>BMAU01021187.1:0-220000 GCA_019973935.1 Trichonephila clavipes
AATTAATTTATTGTAATTGTAATTTTTTATGATGTCTGCAACTTGTTCATAATAGAATGACACAATTAATTTTTTAAAAATAGAATAATTATTTTTTTAAAAATTAATAATCAAAAAGCTACTAAAAAATTACGCCACAAAAGGCTTCGTACACTTAACAAATGTCTCAACACAGCTTTAAATATTGTATTTCTTTTTTAATTTAGTACTTAGTAGGATATCTTTTAGTGTCCACAGCAACTTTTAAGCGTCTTGATATAGATTTAATCAGTTTTTTTTTTGTAATTTCTGCATCGATTTTCCTCCATTATTCTGTGATTATTAATTTTTCTTCACATTATGTGTTTATATGTCACGTTTTCTTTTTTTACATCAAAATCTCACCACAAATATATTCTATTGGGCTAAATAAAGAGATTGAGGTGGTGGTTTCATAATTTGGGAACAGTTATAGAGACACCAATGGCGTCCATTGAGAGCAGTGCGCTTGGCATCATTACCCTGTTAAAAAATGAAGTCGTTTCCAATATCCAAATTGGGGCGGATAATTTAAAATTTATCTTTAAAATATTTAAATAGAACTCATGATTCAGAATATCAACAAAAAATACCAAATTACCTAATTATGTGGCCGATTTACACCCCCGCGCAAGAACACTTCCACCTCCATGTTTTATTGATCCAACTAAATTATTGGGATTAAGTTTCAGAAAATTCAAAATTGACAGCAAATTGATTGGGATGGCAGATAATTTAACATTTTAGGTTCCGATGGGCTTATAATAGCTTGTAAATGAAAAATAAGAAGTTTAATCCAATGAATTTATGTGGAACAAGAACTCCTCCACCTCCATGCTTCAGCATTGAAGTGAAGGTGTTCTGGCGTGGGGGTGTAAATTGGCCTCAGAATTATGTAATTTGGCATTTTTTGATGGTATTGTGAATCCTGAGTTTTATTTAAATATTTTAAAGAGGAACTTTAAATTATCCACTCGAAATTTGTATATTGGAGATGACTTCATTTTTTACTAGGATGATGACGCCAAGCTCAATGCCCTCAATGTACGCCACTGGTGCCTCTGTAACTCTTCCCAAAACCTGAAAACACCTCTCAATCACTTTATTTAGAGCAGTAGAACATATTTGGTGAGAATTTGATTTTTAAAAAAAGGAAACATGAGTTACACTGCTGGACAACTGCTAAGGACGGATAACACTATCATCCTTAGCAACCACAAAATGAAAGGAAGCAAAATGTGGAAAATTAGAATAAGTGCGGATATTAGTAAGAAGAAGTATGAGTATGCAAATTTTTTTCCACGTCTGTTCATCACGTGATAGCGTTCATAAGAGCTTTAAAGGTTTTGACGCGTGTGGACAGTTGTTTCAACTCAAAGTTTTACAGGAAAGATTTAATAGACGAACTTAAAATTTTTGGCATGTCTTCCCGACATCACATAGATGATTTTATGCGTTCCGAATTAGTAGAAAGATCGAAGAAGGGCGAAAAATAACATGAGTGTTGCCAGGGAGTTCGACATCGCTCACAGCGTTGTTCACGGCCGTGGAAGTCTCATTTAAAACTACTGGAATGTGGTAGTAGAACGGGGGAGGTCGTTAAAACGACGCCTGCAGAAGACAGATATATCGTCCTATCAGCAAAAAAGGAACAGGCGCACCACAGCTCAGCAGGTGGCAAATCAGTTCTTTGCTGCCTCACGAAAGCAGATCTCCGAAAAACTGTTGCCAGACGTTTGAGGGGAGGAGGACTATACGCACGCAGCGTTGTGGTGTCCATTGACCAGACAGCACCGTACTGCCCGTTTGCTGGTGTCGTGAGCATTGGACTAACTGGGCATGCGTACTATTTCAGATGAGAGTAGGTTCAGTCTGTCAGACGCCAACTGATCTGGTGCGAGAGGGAGGTCGTTAGAAGTACGACACTCCGCAGCATCGCTCCAGTACACGGATATAGTACTAAGCTCGAACTCATGAGACGCACGCAAAAAGTCCTTTACCTTGGAATTGCAGGGGCGTTATTACAAATAAACGAGAAATAACCAATAAAATATTTGGTTCTGATGAATCCGCTAGATAGGGGTCGGACTGTATGTATATACACACAAATATATATATTTACATGTATGCATATATATATACTGCTGGACAATTGCTAAGAACGGATAACACTATCATCCATAGCAACCACAAAATGAAAGGAAGGAAAATGTGGAAAATTAGAATAAGTGCGGAATATTAGTAAGAAGAAGTATGAGTATGCACAAATTTTTTTTCCACGTCTGTTCATCACGTGATAGCGGTCATAACAGCTTTAAAGTTTCTGACGCGTGTGGACAGTTGTTGTTTCAAGTCAAAGTTTTACAGGAAAGATTTAATAGACGAACTTGAAAATTTTTGGCATGTCTTCCCGACATCTCATAGAGGATTTTATGCGTGGCCGAATTATTGGAAAGATCGAAGGGCGAAAAATAACAAATGTTGCCAGGGTGTTCGACATCGCTCACAGCGTTGTTTCACGGATGTGGAATTCATTTAAAACTACTGGAATGTGTAGTAGACGGCACAGGGGAGATCGTGTTAGAAGTACGACGCCTGCAGAAGATAGATATATCGTCCTATCAGCAAAAAAGAACAGGCGCACCACAGCTCAGCAGGTGGCAAATCAGTTTCTTGCTGCCTCAGGAAAGCAGATCTCCCGAAAAACTGTTGCCAGACGTTTGAGGGGAGGAGGACTATACGCACGCAGACCTGTTGTGTGTGTCCCATTGACCAGACAGCACCGTACTGCCCGTTTGCAATGGTGTCGTGAGCATCACAATTGGACTGAACAGGACTGGGCATGCGTACTATTCTCAGATGAGAGTAGGTTCAGTCTGTCATCGGATTGTAGACGCCAACTGATCTGGCACGAGAGTGGTACTGCTTATCGTCCAGAAGATATCCAAGAAAAGGACCGATATCCGACATGCAGTATCATGGTGTGGGCCGGCATCATGATCAATGGCCACACGCGCCTACATGTGGTTGCGAATGGGACTATGACGTGCCAACGATACATTGATGAAGTTCTACCTCCTCATGTTCGTCTTTTCCGTGGTGCTATCGGTGATAAATTTGTTTTTATGGACGACAACGCAACATGTCATCGAACACTCGCTGTTCAGGATTGTCTAGACAGCGAGGGTGTTCAACGTCTCGTATGGCCAGCGCGTTCTCCAGATCTAAACCCCATTGAAAATGTGTGGGATGCTTTGGGGAGGCAAGTTGCTGGTCGAAACTATCCTCCGACAAACAAGAACACCCTCATCCGTGCACTCACAGAGGAATGGGATAAATTGCCTCAACAGCTGCTGGATAATGTTGTGCAAAGTATGGTACGACGTGTGGAATGTTGGATCCCACTCCACGGTGGACATATCCCGTACTGATACCTTTCTTTAAGGTGCCTGCTGACTTTTAGATGCATTGTTCCATTTCTCCATACGCAGATCAAATGAACATTTTTTTTTCTTTCAGATGTTTCACAGCTTTTGTACTTTCCAGAACAATAAATATTCTTTATTCTAATGTCTGAACAGAGTGGCAACTATATTTTATCCTACTAGGCCTCATGTCTTGCTTAATGTTTTGCTACATAGCAATTTTTATCCGTCCTCAGCAATTGTAGAGCAGTGTATATATATATATATGTATGTATATATATATATATATATTTGTATATATATAATCAGATAGAAGACATATATACCTCAAAAATATCCAAAATATATCGATTTATTTTGTTTGCATTTGTGTGTAATCAGAGTTTCGCAGAAGACATGTTATTTTTTTAAAAAATTTCGTAAAACAAAATATATCGATTTATTTTGTTACCACGCATTTCAATTCGAAAGTAACATTTTCTAAATACGTACAAAGATTTCGCAGCTCTATGTGCATCACATTAAGCCCATTTTTTTAAAGAATATGTTGAAGCGTAAAACGAAACCAGATCACGGTACGTATGTATTGAAGGGGTGCCAGCTAGGTGTCGTCCACACTAACAGGAATCCGTTGCCAAAAGGGGGCTGTAGGAACAGTCCGGGGTCAATCAAGGTTCACCATTCTTGTATCATGCTCCTTTTGATTTTGTCACAAAACACAGTAAAAACTAATTGTTGAGCAAATAATTAGTATTAATTAAATAAAATAATCACTAATAACAAATACTTAATTAAATTTTACGTACTATATGCTTAGAATTGTAATCAGTCGGAAAAAAATCAAGGGCTTTGGAAGGGGTCCGGACCCCCAGGACCACCCCCACCCCTTCCTTTCTGTGCGCCACTGATTGAATACATTATTTTCAAAAGCATTGGACGTAAGGTATTTCCATGTATGTGTTGTGCTTTAAACATTTGTGTGAAATCTAAACTTCTTATTTAGATTTGAATATCATCTAATACTCTACAAAATATCTTCATCATTTTAACGGTTATGTCATAGTTTTCGGATGTAATCGGAAAGCTTCTATTGTACTAAGAGCTGATCCTCAAGATATGCTTTTAAAAATCTATGGCAGCCTAGTGGTCAGGATCACTGACTCATGGCCGGAGCGTCATGAGTTCGAGCCTTTTGCCTCTGGAGATACGCCCTGTAGAGGCATTGATGCACGTTAAATCCGGTGAAATTTAGAATCCTCCCAAGGCGTGGTGAGGAAGTTCGCAGAGAGAGGTGTCAATTCTGGTGTCTTCCTACAATGTGAATCAAACCTACGAGGTCCATCACCAATAGCTTTCGGGATTCTTTATTGTGTGATGTTAATAAGCACTCACTTACGACTTTAACACTCCTCCATTTAACAAAGTCGATAAATCGCGAAAAAAATTTCGTTGCGTGGAAAATTCATGAAATTGAGATTCGTCTCGTAAATCGTAAAACGTGCTTGGTTGAAGGAAAGAGTTCACAAAGTGGAGAAGTTTAGAAAATAGTAGCTCGTAGAATGGAGGTCTGGCTTTTATTAAATTTTTCGACTTTATCAAAGACAGGAGTCAGCAGACTTTTGAGATAGAAATGCCAATTTCGTGAGAGAAAGAAAATACTTAAACAATCAAAGGGCCTAAATCAGTGGCTCACAAAAAGTGGGGGTGGGTTCCAGGTCCGAACCCCCTCCAATTAGCCCTTTATTTTTTTATAACCCCACACATATAATACGTAAAAGTTAATCAAGTATTTATAATTACTATTTAATTTTATTGTGTGATTTTTTTGCCCATTATTTATTCAACAATTTATTTTTACTTTTTTTTTTATTTCAGACGATCGACAAAATTAAAAGAATATGTTTGGCTGCGAATTGAGTTATGATACGAGAATGTGTGGTGGATTTCCGACCCTGGAGCCCCCCACCTCTTGAAAATTTCTGTGAACGCCACTGGCATAAACAATTTATATGCAAACGCTGGTGCTGGAGATGAGGAATGGATCTTTTAGCGTTCACGATAATGAGTCTTTTGCTCAATTGAGTATTTTTTAATAGCATTTGAACACAATTTGTTCCAAAGTAAAATTTTATATTTTTACAAAAACACAAAGAAGATATTTTTATTTCGGTATCTCAATACAAAACAACTTTTGACAAAATTTCATAATGTTGGAAATTTAAATTTCAAGGTTCGTGAAGGAAATTCTGTACCAATAATACCGGAAATGCTTTATTTTAGAACTTTATACTTACATTTATAACTAAAATGGATTTAGGTTATTCTTGTATACAAAAAAGCTATTTCACATTCTTCTTATTAACCTTAAAGCTTGTAATACAGTACGGAATATTTTTGAACTTCTGTTGGAGGTTTAAGTCCAACTCTTGTACAAAATAATGAATTTCTCGAGCTCATTTATGAAACTTTGCTAGAAATCACTTTAAAGCAGTGCTTCTCAAACTTACTATACTTGCGACCCAATTTTCAATAATAATTTTCATCGTGCCCCACTACATAGAATAATAACGTATTGAATTCAATAATAATATACTTTGAAGTAAAGCAACAATACGACTTTAATTATAAACCGTACTTATTTTACCGTATCGTAAGATAACTATTAAATTTTGTATGTAATTTTATGACATGCTCATGGTCAATGGTAATGGGTCAATGGTAATTATTAAATTTGTTCTTATCTTAGTACTGTTAAATTAATTATGAAATACATTCTTCTCAGTACTGATACATTGATAAGTGTATTATATTAGTGTAATTGTGTATTTTTTTTATTATGTTAGAATGTAGCTTGTTTTGTTCCCTTTCAGTAAATTAATAATTTTTAAATAATCTTTTGATTTCGACTTTTCGATATACTCGGCACTCCCTTGTAAGGTTATCATGCCCCCTAGAGGGGGCGCCCCACAGTTTGAGAAACGCTGCTTTAGAAGTGGTCTTCAAACTGTGTTCCACGGAAGCCTGGATTCCCATGAAGTATTCTCAGTGTGGTTCCATGAGTCACAATAAAAAATCAAAAGAAAACTATAAATATGTGCGCAAAATGGATTCATGTTCTCTTTGAAGTTTATATGACCACTAGTATCTAAAGCTCACCTCAGTCATCAAGAAACTGAAATATTTATTTATACGTAATAACTTTACATTTTTTTGACAATACTTTTTAAACTGTTATTTTTATACACCCAGAAACATTGAAAATAGCGACCCAAGAAGGAAGCTAAGTACAATCGCGAAACTTTGCAAATAAGTACAGCGGAATGTGATATACAAATGATCCAAGTTTTGGGCCAATACGCATGCTCATACACGCCGAGGTGGTGCTACAATCAGGAAGAGGGTGCTATATAAGCCAGCGCAAATTCGAAGATTCAAAAAAAAAATTGCAGCGGCCCGCAACCTGCAAACTTCTCGGGATATGCCCCAAGAATCCCATCATCACAAAACCAAATAAAAACAAACCGACGATAACGTCTGGCAGGAGCGAGCGGCTGCGCGCAAGGATATCAAAAAACAGCCAACACCTTCCTTCGCGGAAGTAGTTAAAAAAGGCACGAACAACTCTCTGGATGCCAAAGAAGTCATGTCACAGATGGCCCAGATGATGTCGCAGTGGGGACAAATGCTGTCCTTATTACAAACTAAGCTTTAAAATTTAAAATTCAACTGTAGTAATAGGGATCTCTCTCTCAGGTTTTTTAGCTGGAATGCTAATGGTTTAAAAAAGGATTTAGAAGAATTAAAAGAATGTATTGTTGATTATGACCCCGACGTAATCGGGATGCAAGAAACGCATCTTCGTCCTGCGGACAGAGTTAGCATTCCAAATTACACTTGTCACAGGAGTGACCGCACAACACACAGAGGGGGAGGTACGGCCTTTTTCGTTAAGAATTCTATTAGACACCACGCCATCCTAAATGTCTCAAACACCTTTGAAAAATCATCGGTCATCATTCAGATAGGTAACAACAGTAAGATTACTGTGGCGTGTATTTATAGACCTCCACACGGCTCCATTAATACTACGGAACTCGACGCAATTCTCAACCATAACAACAAAGCCTTTCTTTTCGGCGATTTTAATGCCAAGCATCCCAGCTGGAACCCAGGCAGGGCAAACACAAACGGTAATATTCTGTGCAATTGGGCCGTTGCGTCGGCACTGGATATTCTAGCTCCCGACACTCCTACACATTTCAACACTTACCACACCAACGCTATCCTTGACATAGGCTTTGCAGTTAACTTGTCTCACACAGAAGTTTTTACTATTAACGAACTTAGTAGTGATCACAATCCAGTTATTTTTGACTTTATAACTAATAATGTGCTTCCACCAATACTTCGAACTTTAAAATCTACCAACTGAACTAAATTTCAAGAAATTATTTATCACAACATTCCCGGAAATCCCCAGATAGATGATTTGGATCTAGCCGTTCAAAATTTTACCAGCAATGTTTCGAATGCTATTTCTGCTTCCGCTTCCACTAGATTAATAAACACTCCACACCTCCGCCTCCCTGAAAACATCAGAGAGCTTATCAGAGCTAAGAATAGATTCCGAAAACTCTGGAATAATACCAGATACACTCCATACAAACGTGAAGTTAATGCTCTCATTAGGCAGATCAGGAGCGAAATCCAAGATCATAAAAACAGGACCTGGAAAAATTTTCTTTTAACTTTAAATTCTGAGGACAATTCCTTGTATAATCTACATAGGAAATTTTCTAAAAGGCACACTCCCTTTCCACCTTTACATGGTCCGAGTGGAATGGCCTATTCGGATTTCGAAAAGGCGGAGGCTTTCAAAGATACACTTGAAGTCACTTTCCAGAAAAATGAAGAGACCTACTGTGACGACAAGATAGAAGAAGTCGAAAATTTAGTAGATCACTATTTTGACAACTTCGCAACAAGCACGCCCCCTCTCACTTCCCCTTCTGAGGTCAGAGGCATTATTAAAAAACTGCAGAAGAGAAAAGCTGCAGGTCCCGATCAGATTCCTAATATAGCTTTTAAATATTTAACGCTTAATGCTCTTACTCACTTAACTAAATTGTACAATCAATGCCTCATTAAAAATCACTTTCCTACACTGTGGAAGCAAGCAAACGTTATAATGCTGGCCAAGCCAAATCAAGATAGAACATATCCACAAGGCTACAGACCAATTAGCTTAATTAACGCCACTGCTAAGATATTTGAAAGAGTAATCTTAACTCGAATCAAATCTCACTGCAAAGCCATAGATTGTATTCTTCCGGAGCAATGCGGCTTCTGGGAGGGCCATTCAACGCTACACCAACTGATACGTGGGACAAACATTATTAATGAGGGTTTTGCCCACAAATTTTATACAGTAGGAGTCTTTTTAGATGAAAAAAGGGCATTTGACAAAATGTGGCACGATGGCCTCACGTACAAATTAATTAAATTGCAGTTCCCTGACTATTTAATTAAAATCATTCATTATTTTTTACACAATAGCACTTTTAGAGTTCGTGTAAATAATTCCTACTCTAACACGGGATCTTGCCTCTCTGGGGTCCCTCAGGGATCTGTCCTTTCTCTGTACTTGTACAACATTTACACACACGACTTTCCACAGCACTCCACCGTCAGTACTTGTCTGTTTGCGAATGAATCCACAGTCCTCTCGCAAGGTGTCCAGCTGAAATACACAATTAAAGCTGTTCAACACTTCTTAGATAAACTTGAAACGTGGCTTACACATTGGAGAATTGCAATTAACGTTGATAAATCACAAGCAATTGTTTTCAGGAAATGGGGGTCATTGACCCGCCTTTCCAGCTCACACTTTTTGATGACAACATCCAGTGGGTTTCGGTCGTGAAATATCTGGGTCTACACATAGATAGCCGCTTAACGTTCAAAAAGCACATTGACTATCTATCTGAGAAATTCTGGGGTAGAATTTCTCTAGCCATCTCCCTTGTCGGGAGGAGGTCTCTATCCCTGGAAAATAAAGTTATTTTATACAAGCAGATTCTGCGCCCAGTTATTACTTATGGTTCGCCCGTATGGGAAGCCGCAGCCGCCACCCACATGAAAAAGATTCAAGTAATCCAAAACAAAATACTCCGCGTCATGACTAACGCACCTAGGTACGTTCAAAATGACGTCATACACAACGATCTACATATAGAGCCGATCACTAATTACATCACTTAACTCTAGAAATGTCTTTAAATCTATAGAATCTCATGACAATCCAATTATCAAAGTACAAACACTGTTTACGTATCCTCATCCTAAAATTAAATATGCATAATCTTCAACGAAGTGGAGAAACCCGTTCCGCCCCTCGTAACACAACAAAAGCACTCTTTTCACACTCTTAACAATATGATTTGGCTACACTACACTGCACCATTTACTCTGGGTTCGGAGGTGATCTTGCGGTAGCCGAGTGGTATAGGTATCGGACCGTGGCTTGCTTTGTCACGGGTTCGAGCCCAGTACCACTAAAGACCCGCCCGTGTAGGGCAGCGATGCACGTTAAATCTGTCGAGAGCTGAAACGTCCTCCCGTTGGTGTGGTGTGGTAGTTAGGAGAGGGGGTGCCAGCTCAGGTGTCGTCCACGTCACTTGACCATGGTTCAAAATTACGTGGTCCGTCGCCAAAAGCCCTCGTGTAGCTGAACAGTGCGACGTTAATATTCAATCAATCAATCAATCAATCGGAGGTGATCTTTCACAGACTTGATTCACAGCCTTCGGCCATCCCGTCTTCCTTCCTGCGTTCTTCCCTTCCCCCCGCCGGTGCTCTACTTCGTTAGAGCGTTTCGTGCTTTAGGGTACGTCCTCCCTCCCCGTTTTTTGTGGGAGTTTTCGTGATTTGTATAATCTTCATCATGGTCTATCTTTTTCTCCCATCCTTCTGAGAATAGGCGCCCGCGATCATCTAATTTTAGTTAGTTAGATTCATAAACGTGACGATTATCTGCCGATTGTAGGAAGACTTTGGTAAGCAAAACATGCCAGGTAAACGTGCTAGAAGACATTTCTCACAGTTAAGCGAGTTTGAGAGATTGCTGATCATTGGGATGAAAACTGCAGGCTCGTCGACTGCTGGACAGGTGGATCGTTCGGAGTGTGCCGTTAGAGATTGTTGGAAGCAGTGGACACGAGAAGATACCCACGCGCGCAAAATCGGATCTGGAGTGACCAGGAAGACTACGAGGAGAGAGTATCGAAGGATCGTGCGGCAAGCACTTGTGGACCCCACAGGGACTCGTTCGGCGATACGAGTAGACGTAGGCGTAGCAATTTTTCCACAAACAATTTCCAGACACCTTGCAGAAGCAAATCTTAAATCCAAGTGCCCTTTCCGTGTACTCCCTTTAACATCGGAACTTCGGCAACTGCGTCTACAGTGGTGCCAAGCCAGATCAATGTGGAAAGTCACAGATTGGCAAAAAGTTGTGTTTAGTGATGAATCCCGGTTTGTTTTGGGGACAGAAAATAACCGTACGGGTGTGGAGGCGCCCTGGTGAGCGGTACAAATCCCCCACACTGCTCTACGTCTTACTGCCCGCACAGCTGGTGTAATGGTCTGAGGGGCCATAGCCTATGATAGCCGGTCCACTTTAATTGTGATGCGTGGATCCTTAACGGGCCAACGTTACGTTGATGATATTCTTTGACCCCATGTAGGACCTTTCCTAAATGGTCTAGCAGGGGCAATTTTCCAGCAAGATAATGATCGTCCGCATACAGCAAGAGTTACTCAAGACTTCCTACGTCATTTTCAGACTCTTCCATGGCCGGCCCACTCCCCCGATTTGTCCCCTGTAGAGCACGTGTGAGATCAGCTAAAACGGCAGGTGCCATCGTGTCACTCTGTACATGATTTAGAGTTGGCTGTTCAAGGTTTTTTGTGCCATCTGCCTCAGGACAACATAAGGTGTCTAATCAACTCAATGCCGACCGTGTGGCGGCATGCATTGCAGCTGGAGAGGATCCAACGCGCTATTGAAGTTGCCCAGTATTTGTGTCGTTGCACACCCTGTATTCGTTTAATTGTCTTGTTTTTGAGATCAAGTGAATCTCTCATCTGTGTCATTATGTTTATTAAATTTCATTTCAATCCGATGCTTTCTTCTTGGGTCGCTATTTTCAATGTTCCTGAGTGTATAATAAAAAAGAATACTAAAACGTTTTTCTTTATAGGAACTACCTACAAGATTTTGAATATTCTATTGTTCTCTATCCTAGGTTTCACGGAATGATTTTATACTTGTCTTGTAAAACTAAATATGCTTAAAATGGAAATGCATCTTTTACCATTTGACCCCCCCTTCCCCATAATGAAGAAGTGGGATTAACTTATCAAAATGTCATTTAAGCAAGAGCAACTCCTAAATTTTAGGTTGTAAAATAATGCAAAATTTCCATAGCCAGTGGTGCACACAAGGGGAGGGTCCTGGGGGTCCGAACCCCCCTCCTAAAGCCCTCATTTTTTTTCCATTTGTTTATAATAGTACGAAGAATTTAATTAAATATTTGTTATCAATGATAAATTTTATTAATTAAGGCTAATTTTTTATTCAATAATTAGTTTTTAACTGTGTTTTGTTCCCGAAAATCGACAAAATCAAAAGGAGCATGATAGAAGAATGGTGAACTTTTGACTCCAGACCCCCTTGAAAAATTCCCGTTTGCGCTACTGCCCACTGCTATAAACATTTTAATGCCATTTTGAACAATGTACTTTAAAAGTATAAAATATTTCTCAACGTGAGTGGTTGCAAGAACAAAATATTAAAATGAATTAAACACAAAATACGAAAAATGACTGCGCATATCTAGTTAATAAGTACGATACATAGGAAGGTGTCGTTAAGTCCACTAATTAATATTATTAATGAGTAAATTATATTAAAATTTGATAAAAAATTTAATTATAAATACTTTTTAAAAAATGTCTTTACATAAAATATTTATAGCGTATATGTTGTGTGATATACTTTAAATATTATTTTCAGATATATTCTTTTAAATGTGTGGAATGCTGGAGCTCTACAAAAACTCATACTACAAGTCGAAGTTTGAAGACCTCTGCTTTAAGGTAAGTCTTCTCATTCACTTTTACCAATAAATTGGACTTTTGCTGCTTTAGAATTATTTGTAATATTTTCATTAAGTATTTTGAATAATTTTTTAATGAAAAATAATTAATGATACAGAAATGCTAGACTGAAATCCATCAAATACTCTAACAAAGGAGGGCACGACTGAGAAAATTCATTTGGGATGGAAACTTGGAGTAATATATAGTAGTACTCCTTTACGGTGTTAACCCTTCAATGTAATTCCGCCGAATGGCCAGTCAATTCGGAGAAATTAGCCTATGAAATTCATGCTTAGCTTTTATACAATTAAATTTTAATTTCCCGCAACGAGTTCGTACCCTGATCGGTAAATCACCTGCTTACTATGCGTGAGGTCAGGGTTCGATTTCCTGCGATCAACTTTTTTTCTTCAATTCATTTAATTATTTTTTTAAATTAAATAAATTGATTTATGAAAAGTTTATTAATTATTAAATGATATTTTATGTAATTATTTTGTATTTTTTAAAGTAAGAAAAAATTAAATAAATTTATAAATTAAATTATTTATTAGTAAAATTATTATTAATTAAAAATATTAAAAATAAGTATTAATTAAAAATATTAAAAATAATTATTAATGAAAATCATTGCTAATTAAAACTAAGAAATTATTATAATTAATTAAATAATTAATTTTTATTATGACTAATTAATAAATATTCATTATTACTAATTAATAAATATTCATTATAATTAATTAATATTCATTATAATTAATTAAAATTAATAATTATTAAGCATTAGTATCAATAAGAAATATTATTAATTTATTATTGAAATTATTAATAATTTATTATTAAAAGTATTGTTTATTATTAAAGTTATGATTTATTATTGAAATTATTATTAATTTATTATTAAAAGTATTGTTTTTTATTAAATTTATGGTTTAATATTAAAATTATGATTTGTTATTGAAATTATTATTAATTTATTATTAAAACTATTTAAATAATTTGACTAAAATTATTTAAGTAAACTTTTTGAAATTAAATAAACTTATATGCAAAAAACTTTTGAAATATTTTATAAAATTATAAAGTAATTATATTAATATATAAATAGAGACATATTTTTTATTATATTAATTATAAAATGATTAATTTAATAATAATAATAAATTTTATAAATTATTTTGTATAATATTTTATTTATAGTATATTGTATTTAACATTATAAAACTATTTGTAACTAATTTTTATGTAAAATATCATTTAATATTTATTATATATTTTATTACAAATATTATTTATTAATATAAAATATATTTATAAAAATTAACATAATTATTTATATAATTACAGTAATTTTTTTGCTTTATAAAATGCAAAATAATTACATAAAATATCATTTAAAATTTAATAAACCTTTCATAAATAAATTTATTTAATTTAAAAAAATAATTAAATGAATTGAAGAAAAAAAGTTTATCGCGTCGAATCGAATCCTGACCTCGCGCATAGTAGGCAGATCCTGTACCGATCAGGCTACAAACTCGTTGCAGGAAATTAAAATTTAATTGTTTAAAAGCTAAGCATGAATTTAGAGGGCTAATTTCTCCAAATTGACTGGCCATTCGGTGGAACTACGTTAAGGAGTGAACACCCTAAAGGAGTACTACTAGCAAACCACGTCTCGATCCCAAATGAATTTCCTTAGTCGTGCCCTCTCCTTATAAGTAAAAGGTACATTCAAGTAATTTTTTTCCCTAAATAATTATAAAGGAAAAACAAGAGAAGAAATAATTTTTAAAAAGGATAATTATTTTTTCAAAATTATTCATTGAGGCAGAAGATTGAAGAGCCGCAGCCTTTTATGCCAGTCGCGGTTTGCCGACTACTGCTCTAAATGTAAGTAATTTTGAATAAAGAGAGAAAAATTATACATCACACTGAAATTGCATGAATTTATAATTATAAGTGGTATCAATAAGAAAATTACAAATTTCAGTATACAGAACACTTATGAATTTCTTTTAGAGTCGGAAATACTTGAATGAATGGTAATGGAAACTAATCGATTTGGTCATTTGTATCAGTGTTCACACAAATTTTTGTAGTTTTAGTAAAAGAGATAGATTAGTTGTTTTTTTTCCCCATTTCCTACTATTAGTTCACTCTCTATTAGTTAATTCTATAATTAGTTACTCTCTCCCTATATATATTTATTTATATATAAATATATCTTGTTCAAATTTTCAATCTCGTTAATAAAATACTTTTCATTCCTCCACTCAAATTCAAATACATTTAGTTAAACTTGTAGTGGATGACACTGGATGTTAATACGGTTTTTTCAATTTTAATTCATTAGCTTAGTTAAAAAATGAATAGCTAGTAACAAAGAAAAATAATGTCCATCAGCATATATAGAAAGGAAAATCGTTTGTGTCCTTGTAGCACAATGGATGGCGCGTTAGACTTTTAATCCTAAGGTCATGGGCTCGAATCCCACCTGGGATGGACTAATTTCTGGAATGTGTGTGATTTCTTTTTTACTATACTATTTAATTGGAATAATTAAATTTAATTAATGAATAAATAGTAACAAACAAAAAATAGTCCAACATCATATATAGAAAGGAAAATTGCAAGGAAGATCGCTTTTTATTTTGTCACTTAATATTGTGATTTCATCATATGTATATGCATATTTATACTAATAGTAATTATTTAACAAAAATAAAAAAAATTTTGTTGACCCAAGTAGAAATTAACTTAATTATATATATATATATATATATATATATATATATATATATATATATATATATTATTATTATTATTATTATTATTATTAGTTTTTCATGGATTAGTGATCGGCGTTGCATGAGTTTGAGTCTTGTACTGCCAAATACCCGCTGTGTAGAAAGGCCGATGTACCCTTAATATGTCGAGGCTCAAACGTTCTCCCAATTGCTTAAATCAGATAGAATTTGTATCAGTGTGTCACCAATATAATAAACACCTCGTAACTCTTCTTGTTTGAAACCCCACCCTTCTGTATATCAATGATTCTTACCATTAATACTTTATCGTATGTTTAATAACTCTATTTTAGAAAAAAACATTAGTATATATTCCTCCCATTACTAATTAAAATTTTTATTACAATGATTATAATGCATGCATACACATTTTTTAGAAACCTTTCAGGACTATTATAAATCATACTTTACATAATGTCGAAGAGTTTAATAAAATTTAAAGAAAGTAAAAATTTAAAAAAAGATTTTGATACACACACACACACACATAAGAATTTTTTAAAAATTTATTGACTAGTGTTTTATCACGAAAACATATTTCAACACCAAATACATACCTTCATTCTTTTAAGCAGCTTAAACAATACAAAAATTACAGCAATTAAAAAATTTTAAACTTCTCACATAATTAAAATGTAAAAATCTTTGAAGATTTAAAATTTTGTAATAGTAGTAACATCAGAATCATTTGTTTATTCTCTAATGATTCAATATGCAAAATGTAAAAACTCCGATTAAAAATATTGGGCCCAAAACTCCTCGCGGCTGCAGGACAACGTTCGTATGCAATTAGGAAAATGTTAGAAGTTTGTACACTAACATTGGTTCATAGATATTCTTAAATTTTATTTCAAGTGGTGATTCAATCTGACTTTCAAAAGTTAGAAAGTGTGGTATCAATTGATCAAATTTCATTGCTCAGATTAACGATGAAATAAAAAAAATTCACTCTGACAATTTTTATTGATAAAATTCTACTAAATTTAACAGCATGCTTCATTTTAATTGTATACACATTTTTTTAGGAACCTTTCAAGACTATTACACATCATGCTTTAAATAATATCGAAGTGTTTAATAAAATTTATAAAGGGAGTAAAAACTGCAAAAAAATCTAGATACATAAGAATTTTAAAAAGAATTTACTGAGCAGTGCTTTTTCATTAAAACATATTTCAATCCCAAATACAAACTTTAATTCTATTAAACAACTTAAACAATACAAAAAGTACTTGAATAAAAAAAAATTCAATTTCTCACTTCATTTAAAGTACTCAAAATGGAATTCAATAAATACATGTTTAAATATTTATCCATTTTTCATTAAAAACAAAAAAAGGAAAAGTGATATAATTTGTTTGCAAACAAAATTTAAAAAGTTATACTTAATTTGTTCTCAACACTTTTTTAACTGGATTTTAAAAACTCATCCGAGACAATTAGACACTTAATTTTACAATAATTTTGCTATTTAAACAGAAATACTTTTTTCCGAATAATTTTTTAAAAAATTTCATAAAGTTCAGATAATCAAAACATTTGGAATTACAAGTCTCGCAGTCAGAAGTATAGTATTTTCTTACATCAAAGTAAGCAGACTCAGCGTTTTCTGTCTTGCGCAATATATGCCATTCTTCTCGTTTTGCTATACTTTCCAAAGAATACACTTTTTCAAACACTTCTTCTTCTGTTTCGTTCAAACAAAAACTGTCATCAATATCATTAAGTCTCTCATCAACGATATGAGTACAATATTTTCCAAAAGTGGTGTCCTGTAATGCACACAAAGTCAAGTCAGACGAAAAACGATTGAAAAATTCTTTGCAAAATAACTTTAAGTTATCGCAGTCTCTTAAGTCTCTAGATTCAAAAACTTTCCAAAAGACTCTATCATATAAGATATTTAAGCAAAATTCAGCAATGTAAATAATCCTGAAACACTTGTATTTAAGAAAAAAATGAAAAACGGATTCTTTAAGAAAAGCTGCCACTAACAAAAAATGAAAGTACGTTGGCTTAGGCTCATCACGTAGCATTATGCATAGAGAGAGAAGAAATTCAGCACATGTAAGTTCTAATTCAAACATTTTTTCGCTTCCTTCGAATTCGTCTTGAAATAACCAATTACTGAGTTCTTGTGCCACAAAATCTACTCTAAGACATGCAGGATTTATCATCCTTTGTAATTCATTACTTATTTCTAGAGAAATATCAGTTACAGCCAGAGCTTGTAACAGTATGTATCGTTTTAAGCTTTCATAATCAAAGAATCCATAGTTGTCTGTAATATCTAACATGATTGTCATTTCTATTTCAGAATTAAGCAATGGAATGTTCTGAATGTTCAACTATTTCCTCTGGTATGTCACAGAAGCTCGAAATCACAGAATTTATTCAAAGTTTCTTATCTGGGTCTACTTAAATTCCCGTTCAATTTTTTTTTTTTTTTTTTTTTTTTTTTACTTTTTGAAATTGTACAAACCATTAAATGCTCATAAAATAAAATGAATTCCTTACCATTAACGCTAGTAATATTGCAGCAGCAGTTATCAATGACCACGTGAAAATGTAAACTTGCACTCTGTTGTTCTTACGGTTAAAATAAATGCTGAGACAGTTAAGTTAAAGCAGTTAAAAATTCTGCTAAGACTATCATAACTTGAAAAAGATAAGCGCTCCTTCTATTGGTTAGGAGAGGGGGGGGGAGAAATGACAATGTGAAAGCCATGGGAATGTCAGACAACGCTCATCGTTTGAAATTGAGTAAATATTTTCTTTACACTCAAAACATATTTCTCCCCATTGAAATATTTTCGTGGTTTTTATTATAAACCTTTCTTTTGGTTCTTTTCTAACTCTATATTTTAAATAAAGTTTGGTTCTCTGCTGTAATAAATACGTTTCAGCCAATTTTAAGGAAAATGTGATTATACAGTCATATAAACACTTTTCTGTAAAACCTTGCAGAAAAGACTTTTGTATTCTTGAAAGCTACAAACTCCTGAAGGCCAATGCTCTGCAACTCTCCCTTTTTTACTTTCCATTCTGCAAGGGGGGGACAAAATTTATGGTCCGGCATTTAAATGTCTTGTATTTTACAGAAGAACACAATGAATACACACCATTTTCCCATTTCCAGGAATGAAGAACTATCCGTAATGCTGGAGCATTTCCACACCCTGAAACATGTCTCGTTATTTTTTAATATATTGCTATCTCTCTTTCAAACTTAGGATCTTATTTACTTAGTTATTTTCGTTCTTAATGAATTATTTCATGCTTTTTATATTTTTTGATTGTTAAATTTATATGAAAATGTATATTCAGTGATAATTAAATATGTCCGATGAGCAAGGTGTAATACTCCTTGAAATTTCCCTTGTTAATTATTAATAACACATTCTTCACAGCATAAAAAAATCTGCATACCAAATTTACTAACAATAAGTAGTTTATAATGCAAAGAGGAGTACAACAATATTAATGTTTTTATGTTACGCTAATGCTCATTTAAAAATTACACGTACGGAAAATATTCACACTGTTTCAAGAGTAAATTTTGATATTTCTTCTTTAAAAAAAATCAAAATTCCTTTCTTTTTTTTTTTTATCTAAACCTAAAACTTATTTCTATTTATTTCACATTCCTTATTAAATTATTCACTTCCGTAAGCCAAAGAGTACGTAATTGTAGCATTAACGCTCAAAATTCCCTTTAATTTAATAGTATGAAATTCATCACTACTTATAATATGAAGCCGAGTGCTTAGTGCACGTCGCTTCCACGCCACAGGTTCGCGGTTCAAATCCTGGTTTCATCACGGTTGACTCAGCCTTTCGTCCCATAAGAGGGTCGATAAATGAATACCAAGCTTGCTTGGGAACTTAACACTGGGGGGTTCACGTCAGACTGACCACCTGACCGGAACATCTGCCCATGCACACCAGGGCCCAAGGTTGCGTATACTGAGTCGGCCACAGTAGGCTTTGACCCTCATGGGCTGTCGCGCCACTGAGCTAAGTTATGATAGTATATTTAATGGAATAGGCAAAATTTATAAACCTTAACATTTTTACACAGAAATGATAATGAACAGAATGTATGCCTTTTTTTTATTCAGATTTGTTAGCATAATCCCGTTTTAGTTTAAAAACACACAAATATTTTCTTTATTATCTTAGTTTGGAAGCAGTGGCGTAGCTACCACCGTATAAATGATACGGGGCTCCCAAGCTTCAAGGGTCGCAAAATGCGCAACAATAAATCGTAAAAAGTGCTGAGAGCTCGCCCAAAAAGAGCCTCTAAGTAACTTCGATACGGGGCCCACTCAGGACTAGCTACGCTACTGTTTAGAAGATTGAGATACAATATTCAAGCTATTTCTTATCTTATTTCTTAAAACACGCAAACGAAATACTGGAATGTTATGATAGAGAGATCATTCTGTCCTACTTTGAGCTGGAGAATAAATGCATATATAAATTTAAACAAGTTTGAATATTTGATGGAGGAAGTCCATTCTTTTTCCCGACAATGTCATCCTCCAAAGTATCATTGGTTCTGTTAGATTTAATATATATATATATATATAAAGAGCATCAAATTATGTATAAACTAATCACTCTGATGACCAGCGAATGCATAAAGAAAAGTTTCAGTTATTGTTGGACAATTTCTTTTGAAAAACAAGTTAAAAAATTTTCAAGAACTCTTTTCTAACAAAATGTTCTATATACGATTTCTTTTTTTTTTCCTCACAATGAGACTACAATCTTATTATATAAAGAAATCTAGAGCAATCTCATACAGTGACGTAGCTACCAGTGGGCTAGATGGTGCCATGCACCGGGCCCTCAGGCTCAGTTAACCCTTCGGTCCCTGACCTCCAAACAAGCCATATTTGCGGTATGTTCTCCCACATTTGAGATACAAATACAAAAGGCTGCAACACAACTATAATCATGGTAACTCAATTCAAAGTAATTTTGAAGTTGTAGGGAATTATCCCAAATTTTTCCCGTTGTTTGTATAGAGTGTTGTGAACTTAACTTATTATTTTTTATTTAATATATAATATTATTTTATACGAGGGTTGGGGCAAAAGTCATGGCAACTATTTTTTTTTCTTGAAGATACCAGTCCGCTGGAAAATGTGACAAATACAGATGAAAGTTCAAGGCGTTTACTATATGTGTGGGTAATGGTAAGGACTGAAATATCGTAACACTAATTTATTACGATAGTATACAGGGCAATATGGCCTTCACGTTGCAAAAGAATGACAATACAGTACACATAAAGTTGACATGACAAACCTTGCCCCCCCTATAAACTCTAATGTAATCAATGAGCTGCTCGATGATGGTACGTGCCAAGTCGGTCCGAACACTGACTGGTAGTCCCGAACGTTGCTCATCACTGGTTGATACACATCCTTGCTGAAACTTTCCTATCCACCGTGCTACTGTACGGTGTGGTAGGGCATTATTCCCAAGGGTTTTCACTAATTCACTGTGACATTCCAACGCATTTCTCTCTCGGAGAACGGCTATTTTGATGTAAGCGCGTTGCTCAACACGGGTTACTTCCATCTTGCACGGCACTCACCAACTGAAAGATTTCACAGCCCTCGCTGCGCTACTACCAGCTATCACAGATCCATCTGTTGTTCTGCATACACACTGTGCATGTAGAACTTCCACGTGACACATATACGTTTGTGAACCGTTCGCATATCTACAAGAAAAAATTAGTTGCCATGACTTATGCCCGAGACCTCGTATATATTATAATTAAGTTAATATTATTTTCAATTTCAGCGTTTTTCTATAAACTGTTACTTGAATATAAGCTTCAAGTTCATTTTCATTTATTTTCATTCTGGTTCTTGTCGTGATAGTGTCCAGACGCGTCCCCTCTTCTTTCGAGCGTTCGCCCCAGTTCATCTTGGATCTTTTTACATCCGCGTTTTCGTTGCAATAGAGTCACTTTTTGGCCTTGTTCCTTCAAATATGACCGATTGAGGTTATTTCTACGGATTAATTTTTTTAAAATTTCCGCTTTTTGAAGAAGTTTGTTTCGACACGCGGCATGTGTTAGGCCTCGTGCCGCACTACAGTTTCGACCCGGATTGTGTTTTTCTTTTTAGATTTTTGGATTACCATTGGATATGTCCGCTCCCAGGACAGATGTAGCTTCATCTATAAAGGTAGGTGATTTATTTACCTTGGAACCTCTAACTTTTGACGCAATTGCAGCTAATGCATACTTGGATAAATGTACCACGTGCATAGAATCTGAGGATCTGTGCGACGTGTTAGAAGAAATTTTGGTCACTTTAGACGACCCCGATATGCCAAACACGCCTGAGAGACTTAGGCTTGTAAATTCTGTTCAGTGGACAGCACTGAAGTGTTCAAGAAAGTCTATTAGACTCCAAAACAAGGAGTTCAAAGACTACATCAGGGACATCGAGCGACTTAATCGCGTCCCCACTGCGGCTTCACCCACTTCGCAGCCGAAGCGGAAAACAGCCAAGCGCCAGCCCGCATCGCCTAGCAAGCAGACGCCGTTGAAGAAACAGGCGAAATCGGAGCGAAAGCTCCCACCCACTTCCATCTCCCCTCGCCATATTGAAGGCGCTGAGTCTTCTATGGAGGAAGGGGAAACTTCAGCCGAAGAGAGCTCGGATGAGGTTTCAGTAAAACCAGTCAAGCCGGTGATCGCGCCAAGCAGCCCGGCGGCGAAAGCCGTTGGAAGCGCTAGCGCGCCCGGTACCAGTGAGAAAGACGACGGCTTTACTTTTGTAGGCCGGAACGGTAGGCGCATTGCTCCTATAGTGATTGATTCACAGAGTAATGCAACCGAGCTCCTTGACCAGTTAGGAAAGTTCTGCGACACACCACTCGAGGGGCGTTTTGAGAACGGGAAACTCCGAGTTTTCCCGGCTTCTGCTGAAGAGCACAGACTTATTCAAAAGTATATCTCGGACAAGAAATTGCGGTCTCACACATTTGAGATGGCCCACAACAAGCAGTTGAAGGTAGTCTTGAGAGGGTTACCCACAGATTTTAACCAGGAAGAACTCATGTCAGAGTTACATTCATTTGGTTTCCAACCCAATCATATTTCCCTGTTGAGAAACAGGAAAACAAACACAAATATGCCACTGTTTTTGGTAACCCTCCCCAAATCCCCTGAAAGCAGGGGAATATTCAACATCAAAACTATTGGATTTTTTAGAGTTGCCGTTGAGCCTCTTAACAAATCCACCATGCCCCCGCAGTGTTATCGCTGTCAAGAATATTTTCACCACTCTCGGTTCTGCGCCAGAGCACCGAAGTGTCTGAAATGCTCAGGAGGCCATCTCACCTCTGATTGCACAAAGTCAGCCAAGGCCCCGGCTAAGTGTGCCAACTGCAGCGGCCCGCACCCTGCAAACTTCTCGGGATGCCCCAGAAATCCCATCAACACAAAAACAAACAAGTCAAAATCGACGAAGAACGTCTGGCAAGAGCGAGCGGCTGCGCGCAAGGAAAACAAAAAACAGCCAACAACACCTTCCTTTGCGGAAGTAGTAAAAAAAGGCACAAACAATTCTCTGGATGCCAAAGAAGTCATGAATCAAATGGCCCAGATGATGTCGAAGTGGGGACAAATGCTGTCCATATTAGAAACTAAATTTTAAAATCAAAATTCAATTGTAGTAATAGGGATCACTCTCTCAGGTTTTTTAGCTGGAATGCTAATGGTTTAAAAACTAATTTAGAGGAATTAAAAGATTGCATTATTGATTACAACCCCGACGTAATCGGGATACAAGAAACTCATCTTCGTCCTGCGGACAGAGTTAGCATTCCAAATTACACTTGTCACAGAAGTGACCGCACAACACACAGAGGGGGAGGTACGGCCTTTTTCGTTAAGAATTCTATTAGACACCACGCCATCCTAAATGTTTCAAACACTTTTGAAAATTCATCAGTTATACTTCAGTTAGGAAACAACAGTAAGATTACTGTGGCGTGTATTTATAGACCTCCACACGGCTCCATTAATACTACGGAACTCGACGCAATTCTCATCCATAGCAACAAAGCCTTTCTCTTCGGCGATTTTAATGCTCGACATCCCAGCTGGAACCCAGGCAGGGCAAACTCAAATGGTAATATTCTGTGCAATTGGGCCGTTGGGTCGGCGCTGGATATTCTTGCCCCCGATACTCCTACACACTTCAACAGTCGACACTCCAACGCTATCCTTGACATAGGCTTTGCAGTTAATTTATCTCACACTGAAGTTTTTACTATAAATACTCTTAGCAGTGATCACAATCCAGTTATTTTTGATTTTGTCACTAATAATGCACTTCCACCAATTCTTAGAACTTTAAAAACTACCAACTGGATTAAATTTCAAGAAATAATTTCTCACACCATTCCCGGAAATCCCCGGATAGATGATTTGGATCTAGCCGTTCAAAATTTTACCAGCAATATTTCGAATGCTATTTCTGCTTCCACATCCACCAGATTAATTACCACTCCACACCTCCGCCTCCCTGAAAACATCAGAGAGCTTATCCGAGCTAAAAATAGATTTCGTAAACTCTGGAATGAAACCAGATACCCGCCATACAAACGCGAAGTTAATGCTCTCATTAGGCAGATCAGGAGAGAAATCCAAGAACATAAAAACAGGACCTGGAAAGATTTTCTATTAACTTTAAACCCTGAGGACAATTCCTTGTATAATTTACATAGGAAATTTTCTAAAAGGCATATCCCCCTTCCACCTCTTCATGGTCGGGTGGAATGGCCTATTCGGATTTCGAAAAGGCGGAGGTTTTCAAAGATACACTTGAAGTCACATTTCAGGAAAATGAAGAACCCTACTGTGACGACAAGATTGAAGAAGTTGAAAGTTTAGTCGATGACTATTTCGACAACTTCGCAACATGCACGCCCCCTCTCACTTCCCCCTCCGAGGTCAGAGGCATTATTAAAAAACTGCAGAATAGAAAAGCTGCAGGCCCCGATCAAATCCCAAACATAGCATTTAAATATTTCACGCAAAATGCGCTTACTCATTTAACTAAGTTGTACAATCAATGCCTCATTAAAAATCACTTTCCTACACTGTGGAAGCAAGCAAACGTCATTATGCTGGCCAAGCCAAACCAAGATAGAACATATCCACAAGGCTACAGACCAATTAGCTTAATTAACGCCACTGCTAAGATTTTCGAAAGAATTATTTTAACAAGAATCAAATCTCACTGCAAAGCCATAGATTGTATTCCCCCGGAGCAATGCGGCTTCCGGGAGGGCCATTCAACGCTACACCAACTGATACGTGTAACAAACTTTATAAACGAGGGTTTGCCCACAAATTATATACTGTAGGTGTCTTTTTAGACGTTAAAAGGGCATTCGACAAACTGTGGCACGATGGCCTCACGTACAAATTAATTAAATTACAGTTCCCTGATTATTTAATTAAAATCATTCATAATTTCTTACGCAATAGAACTTTTAGAGTTCGTGTAAATAATTCATATTCTAACACGGGATCTTGCCTCTCTGGGGTCCCTCAGGGATCTGTCCTCTCACCGTACTTGTACAACATCTACACACATGACTTTCCACAGCACTCCACCGTCAGTACTTGCCTGTTTGCGGATGATTCCGCAGTTCTCTCGCAAGGTGTCCAGCTGAAATACACTATTAAAAATATTCAACACTTTTTAGATAAACTTGAGACGTGGCTTACACATTGGAGAATTGCAATAAATGTAGATAAATCTCAAGCAATTGTTTTTCAGGAAATGGGGGTTATTGACCCGCCTTTCCAACTTACACTTTTTGATGACTACATACAGTGGGTTCCGGTGGTGAAATATCTGGGTCTACACATTGATAGCCGCTTAACATTCAAAAAGCACATCGACTATCTATCTGAGAAATTCTGGGGTAGAATTTCTCTAGCCATCTCCCTTGTCGGGAGGAGGTCTCCTCTATCCCTAGAAAATAAAGTCATTCTCTACAAGCAGATTCTGCGCCCAGTTATTACTTATGGTTCACCCGTTTGGGAGCCGCAGCCGCCACCCACATGAAAAAAGTTCAAGTAATGCAAAACAAAATACTACGCGTCATGACGAACGCACCTTGGTACGTCGAAATGACGTGATTCACAACGACCTACAAATGGAGCCGATTTCTAATTACATCACTAAACTATCTAGAAATGTATTTAAATCTATAGAATCTCATGACAATCCAATTATCAAGCACAAACATTATTTACGTATCCTCATTCTAAAATTAAATATTCATACTCTTCGACGAAGTGGAGAAACCCGCTTCGCCCTCCATAACTCAACAATTAAACACTCTTTTCACACTCTCAACAACATATATTAGCTGCACTGCACTGCGTCATTTTATTTTGGGTTCTTGGGTGATAAGTCACCGCCTTTGATTTACTGCGTTCAGCCGTCCCGACTGCCTTCCTGCGTTCTTCCCCTCCCCCCGCCGGCGCTCTGCATCGATAGAGCGTTTCGTGTTTCGGGGTACGTCCTCCCTCCCCGTTCTGCCGGGGAGTTCTCTTGATTAGATCCATTTTCTTTCATACGGTTTTTCATTTCCTCCCATCCTTCTGGGAAAAGGCGCTGTCGCGCCGTCGCCCGCGTACCATCTAATTTTAGTTTAGTCCATCGCATTTCTCTCTCGGAGAACGGCTATTTTGAAGTAAGCGCGCTGCTCAACACGGGTTACTTCCATCTTGCACGGTACTCACCAACTGACTGATTTAACAGCCTTCACTGCGCTACTACCAGCTATCGCAGATCCATCTGTTGTTCTGCATACACACTGTGCATGTAGAACTTCCACATGACCTATATACGTTTGTGATCCGTTCGCATATCTACAAGATAAAAATTAGTTGCCATGACTTATGCCCCAGACCTCGTATATATTTTAATTAAGTTAATATTATTTTCAATTTCAGCGTTTTTCTATAAACTGTTACTTGAATACAAGCTTCAAGTTCTATGAGAAATCTTACCATATTTATTAATACCTCTTAAAAAACTTGCACAGGAAGCAATTACTGGTGGGTGAGTTCGATCCTCCCGAGTAAATAACCAGGTATTCCCTAACATTTTATAGCGTTGCGCATTATATTTCTCTCCTTTTAACGTCAGTAAGTACGAGTACAAACGAATTGTATTGGATAAATTAGATGACTGAAACTTTGGATTAAAAAAAAGAAAGAATCCCGATCTTGCGTTTAAGCGCTAACAACGCCAAGAAAAAGAAAAAAAGATAGTAAACAAGAATTACCAAAAATTACTTAGTCAGCCTTTTGCGAGCCCCTCTGGTCTATGTATTTCTGTTAATAATGAAACTTGTACATGTATATGTAGGACCATGGGTGAAGCTACCACCGTATAAACCGTATCAATGATACGGGACCCCAACATGTGTAACTACAGTACTACTAACAAGGCTTTCATTTCTAAAAAAGGTCCTGAAGGAGTTTTGATACGGGGCCTATTCAGGGGAACTAGCTCACCAGTGTGTAGGTAGTACACAGCTTTGTTTTCCAATGTTTTGCAGAGCACGTTAAGGAGCTGATATTTTAAAGTAGCTATGTATATATATATATTTAAAATATTTCTATATTTTTACTTGATAAAACCGAACCAAGATAGGGCCCTCATTTTTATTTATTTTTTGCAACAAGACTTTTGGGCTTATGTTCCCATACATATTTTAACTTTTGTCACTCGCACTGAACGGTGAAACGCATGTAAAATGTTTGTCGAAATAGCTCATGGTATGCCTTATTTGGAATCCTATATAAATACTATATGCTAACGATTTGTATACGAAATCCCCAATCTACCTTTTTCACTAGTTTTATTCATTCGGCTGTATTTAATTATTTAACATAAAAATATTAAATGATAGAATATTTATATCAGTGGGAGAGGGGAATAGTGTGATCATTAAAGTACTTAAATTTTTTAAGTCACTTAAAGTGTTGACTTTTTTAAGCAAAAATTAGAATATCTGGGGGAAAAAAATCTTTTCCTCTAACAAGATATTTATTGGTTACTATTTTCCCCTCAATCAAAGCTCAGTTATGCAGGTATTTGTGACAATCAATTCTTCATAAATCTGATTATATTCCTTATAATTTCCACAACCACTAATCCAATAACTTAGCAATTGTGATATTCCACTCTTTCCTCTTAAAATTTTAATTGTTTTATTTCCTACTTTTCTGTTCACATTAAAAATTATATATATTAATGCAAAACTGTTATTATACCCTTGAACTAAACTGTTACTCATAATGTAAGAAAAGTGCTTCTCTCAGAAAGTTACTCAGTCACTCAGTTAATGTTTTTTAAACAGCGAATTCTCAGCAAGTGACCAGCACGCTATCTGTTTATTCTTGTTCAATGACATTCAGTACTATCCATCACTGGCGAAAGGGAAAATACAATGCTATTCAAAATTCCGTCCATTTTGGGTTCTTTTCTTTGAAAAACTATCTATCTCATGGAAAGTAATAGTTCTGCATGTTTCTCAGAATAATTTAGGGGATTCTACATTGAATTCAGCATAACTTCTAAAAACGTGTATTATGAAAACTTGCAAAGGGAAATACCAAAAACCAGTTTTTATCCCTGCGTTATGATTTCCGCTAAGGGTACTTTTGCTCTCATAAACCTCACGGGATCTGGTACGATATTTAATGAAGAGAAATGTAAAATTATCAAATATTTTTAAGCTATTATGCTACTTTAGAGCAGGGGAAATTATAAATGAGAATAATTCCTTCAAATTAAAATCTATACAGATATACGCAAACAGAGGGAGATTTAAATATATTTCTCTTTCACTTACATTTTACAAACAAATTTCAGAAAAAATAAAAATATCCTTTAAATAGATTTGCAACAGTATTCTTAAGATTCCATGCGTAACTACATAAAATTATTTCCCTCTTTTGAAAGAAAATATAGGAACACTGTGTTTTACTTGTTTCTTGTGAAAATTGATAGATTTTGTACTAATATAATAAAAGCAGAAAAATATACGAGGATAGGTAAAAGGTGCCTTTTTTCTGAACATTGAAGTGACAGGGCACTATAAGAAAAAAGTTAAAGAAACATGAAACAATTTTTTCAAGTTTAGAGAGTACACATTTGGGATAAGCTGTTGATACTTAAAATATTTGTGGTTTTTTTTTTTTTCATTGTCTGTCGAGAATGCTCATACATTCTACTTGGCCTGAAGAGAATTCTCTTTGGAGGTATTGGTAGAGGAACCTCTTATTTCTATCATACTTAGTTATATACAAATAGGACAAGAATTCAATGAAATATATTCACGTGCATAATTAAAAAGTTCTTTTTTTTTGTTGTAGTTTTCTTTAACGTTATTTCCAAAATTTAACGTGTCCTTTTTCAATTCCTACTATTACCTCTCTATCTTTATATATAAAAATCTTCTGTGCGTGTGTTTGTCACTAAACTCCTCCTAAACGGCTGGACCGATTTCGATGAAATTTTTTTGTGTGGGTTCAAGTAATTTCGAGAATGGCTTAGATTCCCAATTCGGTCCGATATCGCAATTAGTTAAGAAGATATTAATTAAAAACACTCAAAAAATACAACTCAACATTCACCTGCATTTTTGTAACAACGGTATTGTTATAAACAAGTAATATAAAAAATATTTAAAATCAATTCCTACTTAGATCAACCAAGAAAAAATTTATTTTAGCCACTTTTTATTAAATAGTTGCAATTAATATAAATATATATATACATATGACAGAATCACAACAGTAAGTGATAAATAATTTTTATTAATTATCATTAAAGTATCGTATTGTCACTATTGAATTTTGTATGTCCTAGTGACTCTGATGACTATTATGCTCTGTAATCCCCCTCTCCAAATAACCACACCACACCAATGGCCTCTTCTGTGAGACAGGTCGTCAGTGGCATCAGGACACGAACACGCGACACTCTGCACACGTGAATGTGCAATAATTACTAGGCTACAACATGCACCATTTTGCACCGAAAATCTACTTAAACAATTGTTGAGAAAAATCGAGAGCAAATAACAAAAATGTTGCTTCTTAATGAAAAATGTCTTAAAAAAGCGAAAAACGTAAAAAAAGTTGTTATATAAGATGTGTGGCGGTATCTAAAATAAGCCAGTAACAGCCTCCGCACACGATTGATCACATTTGTCTAGTGGTATGTTACGTGCTTACGAATCCATAGGTCGAGGGTTCTAATCTCCAACATTGGTGGCCTTGGCTTAAAAGAAAAATGCAAACCTTTTGATGTGTCATGGTGCCATCCACCCACCAAAAGAACAATCAAAATTCGTCAGGCCCACTTGACGCAGCAAAACAAAGTCGTCAGACTCACTTGACGCAACAGTAACAACTCACACGCTTTCCAAAACAAATATCTCGTTCGTTTGCCTATCCTCCGACTCAATGGTGGGGTAGTACTATGGCGGTATCTAAAATAACAGCAAGTAACAGGCTTTGGACAGGAGGGATCACTTTTGCTTAGTGATATGTTACGTGTTTACGCATCTATAGGTTGCGGGTTCTAATCTCCGACAGCACTTATAATTGATTTACTGAAAGGGGACAGAAAAACTTAAGATAATTTTCCTCCAAAAGCCCTAAATCCAATAATATATAAGATTAAAATATCTATATCTATCTATATATATATATATATATATATTTCATTCAAATAAAATTTACAGTTGAAATAAGTTTTTTATTTTTAAAATCCTACATTGTGTAATTTAAAGTGGTTGAATGTTTTTTTATCGCGTAAAATAATTACGCAAAAGAGATAAAAAAAAAAAAAAAAAAAAAACAGCATAGTTACAGATTCAAACAATTTGCTCCTCAGAATTCTCCCCAAATCCATAACTTTTCGTTCGATTCCTATTATTGGTTAATACGTTTCTATAAAATAGAACATTTGTGAAATTTTAAATTAAAAATAATCAAGAAAAAAATAAGGAATGTTATTTTTTTAATACAAATACTGTAAATACACTGCTCAAAACAATTAGGGGAGCAAGCAAAAAAGTGAAGAAAACCATGTGAGACAGCCACGTATTGGCATACAATGCATAGTACACGCGTATCAATGCGCAATACAGAAAAAAGGCGCAAAAAAATTTGGAATTAAGCTTTAATTCTTTGAAAATATGGAGAAAAGATGATTTAGGGCAACAATTTAATTACATGTAAATGATAAAAAAAGATACTGTTTAGACATGATGCATGAGTTTTAATAGGGCGTGTTGTCTCCTCGAACAGCTAAGACTGCTGCACACCTGTTTGTCATGGATGCGATGAGGTTATCGATCAGACTTTGGGGAATACTGTTCCACTCCTCAAGAAGTGCAATCTCCAAGTCTCGGACAGTAGCAGGCGGCCTTGGTCGCGCAGCAATGCGTCGTCCGAGTATGTCCCAAACATGCTCGATTGGATTCAGGTCAGGAGAGCACGCTGGCCATTCCATACGCTGTATTGTTTCAGCTTCAAGCATGTTCTCCACCAGACGAGCTCTATGCGGTCGGGCATTATCATCCTGGAAAACAAAGGAATCTCCAATGGCTCCAGCGTAAGGGATGACATGAGGTAGAAGTATCTCGTCTGCATACCTTCGGCCCGTCAAAGTGCCATTCCGAATGATATGCAGGTCCGTACGTCCGCCTATGCTGATTCCACCCCATACCATCCAACCAGCTCTTCTGTACTGTGACCTTTCACGAACGAATGCGGGGTTATTTCGAGTGCCCCTGCCCCTCCATACAAGAACACGTCGGGTGTCACACTCTAGACTGAATCGGGACTCGTCTGTAAACAGCACTTGGCTCCAATCATGTTGCTCCCAATCTCAATGTTCAGCAGTCCATCTTCTTCGGGCCGCACGGTGGTGTGGGGTCAACGGAATGCAGACCATTGGCCTACGTGCATAGAGCCTTCTCTCATGAAGCCGATTACGTACTGTTTGGCTGGACACCCTTCGTCATGTTGCCAAGAGCAACTGTCTTTGCAGCTGCGTAGCATTATCTGTTCTGTTTCGACGGGCTGTTAACTGTATATACCAGTCATCAGTTGATGTAGTGGCGAGTGGCCGACCTGCCCCTGATCGACGTCTAACATTTCCTGTTTCTTGGATCTAATCCACAGCCTTGCAACAACACTTCTGGCGACTCCAACAGCGTCCGCGACACTACGTTGTGTTTGCCCGGATTACAGTCTGCCTACAACACACCATGCCATGAATTCCGGTAAATTACGTTGTTGAGACATTCTCAAGTAACCTTGTCTCAAAAAAAAAAATACTGCGCAATCGAATTTCACAGTTACGGCAATAAAACAGACGTTTCTGCAACATCCCGATTTCTGCCCTTATCTCCTTTTTCTGGTTTTTGACGCCATGAACTTTGATTTGCATATAAAGTTTTCTTCTTCCGTTTCCTGGTAGGCTTTACATTATGGATGATTCATTTTATGTTACTTATTGGTATACATCTTTGCTTACTTTTGTTAAAATCATGTGCTCCTCTAATTGTTTTGAGCAGTGTATTTTATTGTTAAATTTTATTTAATTACATTAAAAGTGTACTGTACATAGAAAATATGTATAATCTTACATCATTAGCGTTATAAAAAAATGTATAAATATGTAAAATTTTACATCCCAAATGTATAATTTTATATATATTTAAAAAAAATTAATTAAATAATGGAATCCGAGTTTATACAATAATCTACTACAAACCATTTTTATATCATTCATTGTATGAGGCGCCACCCAAAAGGAGAAGTTGTGTTGGGGGAGTTTAACATTTGACTGTAAATCACTGAGATCGGTGATTTTTAATATTTCGAAACATCCCCCCCAATATAACTTTCTCCAAAGGCTTCGTCTTTGTCCTTTTTCCTTTCCCTACAGAGGGAGCGCTTATCGTTTTATGCATTTTAACCATAATGTGCAACAGAGGGCAAATCAATTTCACTTTATCTTCGGTAGCGGTGAAAGTGGGTGGCCGCGTGGTAGCCGAGTGGTATAGGTATCGGATCGTGGCTTGCTTTGTCACGGGTTCGAGCCCAGTACCACTAAAGACCCGCCGTGTAGGGCAGCGATGCACGTTAAATCTGTCGAGAGCTGAAACGTCCTCCCGTTGGTGTGGTGTGGTAGTTAGGAGAGGGGGGTGCCAGCTCAGGTGTCGTCCACGTCACTTGACCATGGTTCAAAATTACGTGGTCCGTCGCCAGGGGCCCTCGTGTAGCTGAACAGTGCGACGTTAATATTCAATCAATCAAAGCGGTGAAAGTGGCAGGATTTAGCTCTAGAGATCTATTTTACGCTCTCTCATAGTTTGTTGCAATATGAAAAGTGTAAAGGAATTGAATTCAAATGAGCTAGCGGAAGGAGTCAATGAATCGGCAGGAGCACTGCTCAAATACTCTAAATTATCAAGGTACATATTGTTAAACAGTTACGCACTTAATAATACTTCCCCGAAATTGGACTTTATTGAGGGTTTGTTATACCATGAACTTTCTTATGTAACCGATGTGGTTTATATCGTTGGATGCATTTTTGAGGATAAGTTTGACAAAATTCTCGATCTTTACACCACAAAATATAGTGAACTTGATTACTAGAAATTTCTTCTCTCTCGTGAATTGTTATGTGTCGACCAAAATACTCCAATTTCATTTTAGTATCTGCTTTCCTAAGTCATTTAATTTTACGTGAGGCTGGGAACAAGGAATGTTTCCAAATTCTGTACATCGGCGAATTCTGCTTCAATGTCTTATACAGAAGATTGTTTTGGAAGATTTTTAATTCCGAGAGAGAGAGAGAGATGAAGGTCACAAGAATTTACAGAAATTTTGTGATCAATTTCGCAAAAAATTTACGGAGGACTCGACTCTGCGTGACTTGCGTAACACCACCGTTGGCGTAAAATGTATAAATCTTGTTGAAAATTGCGTTAATGCTACAGATGTTCATTTTTCATTGGAAGACGCAGAGATCAAAAGATTTCAAGACTGTTATTCATCGATAAATAACAGGGAGAGTAAATTCAAGACTTTGCGAGAGATCGAAAGTGTCTTATTCCCTTCCCGTTGTAGCAGATGCAAAAAGAAAACATTTTGCAAATGTGTTGTGGATCTAAATGCCACAACTACCTGGTATATGCAATACAGTTTATTTCTGAAAGATATGAAAAAAGAGTAAAATGTTTCAATTGTAAGTACTAATTGTTCCAAAATTGATGATCTCAGAAATAGGTGTATAAATGATTTTTTTATTAAAATTTGAAGGGAAAAAATCATAGGATCTAATAGATCGAACATATAAATTTCATTTTGCCTAAAATAACTTTTTGTGACTCAAAGAGAGTATTAATAATTTTTTTGTAATATTTACATGATAAAGATTTATTTCAATATACTATTATGTTTTTAATGTGATATCCATGTATTGTATTCTTAGTAAAGATTTTTCATGTATATTTCTAGACTTTAGTGTGTTTAATAACAAACTTAATTTTTACTTGAAATCATTCTACTTCATCATTTATAAATATAGCTTTTGTTAAAAGACTGAAATTTTGTATGATTTTAAAATCGTTAACATAGCTTGGAGTATCTGTTTTCTTACTTTTGAAAGAATTCTTTTTAACAATTATATTTCTTTCAAATAATTTAAATTTTAGTAGTAAGTGAGATTTTTCAATATTTTTAGGTAATGTAAAACATTTTAAAGTGTTTTTCATGTGTTGAAAAACTTTGAAAAATGACAAAAAGTAATATATTATTGTAAGAATTTTTTTAAAAAGTTATATATATATATATCATTGAATTGTGTGTATAGTATATAAAATGTGTGTGTAGCTTTTAAAACCATTCAATAATTATTTCCGAATCATAAGAAAATCAATCAATAATTCTTAAAAATTCTTTTTTATTAATTAAAATTAAAAAAAATAACTGCATATGAATGTATTTTATGAGCAATGATCATATAGAATTTCGAGAACACTTTAAAGAAAAAGTACTAAAAAAGTAACGTTTTTTCGCAGGTAAATAAATTTCATTGCATTCTCTCCCCCATCGCGTGTAAGCAGAATAGACAGAAAAAATGATACCTCCAACATCTCTGATGAAAATTATCTTTTAACTGTGTTGACTTGTGTTTAATCACTCTCGACAGACAGTTCAAATGTTTGCTACTTCATTTTAAAATTCACAAAAAATTTAACTCATGTTTATTAAGCTTTGTTATTACGGTTGCCTTGTGCATTTCCCTAATATTTTTCTTCATAAAAAAAGTTTTTTCTTAAAAAAGAGAAATTTCCAACATAAAGAGAGAGTTCGTTAATATACGAAACTAAAAATTTATGTTTTGCTATAACAAAACTTACGTTATTGATTAATTTTTATATTAAGTATGTGTAACATTAACGATCAAACTGTGAAAATATTTCATTGTGCTACCTGAAAAAGCATTTTTAGATAGTTTTTAAATAAAAACCCAGGTAATATCAGTTTTTGCCCTGTGTCCAAATAAAAAAAGGGGAGGGGGGAATCACTTTTTGCAAAGTGCACTATTGCAAAGGTTTTTAGTTAAGTATATTTATATCAAAAGACACAATTTTCCTTAAAAAATTATTAAAAGTTAATATAAGATTAATTGTAATAAATTTATTGCTTACTGCATAAATTTATTAGAATATTTTCGGAAAAAGTGCTTGAGATTAAAAATATGTTTTAAAGAAACGACTAATTTGCAGCAACTGCTTATCTGCTCAAAAATGCTGAAGTGAAGGCACTTATATTTTGTTCCTCAAACAAATTTCTTATCGCTATTTACGATATGTGTTTCAAAAGAAGTAAGTATAACAATTCTAAAATTTCATTTGTGGATTCTCTAATCATGTTTGCAATTAGTTGTAGTTTATCAATCGTAGAACTTTGAGGTAATATTTTATGAAGAGTGAAAATTTGCTAAAAAATAATAATTAGTCCAATTTATCTCAATAAAGAAAGTATAGAAAGTTATATAGCTGAAAACGCGGAAGAGAACGTTTGTAAACTGGGCTACCCACAAGAGGAACTCTTCTATAATATGAATACTTTTAATTTCTTTAAGTGGTAGCAAGGCGGAGAGTTTAAAACTGTACATATGACCTACATGTTAGCACTTTTGCGAGATTTCGGACACAAATATTTGTCAAAAAATTTCCAAAGTTGCAGAATTCTAAGATGGAGAACTAGAACTTCAAAATCTCAGCTCTGTCCTAACTGAGGTTTTAAGGGGTGTTATAAATTTCTCTAGAGGGCTGAAGATATAAACTATTTTCCAACAGTTAGAATTCTTTTAAATTTAAATTAAATAATTCGAATCTTTTGCACATTATTTACAAAGGATTATGGCTTCAGAAAAAGTTCAAAATGTTTGAAATATAATCATAATTTTAAAAATTATAAGCACAGGAACAAAAGAAATAATTCTGTAAATAAATTTTGCGTTGCACACACCATTTTCTCTAAAATAATAGCCTCTGATGTATAAAATTTTACAGAATTATAAAAAATGTATCACTCTTTAAACCCTACATTTAAGAATAATATATCTTTTGTATTTCAAAATATTTAAAAAATTTTTAAAAAAATTTGAAAATGTAATTTTATTTAATTACGAATGAAATTTTAAGAATACATTTTACTTAAAGAATCTTTTTAGTTCTTCTGTGAAATTAATTTTATTGGTAAAATGTGCCTGTGTGAAAAGGAAATTTATTTAAAAGTCTCTCTTTCTATAGCTGAGCATATTTAAATTCAGTATAGGGTTTTTTCCATTAATTTATCAGCTCTAAAATAGCATAATAGCTTATAAATATTTGGCACTTCTAGATTTCTGTCAGTTAATATCGTGCTTAAAAATCATAATGCATGGATAAAAACTGATTTGGTATATCACTTTTTAAGTTTTCATAACACCCGTCAGTCTTTCAAGTTATGCTGAATGATATGTAGAATATTACAAATAATTCAGAGATAAACACAGTGCTGTTATCTTCTGTGAGGTAGGTAATTTTACAGAGAAAAATACAACACGTGGAAGGAATTTCGGAAGGCATTGTATTTCACCCCTACGCAAATGATGGATGGTACTGAATGCCAAGGAACAAAAATAAACACATAGCATGTTGGTCACTTCCATAGAGTTCTATATTTGAAAATTGGTATATACCTTTATTTTGGCACTCTAAATGCTGTCTTAAAAATCTCGTGTCCGCGTCTTAAGGGGGACTGCCAAATGTACTGAAATGGTTAGGGTACTTTTGCGCAATGAAATCACATTATTCAGGCGTAAAACTTTTGCTGGGAACGTAAATTACTCATATAAATCCGCCTTGAAATGTCAGAAATAGTCCAGTAAATTTTTATATTACGAAAAATACAAATATCCTTGCTTCCAGAATTTTTTGACGCCATATTTGGCAAGCTTCATAAGAATGTCTATGCCACGTGTATGCAATCTACGTACTAAAGTTTTAAATTGTTACTTTAGAATAAAATTAAATGCACATTAATAATACTACATTTTATGAAAAAGAAATTAATAAAATTAAATGCACATATTAATAATACTACATTTTATGTAAAAGAATATTTTGCTACACGAATAATATGACTTTAACCACTTCAGAAACACTAATTCTGCTTTTTTTTACATGAAAAAGTGGGGGGTTAAAAATAAAGTAACCCTAAACTACGTCATCAAACCACTTCCCATGACATCTTTTCGAAAAGGCAACGGTCAAGTGACCTTGAGATCAGCTGACTGTTTGTTTTTGCTTGAACTTTAGAATGGCCGGAAGAAGAATTACTTGCACATGTCAGCTGTGGAATGGGGAGGGGGACTTTATTTTTAGCACTGATAGAGGGGTGGCAAGGTTATTCCGCAAAAGTAGTCTTCAAACTTTTCCCACTGACAGAACCCCTAGAACACGGGTGACCAACCTTTTTGGGTAGTGCCACAATTTGATAAAAAATAATTATGAGTGCCGCTTCCAACATTTCCATCAAACAAATATGGAAAAGTAAAAAAAATTGTTACTTATTTTGTGGAATTTTTACGCAAATAGCACATCTTTTTTTAATGCAAGAAATTTAAAAAAGATGAAGTGCAAATTTAGGTTTTATTGTTAATAAACTTTTTACAGGTACAAAATAAAAATGAGTAACTTGAAACGTTTAATTTTAAATAATTATTAAACAGTATTTACTTAATGTTGCTTTTGAATTATTCCTTTTTTTTTTCTTTTTTTTAACAAGTCATCTTTATTAGGATTAACTTTTTCAGATACTAATAAAATTAGGTTATTATAGGTGCACATCAGCTAGTTATATGAGTAATATTTATTTTATTACGTTCATAGCAGAAAACATTTATTCACACACACACACACACACACACACAAACATATTTTGATCCAAATTTTGTCTGAGACAACCCCACATCAATAAAATTCTAGAAAATTATTTATTATTATGTATTCAAAATTCTTTTAGTTTATCAGAATGTCTGCGCGTGCCCCCGGTATAACTCCACCGTGTGACGGGTTGACCCCCACTGCCCTAGAACTGGAAGGTCTTTTTGTGGGAACCTATTGCACACACACTTTTTTGTAAAGGCAATTAAATAAAGTATTGCTTGGATTATTAAAAATTTTAGACTACTTTTAATATAATTTACTAAAATTAATAAGATTAATATGTGATCCAGGTTTCACCCACCCATGCATTATGTTTAGTAACTAGAATGTGTGCTTGATTTTTTCACACAAACAGTTCGAAGTCTAAGCCCATTGAAATTAACTGCAATCGCATTACATATTCTGAGCTTAATTTATTTCTATACTTTGTTTTTGTAACCACTTATATGCCAATAAATATTTTTCACTTATTCACATTGTTCTGAATGTCATTAAAATGTTTAGAGAAATACTGAGTATTTAGTACGAATTTTCAAAAAAAAAAAAAAAAATTTGGAGCTTTTCTTGCTTAAATTTAGAGTTTGAACATCAAATCTGTTGATAGGTCGATAAGTCGTTACCTTTCCCTTATTGTAGGTGTTTTCCCAACAAATGTCAAAAGGTGTACTTTCCATTGGAAAACTATTTAGAGTTTTGCAAAACATTGTACTAACAATTATCTTTACAATCTATTAGGATATAGATAAAACACATTTTAATATATATTTTATTATATTATAATAAAAGTATATATATATATACAAAAAGTATTGCAAAATAAAGTTATTATGTTGAAATAAAATTTTCAGTTTCTTAATGACAGGAATGAGTAAAGATGATGGAAGTTGTTAGTTAATAAAACGTGTAAACAGCATATAAATTAATGATATTCTGATCAAACGGCATTCACCGAGACAGTTCAGAATATGAGAGATAAATCGCATTCGCGATATTGGTTGTAATTTGTCTTCTTTGATCACCGCAAACAGTGTAGAATTTTTACACTATCGCTTGTAATAAATATCACCACCTTTTTCCACGGTTTGGTCATTTTCTTCTACAAATTTTTTAAACAATGTATAGAATAACATACTTTTAAAATTTATTAATTGACAAGATGATGCTTTTCGCCACATTAACTAAAAATAATGTATCGTAAAATCCCTGTTTAGATTGATGGTTGTTAGTTTTTTGCCTTTTTAAAAAAAAACAAAGATTTTAACAATACATTTTTTAAAGTTTATAATGTGCTGGAACCCTTAAGAATTTTAAAATGTAGACAATCCATTTAAAAACTATTTCCTATAAATATTTACTAATGCAATATAAGTGAATACCTAATCCACTCTTTTAAAACGGTTTTTTATGTAAACACTGTACACGTGGAACACTCGCCTCTCTCTCTGGAAACTGAGTTAAAAATAATATTTAATGTACAGATAAATAGTTCCACTATTTTAGTTATTTTAAATTTAATATACATGTTTCTTTTGTTGAAATACCGTTTTTTTAGACCTTTATGAATAGGTCTTACGGAAATCGACTCTCAAAGAGAATACGAGGCAATAATAAAAAAAAATTTCAATTTAAGCTATAGCTTTTAAACTTTCGATTGCTAATTCATGCAAAACACACAATTTCTGACACAGCTATGAACATTTCACAAAAATGTATTTAGTAAGTGAAAAATATTTCTCAACGTGAGTGGTTACAAAATCAAATTAAACTCGGAATATGAGATGCTACCGCAGATAATTTCATAATTTTACATTGCGCCAACAGTTTATGTAAAAAATTGTGAACACTTATCAGTTTTCTAAATGTAATACATGCGTTGGTGACAATTGAATCAAAAATTAATATTATCAAGGAGTAAATAACATTAAATTTATACCTCATGACATTTTTTAATAAAAAATAAAATACCTTTTTAAAATTGTCTTAACATATAATATCAAAAATTTTTGTTTATATATATACCTTAAATATTATTTTAAGATTTATTCTATGTTTGTAATGAGATTCCCCAAAACATCTTATAGTTCTAAGCATTCCGAGAGTCGAAAACATTTGAACACTGATTTTTTTTTCAGAAATAAGAACTCTCCCATGGTCAAAATTTACTGCTGTTTTAACCCCCACCACCCTAAAAAAAAATAACGCATTATTTTTAGCTGTTTTACAATTGTGACAGTCCTTAGCAAGTGTCCCCTTTCGCTGAGGGGAGACCGCTACACCGGAAATACTCAAAATGACAAATATTGAAAAAGAAAAGTAAACGCAAATCCTATACATTAAATTATACACTGACACAACCGACCAGCACAACGAACTAAATGAACTCCTCGAAACACTCAAATACCCACACTATAAAATTACACCTAAGTCACAAAGACGCATCAAAGTAATACAAAAAGGACTCCCACGCGACACAAACACTGAAGACATTAAGAACGACCTACACAACTTAGGATTCACAGTCAATCGCGTTTCGCAAATCACAGGCAACTTAACTAAACAACTATTACCAGTTTTCATAATTAATTACACTTCCCATTAACCTCTTTAACGCAAAAATTTTTGAACTTAAAAAACTCAGCTACTTATCAATAGTCATTGAAGGTTTTGAAAGCAAAGGGGCGACCCAATGCTTTCAATGCAATCCCACTGCAGACAACTGTCATCTCGCCCCGAGATGTTTGAAGTGCGGCGAAACACACCAAACCAGAGATTGCCAAATTAAACGTGTCGATTCCCCCTTTTGTATCAACTGCAAGACTTACGGTCACATGGCCAATTATTCGAAGTGCCCTCTTTTCCCTAAACCCCGCAAAGGTGCCGCGACAAAACAGAATTACACAGACACGGTTAGTAGCATTGTTCGACTCAACTTATCATACATACGCTCAGGCTACGCAAAAAACTTCTCACTCAGCAACTCCACAACAGATGGCACCGCTCAACACGAAAACAGTTCACACTTCACAACACATTGCGCAAGAACCAATCATACCAGTATTCACCCCGACACCCAGTCATAACAACAAAAACGAGCGTCTCAACTTGATCACTCAAACACTTCAACACACAATACAGGCATTCGCTCAATTAATACAACATATCAGTTATCATAACGCTCAAGAGTCCTCTCTCCCCCTACAACTGTAAGGAAAAATAAAGCAAACACCAAACACTCAAAGGGAAAAATCAATAAGGCCTTACTCCAAATAGTTGAAGAATACTTGGTCGAATACTCTGATGAAGATGAATAAATAATTTCTTTTTTCATTCACCCTTTGACGAATAAATAACACCAATTCTAAAAAAGCACTTTCCTGCACAATTTCACGCAACCCTTGCCCATTCACTAGAGAGGTTTTCTCGTTGTGAAACCAAAGGCTCCTTGCTTCCCTCTTTGCCTGCAGAACTGTCTCCCCCTGACGAAGAATAGATTGTTGTAGTAGATCCTCTACCGCTAAGCGATTTGAATGATCTGCACTAAATTCTGGATGACACACAACCAACATCAGTGACTGATTGATGGCCCCGGCTGCCGATTCAACCATTTCTAAAGTGACTTTTGGAATATTTACAGGACTCTGTAATTACTAAACAACCAAAAAGGACTCTGATACGTTTCCCGATATGGGACGGCGGATTTCTTAAAATCCAGTTCCCATTGACCCCCAGCTTTCAGATCCTATACAGCAGATGTTCCTAAAGTTTTTTGTTTCATAGACCCCTTGCCATGTTTTTCGGTTTGGGGTAGACCCCTGCTTATCTAATATTGAATTTTTGCAGGTTTACCAATTTATGGACAGGTGGTATAGATCTACTTTAAACTATTTAAATTTCTAGCTGAGTGAAGTATGGTGTTTAAAACTTAAGAAACAACACGTTAATTAAATAAAAATTTAATTAATACATGTAATAAATGAGCAGCAAACAAATGCTTTTAAAGAGAGGAATAAATATGGGGCTTCAATAACAAATTTTCAACATTTGGAATCAATTGTGTCTGTGGTTTAACTCTAAATCTCCTCGGTTGTATTCCGAACTTATTTCCCCTCTCCCTTTTTTGTTTTGGAGTTTGGCAACCATGCTGAAAAAGTAATTAAAAATTTGCTTACGATATTCCATAATTGGTGATAAATGACAAGTATGTCTTTTTAAAACCAAAATTGTAGGTAGGATCTTTGTTTTTAGTGCAAGAATATTAATTTCTATATTTAAGAATATTTTTTTCTATTGAAAATGGTCATTTAAAGCATTTCATCTGATATACTTTGTGACGGGCTCACGCGTATTTTCTTTAACATGTCCTTTGGGCCAGAATTAATGAGAACTCTTTTCCAACCAAATCCAAGAAGTGAAGTGTGAATGAAAGATGCAAATGAACAGGCTTTTAAATATCGGAACTTAGAGTAAACGGAATGGCAATGTATGGCAATATGTGTTAGAGGTTGGAAATTGGCAGGTAGTTGATGTCCAATATAGAAATCGTGGTTCAAGTGTGAATGAGGTTTACGTGACTGTGATTAGAAGCTATAAAAAAGTGATCGAATATATTTAATTCAAGTTGCACACCAGTGCATACAAGTAAAGATAAGATTGACCATAAGTCAATACAGAGCGATTCTCCAAGCTGTAATAAGGTAGGATTGACTATTTAATATTAGAATCAATGATTAGGTGGTTCAATTTTGGATAGTGGTCTGAATCAGATTAAGTCTTATTAGCTGAATATATATATATATATATATATATATATATATATATATATATATATATATATATTGTGTGTGTTGCGTATTTTGCCATCGTAGATTCTCTCATATTAATTATTGAAATTTAATTTGTTAAAGGTTTAAGTTGAATATCTTAATAAAGTCATTAAGATAATGATTCCTTTTAGTTCTTTCGTTAATCCTACACCTCTATATAGCTCACGCTGATACTCCGAGAGATATTCTCCCAAGGGAATCATCTCAGTTTATTATACCTAATTTTCGTTTTTGTGACTGAAAGACCGGCATTTTCAGTATCATACATAAGTTCGATCCAACTTTAGGCAAATTCTCTTTTTTTATTCCATTGACTTTCACTACTAGTCCGATAGAGGTTGTAAAGATGTAGTTTCTTTTATTAACTTCCCCTTAAGTAAATTTATTACAGCATCACGAAAAACTTTTTTGTTTTTATAAAAAGAGATATTTGTGAGAATAATTGGTTGTTTCAAGGAAATGGCTATTAACTCATATTTTTACTACTGAAGCCTGTTAGAAAAATTATTTTTATTGGAGCAAAGCAATTTTATTTATTTATTTATTTATTTGCTATTTCAAAAAATCAGTTTCGGTCACTTTTGATATTTTTTAATTCCAATAATTTGAATTGATTTGTATAAGAGTTACGATGTTAATTAAATATCTTTTTCAATGACCACACAATTATTACAAATGTTGCACAATTATTAATAACATAAAAATACAACTTTTTATAACGGTTGAGTGAGTGAATATTAACGTCGCACTTTTTCGTTAATCGAGGACTAGGTAACCGATCTCCTAATTAAGAACCATAATCAAGCGACGCGAATGATACCTAAGCTAGCTTTCCCCCTCTACTAACTTCCACACCACTCAATCTGGAGGAGGTTTGAACATAGACATGTGGCTGGCAGCGGTAGCCGAGTGGTTAAGGTATCCGATCGTGACTGGCTTTGTCACGAGCTCGAGCTCTGTACCACTAAAGACCCGCCGTGTAAGGGAGCGATGCACGTTATATTTGTCGAGAGCTCAAACGTCCTAATGTTGGTGTGGTGAGGTAGTTAGGAGAGAAGTGGTGCCAACTCAGGTGTCGTCCACGTCACTTGACCATGGTTAAAAATTACGTGGTCCGTCGCCAAAAGCCCTCGTGTAGCTGTACAGTGCAACATTAATATTCACTCACTCACTATTCATCGCTCCTGTGTACGCCGAGATTTGAATAACTACGCATTCCTCGAATTTTGAATTACATTGTTGATAAAAGTTTCGCATAACAATGTGGCCGTGGTAGCCGAGTGGTATAGGTATTGGATCGTGGCTTGCCTGGTCACGAGTTCGATCCCAGTACCACTAAAGTCCCGCCGTGTAGGGCAGCGATGCACGTTAAATCTGTCGAGAGCTGAAACGTCCTCCCGTTGGTGTGGTGTGGTAGTTAGGAGAGGGGAGTGCCAGCTCAGGTGTCGTCTACGTCACTTGACCATGGTTCAAAATTACGTGGTCCGTCGCCAAAAGCCCTCGTGTAGCTGAACAGTGCGAAGTTAAAATTAAATCAATCAATCAGTCGCATAACAATACACCTGACATATTCTATGTTGTACTTGTAAATGAAAATTCAAGTTTTAAGTCACATACTGTCATTGATTTTAGTAACAATAATAATAATTTGTTATTAATGTCATTAGATAACAATCAGAGATTAGTTTCTATATAATAAAATTGTAGGTTAAAACGATTTTTGTCTCAAAAAATTTTTTGTAGGCTCCTTTCCTAATTCATTTCAAACATATTGTTTAATTTTTACGAATGTGTGTGTGTGTGTTTGGTAACCAAATAACAGCTTCATTTAATGTAGTAACTCAGAAAATAGCGTACATTATGTGGTATCCTGTTTAAGAAAATAAAGATGGTAGAAACAAATTGTACTTAAATTTGAATTTCTGAGTTGCCTTACAAGAAACTCTCATCAAGAACATAATAATAAGTTTCGATACAAGTTTTTAAAAAGAAAACGTCATTTTTCTGTGAAAATGGTCATTAGAGTACTTTTTCATAAATTGTTATAATCTTTTTGAACCACACATTTCCATTTCTTATTTTATAAATTTACGTTATTATTTCTGGTATTTATGAAAATACGACAGAACTATGTTTTAAGAATTCCATTTTAGACGACATAAACTGGTTAGTGAAGCAACTGAAGACAAAAAAAGTATCTGGTGTCTCCCCCTTGGTCTCCCTACAATGGAAAAGAAGGGGGGGGGAAAAAACAATCTGTGGTTTTTACGACTGCTTGACCTGTTTGCCCTTCTTCACTGTTCAAAGACGAACATTGCTTATGGTACATTATGCAAGAAAAAGTTGTGCATTCTAGCTGTTAATGTGTTTCTTTTAGCTGTTTGAAAGTAATTTCTACTCCAAAGAATTATTTTTTCTTCTCTCCCTAAAAAGATATATAGATCCCTAAGATATATAGATCCCTAAGAATCAGCTCGTTGGCTTCTTCATATTTTTAAAATCCAATAAAATTTGTATTGATTTATAAAAGAGTTACTATGTTACTTAAATATCTTGAATGAACGCACAGTTCAAAAATTATTAGCAGCATAAAAATACATAGACTAATAAAGGCTGAAAAGTGCTTATAACAAAGTATTGTTTTATACATCAGTATATAATTTCATTAATTCAAGTGATTAATATATATTTATTGAACATATGTAATGTATATGTATATATACACTTGTGAAGGTCCCCTTGGACCTCACTTATTTATGTTATTTTACATATTTTAATTATTTTACATACATACCTCACTATGTTATTTTACTTAAAACACCAATGTTATAAAAATGACACACACACTTTATAAATAATTAATTTAAATCCTTTTCTTAGTCATGATCCATAAAAAGATAATTACATACTTATCAAAAAAATTAAACCTTAATCACAGAACAGGTAAACATGAATTGCAGTACCAATAGTGTCAAAGTGATGTATGACAATTACACTTATTCTATGCTGACAGTGGCGCACACAAGGGGGCCTGATCCCCCAAAGCCCTTGATATTTTTTACGATTGATTATTAAGTACATAGTACATAAAATTTAATTAAGTATTTGTTTTTAATGATTAATTTTATTAGTTAATGCTAATTATTTATTTAATCATTAGTTTTTACTGTGTTTTGTTCCCCCAAATCAACAAAATCAAAAGGAGCTTGTTACAAGAATGATGAACTTTCGACCCCGGACTCCCTCCCCCCTTGAAAAATTCCTCTGTGTGCTACTGAATAGTATTATGGGCAAATTTGTTGTTCTCAACGACTTAAAGAGTTTTTATTTCAGGGCGACAAATCCTGAAGTATCTATAGAAAGCCAAATTACTTTAATGCAATGGACAGGAGAAATGTGAAGTAGAAAAACAGAAAAATTGTAATATTTTTTTAAGTAGCATTAAGTAGAATTAAGTTAGTTATATTAGGGGCATGCGGCTCTTGTTTTTCCAACTAAGACATGTATGGTTTTTTCCTGAGTCCATTTCCCAGATAGGGCATGCCCATTTCGATTGTAATTAAGAGAATCTACCGTGATTAAAATACATAACTGGGAATATTGGCCTAGTTAATTGAGTAAAATTTAGTGTTGCTGTTGAAAGTTCAAATTAAGGAAGAATATTAAAAATTAAACTTAAGATGAATAGTGAAAATTAAAATTTAAGTTGAAGATTGGAAATTATATTTTAGAAGGACTATTCGAAGTTAAAATTTAAATAGGGCAGGGAAAATTAGAAGTAGAAAAATAAAATTATTTCTTAAGGGCCATTAAGACCCTCGAATAAATCACGTTTTGCTTCTTGGAGGGATGTGACGGGCTCACACGTCTTTTCTTTAACATGTTCTTTGGGGCCAGAATGAATGGCAACTTTTCCAACCAAATCCAAGAAGTGAAGTGTGAAAGAAAGATGCAAATTAGGAAAAATTTAAATATCAGAAGTTCGAGTAAGCGGGATGGCAATTTGAAGAATGTAAACATAATCCGTGGTTCAAGCGTGAAGAGGTTTTGGAAAACATTAAGTGACAGTTATCGGAAGTTAGTGATAGAGATCCATTGAGTCAAGGGGCATACCATTGTACTTGAGTAATTACAAGGCTTCATCTAAAATAGTTGTGATCATTACTTCAAACTACAGTAAGGTAGGATTGACTATTTAATATTAGGATCTGTGATAGTACAGTAATTGTGTTTAGGCGAGTCAATTATTGATAGTGATCCGGGTTAGGTTAATTCGGTAATATATATATATATTGTGTGTTTTGCCACCGTGGATTCTCTCACATATATTATTATAATCTAATTTGTTAAATGATTAAGTCAGTGTTTCTCAAACTGTGGGGCGTGCCCCCCTGGGGAGGCGCGATAACCTTACGAGGGGGGCGCGAGCATATCGAAAATAAAAGATTTAAAAAACAATTAATTTACTGGAATGAATTAAAACAAAATACTTTCAGACATAATAAAAAATGCACTTTTACTATGATATAAGTTATAGGCGCGATATTAAATCATCAAAAAAAAAAAAAAAAAATTCTTCAATACTTAATTAGCTATATTTGATCCTATAACCAAATAAAAAATATTTTATTTTATTTGCTGTAATCCCATGATGAGAGAATTTTTATTGCGTTTTCTTTTTTAAAACTAACATTCTACTCTTTCAGAGAAAAAACAGATCCCAGATCCAGAATCGAAAAAATTTAGGAACATAAAAAATTCATCACTGCCATTATTTTTGAAATACTGCGCATTATAACTGTAATTTGTTTGACCTTCTAAGTTATTGGTACAGTTAGTTATGACCCCTCTCTTATGTGTTTTTTCTCATTTAAGGAAGTTGTAAGTAATGTATTTCTCTGTTGCGTTTTTTTCCCATGCAGAACGGTTTTATATTTGGAAAACCACGGTGAGCACTTTGATGGATTACTTGGCCAAGACTTAGACTAAGATGAGTATTTTCAAGCATATAAAGCATAACAATTGTTTTTAACAGTAACATGCATATTATCATAATGAATACAATTTTTACCCGGAAGTGGTCGCGCGGGACACACAGATCACGAAATTGTTAATTCTGGCAAAACTGTTTATTTGTTACCAAAGAAAAATTGAAAAGTCCTTGAAAGTAGGTAAGTAAACTTTCTCTTAATTAAATTGTTCACTGGAATAACGATTTGTATCGTGTACAATAAAATAATTATAAAAAAAAGATTGGGGTGACTCAATAACCCCACTCGACTGTATCGAGTGCGCGCCTGCTCCCAGGTTAAAACATGTTGAAGTCTTTTTGCTTTAAATATTAAAAAGAATACAATTATTCTTCATCGGAATTTTATATTATTGTTCATTATTTAACATCAATTATAAATGCTTATTCTGTGAGGCTTAAAATTAAAATTCACCTAAAACTTATTATAATTTGAGCAATCATTTAAAAAAAACATTTTACATTTTTGTAAACATTGTCGCGCACTTGGCTTTACTCTTCTTGCAATACAGCTATTATATCAAGAATGTTTTATTTTCTTATAAATGAGCTCTTGCAAAGAGCGGCTACTTCGGCCGGTGTACTTTTAATGTATCAGTGCTGCACAGAGTATTTTGTAACTTATTAATTAATACTAAATTAAGAACAAGTTTAATAAATATTAACGACTTCCATGGGCTTGTCTTGCAAAGCAAAGTTTGTATAAGGAATGCTTATGATTAGAAATTGACCCTCTGAGTTATTTTTCTATATTTAGCAAATGTCCATATTTTGTCTTCTAAGCAGTCACCGCATTTTGCAATATGTTCAATTTAAAAATTAGAGAAAGGAAAAATAACATAATAATTATCCTATTACTTAATTTATTTTTTTGCTTAAAAGTAGTATTCAAAATTTAATACTTGTTATTAATTTGTATGTTTTATAATTAAGATCTGGTATTGTAGCTTTAGCGTCAAAGTGCATTATTATTGCATTTAGTGCATTATTAATGTATAAGGGGGGCGCGATAAAAATTGTGATTGAAAAGGGGGGTGCCAGTATTGAAAGTTTGAGAAGCAGTGGATTAAGTTTAATATCTTAATGAAGCCATATTAAGATAATGTATGCTTCTAGTTCTTCCGTTAATCCTACACCTCTAGCTCCCGCTGATAATCAAAAGAGATGTTCACCTGAGGGAGGGGAAGTATCACAAAGCTTCCGTACGACTTTAACCTTTTAAGTTTCTTTGGCGTATATATACGTCTCGTTCAACAGTGCATTAAATGCCCCGGACAGATGTGTACGTCTTTCGATCTTTTCTTGCACTGCTATCTATTAAATTATTCCGTAGGTTTTGGAATGAAAAAAAAAGGACTTAGGCAGCGTTTGCAAAGAATTTACTTGTTTCAGAAAAGGTCTTTATATTTATTCCTTTTCATCCCCCTCCCAATACATCACATACGTGCACCTACGTGGAATACGATGACCTTGGAGAACGAATTTCGCAATCGGCAGTTAAGAGATTAATTATAAACCGTACAAATTGTCAAATAAATGTTCATTTTTGTAAAATTTTGTACATGACAAGTTCCTGGAGCAACTGGTAATCATTAAACTTATTCTTAACTTAATGTTGCTTAAATAGTTCTTAAAATACATTGTGAAGTTCTGATGCATTTATAAGTGTATTATATCACTGAAAATGTGTATTTTACATTTTAAAATGTCAGAATATAGTATTCGGTAACATAGCCTTGTTCCTTTCTACGTGACAATATTAGACAATGGTGTGCGCACGCATCCCTTTTTTCCAAACGCGCAATGAGAAACATAACTTCAAAAATAAAGCTTAAATATTTTTCGGTAAAAGGGGAAAAAAATGAACAACACAAGTTTTTTTAAAAAAAAAATGTACTTATTAAGTAATTTTTTCAATCTTTGTACAGACTACGGATAATATCGTTCAACACGCGCAGAAAAAGTTTCGTGAGATTATTTTTATAGATAAAGAAGTTAATTTTGAGTATTTTTTGAAAAATCGCAACAAAAAAATTTTTTTTTTGACAATTTATCTTTTAAATGACTGATTCTGAAAGAGGAAAGCATGAACTTTTTTAGTGTAGAATATGATTTCATTAACGCGAAAGAAAATGCAAACTGAACGCGATTTAGAAATCATTTTCATAAAAACGTATCAATTTTGACTCATTTTAGAAAAAAATCATTATTTTGTCTAATAAATTATACCGTGTCGTGGCGCAGTAAATAATCTTTAATAATGATCTTTCCAATTCTGTAATTATTTTTTTGTCTGAGTCTCAAAAAAATTTAGATCGTTTTAATAAAGTCAGGGATAAAAAACCGCCGGAAAATTGGAACTTCGCTGCTCGGCGGTAAAAAATGTCCCCAGGGGTAAAATAATTGTTCGTTTTAAGGTTTTTAATTAATATTTTTTTTAACTAATTGCAATATCGGAATATAAATGGTCAAAACGGATTCCTCGGATAATTTCCGATCTTTTGGTACCTTCGGCGAGTTTCTGCGTCGTACGGTTCGTGAGTAGATACACGTGCATGGTCAGATAGATACGTTTGTTTAAATACGAATTTTAATAGTGTAGATTTTGTACTCTGTATGTTTAATGTCAGTTTCCTTTTTTATTGAAAGGGTTCGAGGTGGGAGTACATGTTAAATTATGAAATTTGATGTGTTCACACATCTTTCACCATTAACTTTCTCCCTAGCCTGGAGCGGGGTCACAAAAATTCCGTTCACCCATACGAAGTTCGGTTTTAGCTACTCGAATCCAAAAGGGGGACAGGCGTAATAACATTTTTTGGTTGATAGAGGCTTACATGAGATGAGAAGAGTACTGATCCCTACCATCAGTACTCTTTTTCGAAGAAATTGGTCGGCTGAAATGGACGATTCCTCTTCTCTTACATTTTACTCGTTTAAAATATAACAGGTAATAATGCTCTTGTCGCCCAGCCAGTATGGTGGATATGAACCTTGGCTTGTAACCGAGTGGGTTCGGGTTCGAATCCTGAGTAATGCATGGATGTATTTTGTTCGGGAAAAGAAGTTGGACTTTCGCCTCGATTGGAAAGCAGCGCACCCCTTCTGTTATATATATGCTGGGATCATCATCTCTAATAAATTTCTTTATTCTTGTATAGTATGTTTCTGTTCTTCCATTTGTATCCCAGGATAAAAACACATGACAATTATGTTCTTAATTTCGAATTATTTTGTATTTTTAAGACTTAAAATAATATATATAATTACTAGCTGCATAGCCCGGCGTTGTACATTTTTAAAAATAGTTATGTTGAGAAAAGTAGAAATTTATCGACAGAAGAAAAAAAGGTTAATTCTTATACAATAGTTTTCAATACATATGTCTATGTACACTTTCAAGTAAATTTTATTAAAATGATCATAATTTTTCCAAACTCGGCCCCCGAGAAATTTTGATGCGGGGCCTGATTGTTACTATCTACGCCAGCGGCTGATCAATTATGTAAGGAACTAATGAGAAAATACGGAGTGCTAGAATACGACCTAACAGAAATATTTACAGCAACGTTATTTTTCTATATAATTCCTGCAACAAAAAGATAATTTTCCAAATTAAAAATTATTTGAAAACGGTGTGGACCAAGCTCGACTCTGCATTTATAGCTAATAGCATTTGAAAACTAAGTCGCATCAAGCTTGGATTTAACAAAAGTTATTGAAACTTTTGCGAAAACTAAAGCTAGGAAAAGATTGTAAACCAAATTGTTAATAGGAAAAAAAGTCCTACCTTCATATAATAAACCCTTTTATTCTTTATCAACATCGTTTTAATTTATAATCTTGTTTAATTATTCATCTATTACCTCACTTCTCATCTTATGGCAGTTCCTAAACTCTTCACAACTGTTCTTAAAGAGGTCTGTCGTGGTGTCAAATCGAATATGGGTGATTACTTAAGCTCGTAAAATAAAACTCATACACCAACATATAGGTAGTATGTAGTTATAATTTTCTGTTCTGCAGGGCACGATAAAGAGCTGATGTTAAAGTAACTTTGTATATTTAAAATATTTATATATTTTTATTTGATAAAACCTACCAAGATAGGGCCCTAATTTTTTTTGCACCAGGGTCTTTGAATACCAAGCTATGCCACTGATTACGGCTATTACATTCTGCTGTAAAATAATCTTTTTTCATAATTTGAATCATATACTCTTTCCGTATAAAAGCTAGTACACTAATCAGATGTTTTAGTCTTTCCACATCCGTACTGCTAGCAATATCAGATTTTTGGAAATCTTAAAAGCGGACTCTGTCATGTTTCGAAAGAAAAGATATAAACAGTAATTCAGACCCTGATTATATTTGACTGAACCTCGTACTCCAAAAAAAAAAAAACCATTCAACTTCGAGAACTGCTATACGATCTCTTATTTGAAATGTGCGACTGAAGTTTTCACATGGTAGTTAGTCAATATCTTATTGGCCATCATGAGAACTGCATGTGACAGTACAGCCTACATCATCAAATGTATATCCCTCCCCCCCTGTTTTGGATGTTGTAATACAATTGAAATACTTTTTATAATACTCTTTATATGTTTGAAAGTATATTTTGCCTTCGTCAGACAACATGGGAACAATCAACTAAAACAAATCGTTCGACTACATGAAGTGTAAAGTGCTGAATGTGTCGAGTTCTTGAAAGTTGCAACACAGGAAAGAAAAACAAACTCTTAACTTTACAAAACTGCTCTTATGAATCAAAAACCAATTGCTTACAAAATACAACATGCAAAAAAAAAGGCAAACTTCATGAAACTAAAAAAAAAAAAAATTAATTGCAATAAGTTTTGGTTTTTGTCTACTTTTCCTGTTGATGTAAATATAAAAAGTTAAAAAATAGCTGTTGAACGATGGAAATTTCACCACAATGCATAAAATGTCAAAGCTGGAAGTTAAGCATATGTATCTATATGGCAGATAAAATTAAGATAAATGTAACTTTTAAACAAAATTTTCTGAAACATTTATTGTGCAGAAATATTTACTTAGAGGTTTACACAACATGTGTCAAAGTTCATGCACTAAAATAAATAAAAAAAGAGCAAGCTATATTTTATAGATTTAGAGCTAATTTATTTCGTTTCCAATCAACTTAAGTTGGAATGATTAGTTTATGTTAATTCTGACAATTTTTATTTACAATAAACTTCATAAATAATTCAGTAATGAAGTAATATATGTACAGACACAGTTAAGAACAATTATAAAAGTTTCTCCAAAAAGAAAGCTTAACATAGGATAACCTGATGTATATTTAATTAATGTACGATAGTAAGGAAAATATTACTCTTTGTTCCAAATTGTTACATTTGAATACTTTTGTATGTTACTGATGATTTTGTTGAGTTTAACCATTTTTCAGGATGCCATACCATCAATCAACATTTACTTATCAAGCATTCTCTCCTTAAAATTAATTTCTAAAATCCAGGGTGCACTCCTGAGCCAAGTCCTTTTCTGTATTCTCTTCAACCAGAAATCACAAAACTATTTTCTAAATGAATCATGAATTCATTAAGAAAACGTTCTTTCTGGTCTACTGGTGGTAGTCCTTACAGATTGGGACATGGTTTAAGAGTAAGAAGTTTTGGGAAAATGTTTTCTAAAATCATCAATATCAAGTATTCAAATGCGATAAATTTTGGATAGAGGGATAACATGAATTCGGATATTAAGACTAAAAATATTACGACTAAGATTTTGCAAAATACTTTCCAACATGAATAGTTTCAAAAAGGCAAGACTTGCACGAGAATTTTCAATTTTACATTTGAAAAGAAAATATTAATGTTAAATCATCATGCTTTTCAGATTAATCCCTGAAAAGTAAAACGTTCAAAAGATGTTTTTTTATATGTGTATTTCATCAACATTTACACTATTTCTTGACTAAGTTTTGTAACAGTTACAGTAAACCACTATAAAAAAGTTATAAATAAGAATTTAGTTTCTAATTGGCATCCTTATATTTATTTTATAAAAACATTGTTTAATGAATAAGGATATTTGAATTTTCTTATTTTGCATCTTCTCCTAATGTCTCGCCGAAAAGTTTTGTGTGTTTTTAGTCCTTTAAACCAATTTAGCCAGTGTATTAAAAGCTAAAGACATATCAAATTCCCAAATGAATTAATAGAAATTAAACAGGAGGGTGGGGGAATCATAGCAATCCCAGCTTGTGTGGCTCAAAATATTTTAAAATTACGAAAAAATTGATGAGAATTTACCACTAAATAATACTGAAGCAAAAAGCAAGTTCAACACTCTATTATAAAGAAACATATTACTCCTTCTCGACTTATAACTACTAAAAGTAATGAATGAAAATAGATACATTGGTTGTGACAGAGAAACGCATTTTGTACTTGTTCCATTATACAAGTATGATGAATTCTTGTTTTACATGAAACCATTTTTATAGCCCAATTGAATAGAAAATGTTGAAAAACCGATATCAGACATGATCTATTACTCAGAATGACGCATGAAAAATTGAGATCTTGTATGTATTGAAATTTGGAATTTTATCAGCAAAAATAGCAAATTTCTATGCAGTAAAAGCTTTTTAAACCACTTAACTGTCATGAGTGCATTTATAACCATAACCCAGCGAGTGCCATAACTAAACGTGACATTTAACATACTTTTCCTAATACGATTATTTGCATTATGCTGGTGTCAGTAAAACTATTCTGAAGGATTTACTTATTTCAAAGGAGGATTTAATTTTAAGTCCCCCCACTACATTTGCTGTGTGAAAAATTGTGGTATGAGTGTTAACTGTGACACTTGGGGGGGGGGGCAAATCACATAACTTTTCCTTAACAAGGGGTTAATAAGCCTTATTAAAAACAAATTAAATAAAAATTTGCCTTTAAAACTGTGTAATTCACAAAATATTAAACTTTTACCCGTATTCAGCAGATTGGTGTTCTTCCTTTGTAATTCATGATTAGCTATTTAAGAACATAAAAAAAACATCACTACCTTTTAAAAATACAAATATAATTTTCGTTTATCCTTGATCATTAAAAAATATTGTAAAAGATCGATTATAAGAAAGGAACTTTTGTTACTGCTCGGGAAATATATAAACAAAAATCTTACGTTTTTTTCCTCTATTACCTTTTTCTGAAAAATTAATGCTGGTGCATTACGATGGAAAAGAACAAAATTCTGAAACTCAAAATCGCAGCTTTTATTACATGCATTTGAGAACAACATAAATTGCAAATAAAATCTTAAAAAGTTAAAATTAAAATTGCCTAGATGCAGTAGATATTACACACAGAAACACAAGCAGTCATACGAAAAATTGCCACGATTCTCTCTGATCCTGCAGAAATATGGAACAAAATTATGATAAACTGATGAACGACAACAATCAGCATGTTGCAGGATACCGAAGATATTTTTTTCTACCTTGTAATGCTTAATGATAAAGACGTTTTATTTCATATTGCACTTCTTTTTGTACAAAGATGAATGCCAATGTGTTTTTGAGGGGGGAAATGAATGAATTTACACAATTATGTGGCTGTGATTTTCAAAATATATTTAAATTAAACCTATAATGTAAACACCAAATGCAAGGTTTTGTCGATCTCAAACCATAAAAATAATTTAACCCGAGAGTCAAAGTTATTTATGAAGTAAATTCAGATTAAAAAAATAAAATAAAACTTACATAAAAAAAGTTTTAATTACAGAACTCGCTGGAGTAAGAATTAATCGAACAATTTTTTTAAGATATCAAGTTTAATTTTTCTCCTCTATATTGATTTCATCTCAAACCAATATAGAAGTATACTGAAATTACAATCATATCTAATACAAAGGCATTTCTCCCATATATATATAAATTGGGTTTTGCGCAAATACCATTCTTCAGAATATATACACAGTAACCGCTGAAAAATCACAGTACAACATGAGATAAAGGTGTAGTTAAGATACCTGTAAAACAGTATCTGGTGCTCTTTCATACAAGATTCCAAGAATGTTGGAAGAAGAACCTTACATGATCAAAGAAAATATTAATGTCATGGTTACCATTTATTTTCGAAAAACACTGTCTAACACTAGTGGATTGATTTTGAAAAACATGCTATGCATAAAAAAATTTATTTCTTTTTTCTGTACACGACCAGTGAAACACTATTGATTTTATAACAGACACGCCAAAAAAGTTCATTTACAACTAACTGATACACCAGAATGGTTTCAAGAACACAACAATTTAAGAAAAGTAGCCTGCACATGAAATTTCATGACTATAGAAGACAACAATTTTATAATAGTTTATTTAAAATAAAACTTGTAAGGAAAGGACGTAAATGTAGACCAATAGATCAGGCATTTTAAATATTAAGAAATTTGCACACCACAAAAGATCTAGCAGGTTCTTTAAAGTTTTTTAAAAGTGTAACACATTTTCAATCTTTATATTTAGTTTCATACTTAGAATAACACAATTTACAGATTCTATGCACATTGGCCACACAAAAATATCTAAGTTCTGTTATATATGTGTGGATACATGGGTTGAAAAAAATGGGGGTTAAAAATTGACAAAAAAGAAATGTGCTTTATTACATACATAGCAATAACCAGTGACCATAAAAACACACCAAACCTAACAGTGAAGCAACTGCCACACAAGACCTATATCATACTCTTGGAACAAGTTTTCTGAAGTTATTACAATACATATACAAGATCAGAAGATTTTTTTAAATAAATAAGGCAAATGTAGAAAAATCTAAAATTCTTTAGTCTTTTCACTGCCCAACATCCATTTAAAACTTTGGGCAAAAAATTCTCAATAAACTAAATAATACAGAAAAATCTAAAAACAATTCTTCCCATAGAAGATACTGATAAGGACTGTGTGATGAACAGCAAAGTTAAGAGAAAATACATAGGCAATACTTTTCTGCTACTTTACAGGAAATGCCAAAAAATAAAAATGAAATAAAGAGTAAGCAATGATGTAAAAGAAAAAGAGCTCGACGAGTTCCGCCATCAGATGGAGTCTAAAAAAACCCTTTTTTTTATGAGACACACATACGTTCAAAAGTGCCGCCTACATCGAAAAAAACCACTTGAATTTCTACTGTGTACCAGAGTAGTCCTCTGCATTCCACATTAGCACTGAGTCCAATTTCAATTACTGGTCCAGTAGGCATAATTTTGTTTACTGCTATTCTTCGGCTGACCCAGACCCTGTGGTACCCTCTGTCCTGCAGTCGGTGTTCCACCAGTCTGGCTGGTATCTTGTTGCATGTGATGATGCAGTAGAGCTGTAGAGTGGTGTTGCCCATGGGCTAGGACTGGTATGAACTGAGTAGCATAAGGACCAGAGGATGCTCCCAAAGGTCCAGCTGCTTGACTGCCCGCTAAATTGAAAGGGGGTGGTGTACCAGTATGGAAACCAGGCTTGTCATTATACTAGAATGAGAAAAAACAGAAATATTAAAAAATTTGTTTACATAATATATTATAGCTACACACAAAAAAAATGGATCGCATAATTTTAACTTAATTTGATTGATCCCTCCCACCCATACACCTGCTTGACTACCTTTGATGGATTTCGATTTCTAGAACTTAATTGCAGTAGACAAGTGGTCTTCAAACTTTTTCGACTGATGGAACCCTAAGAATTAAAAGGTGTAAATTTGGTGAACCCCACTCCTGAAATATATCTTAAAATAATATTTAATAGTAGATCAACATGTTGTAGGTACTTTATGTAAACACAATTAAAAAAATGGTAATGTGATTTTAAACATCATTTACTCAATAATATCCAATCATTACCAACCCATACATTATATGTGGTAACAGGGATATGCATTTTTTTATTTTACACAAAATTATTAAAATCTAGGTCTTTAGAAATTATCTGCAGTTTCATTTCATATTCAACAGATAATCTGTTTTATTATTGTTTTTGTAGCCACCCACATTGAGAGATATTTTTCATTTAAATACATTGCTTTGAATGGCATTAAAATGCTTATAGCTTTGTACGGAAAAAAATCGAAAAAAAAATTATTTGCAAACAAATATTTGGAAGCCAATCCTGTTTAAATTTAAATTTCATAATCAAATCTGTTGATATGTTGTTCCCTTTACTTTGCTACAGGTTTTTTTCCCCACAAATGGAAAAGAGAAAAAAAGGTCCATTTTCTATTAGAAAACTATTCAGCTTTTGCCAAACATTTTTACTAATACAATAAAATTATTTCGTGGAAGCCAGGATAGTAAAAACTTGAATATTCACAATCTAGTAGCCAGTGCAAATAAATGAAAAACATTTTAAAATATTTTTATTACATAATAAAAATTTAAAAAGTATTACACAATAAAGTTATGTACAAATACAATTTTCATTTTTAATGGCTGGGATGAGGTTTAGATATTTATGGGTTTGCAAACTTGATAAAGAATGCAAATCCATTTTCCATACACATTTGTAATTTTATTTTGAATTTTTTTTTATTGTGATTCATAGAACCCCAGGGTTCTCTGGAGTGCAGTTTGAAGACCACTGTTAAACTAAATATGACACATTGAAAGAGAGAGAATATCTACATAACATTTCCCTCAGTTTTCTTTTTAATTATGCCCAGAGATAAAATTTCTTTACTACTAAAAGGCGACTATCATGTAATAATGAACATTAGCTAATAAACAACAGTTCTTTTCATAGTATGTTTAGAAAAACTGAGGGAAAAAAAAATATTTTTCTTGCTACTTTTTTCTTTAAATTTTCCAGTAATACACACACACAAGTTAATCTTCTTAGCAGAACTAATAAACATTTAAAAGTTAAAAAGATCACATATTAAATTTTCCCTACACAATTAAAATTATCTGAATTAATATTCTTGCATATATCATGTATTAGACTATCTAAAATACAAAAACACAATTTTAATCAAACAATAAAGAAAAATCCATGAACAAAAAGAAATTGAAAAGGTAAAATTAAATCCCAACTTTAAAAAGGTAAAATTAAATCCTTTGACATTAGTAAATATTATTCTTCAAGTGACTTATAACCAAATAATAGAAATCGACTAAAACACACAGACAAAACTAACAATTCTATATCAATGCCACAATTGAATAAACTTACTTTAGCAAGCTGAGCATGAGACTTGCTATACACTGAGCCAGACAGATCAGGAACAGCTCCTGATCCTAAAAAGAGAACAAATTTTAATTTGTCAATTAATGAAATTCAAATTCTAATATTCGATGAACATTTAGTAGAGCCTTTTAAAAATTATTAATTTATTTAGAACCACTAAATAACAAAAATACCTTTTTTACATATACATGAGTAAAGAATAAAAATATTCAAGACTGATCATAAAACATCGATTTCATTTAATTATACAGATTACAGCGATGAGCATCAAGTTTATTTTTGTTTCAACACAGCAGCATCTTCATCACACATTTAATTAAATAGAAATATTACAACAAAAAAATTTATAAATATAAGTATTGGTGCGCACAGCTATGGTTACATCAGTTTAAAAGCAAAAAGTATTCTCGATGAAAATTAATGAGATGAGGTAAGGCCAATGTCAAAATATGCTTTGCAATATAATCTTAAATGTTTGTAAATTATTTTTTAAAAAATGAAGCAAAGTAGCTGATCTCTTATTTAAATTTCAATCATCAAATTTTGCCAATCATAAAAGCTTGTGTCAGAACTTAAAAAAACAAACAACTTTATTATAAAAAGAATTTTAATGAGACTTTTCACCTAAAAAAAATCATGATTAACTGAAAAATTCAAATGATTGAGAATTCCAAATCCATAAATATGGTTAATCCAATAATCTGCTTTTATCTAGTTAATAAGTGTAGTAAAAGCCAAAATTTTGGACGTGCATTAGTTTTTAATAAAATTCTAATATGCATAAAAATTTCTTTAAAAAAAATTATTCGGTGAATATCATTACCTGAAACACCTTTAACTTGATTTTGGGAAGCAGCACCATAAGTACCTTTCGTGTAGTCTTGAGTCTGAGTTAAACTATCATACCCTGTGAGAAATGGAGCATTTTTTAACTCCTACAATTTGAACTTAAACATAATGTGTAGTAATTAAATATAAAAATAGATGCAGTAATTACCTGAATTATATGAATGGGATCCATATGCACTGGCTTTCTGAAACTGTGTATTTGTAGTTGCTCCATGGGTATTGGTTGCAGGAGGAACCTTAAAAATATATATATATTTCAACACTTAAAATATTTTAATATTTCCAAAGATCATTCTTGAGCATTCAATCTGATATAATTGCTTTACTTTCACATACATAAAACAAAGACCACTGAAGTGCTTCCTGAGGGCTGACCATCAATTTGAATATGTTACAATAATATGCCTACATAATGAAAATGCAATTACATTTATTATATAATATGTGAAAGTGTGTGTGTGAGAGAGAATCAGCAATTGCATAAAAAAATTTATATCAGAAGTAAGAAATTCCAACATAACACAAAAATATAGCAAAAACTTCAAATCACTAGATCCTAGTATAATTTACTTTTCAGAAAATATCTAAAAATTTTGATAAAAATTTGAAAATTATTAATAATAATAATTAATTAATAACTAGATATGTGGTCTTCTAATTTTCCAGCTCAACAAAATTCTGTTTTGTGTGCTTAACATTTTTTTGTGACAGCTCAGATGATTTTTGAAAGAATGGCATTTATTTCATAATTACTACTGTATTATAATTTATAAGGATTTGGGTTACAATTAAATAAATAGGTTCATAAAGAACCAAGCACTACAGCTATATTGATCAATCCTCATAACTTATCAAGAAACCAGCAAATTTCAGTAGATACAGAAATAGCTGATTTTCTTAATTCAAATCTCAGAAGACAAAAATAAGTATCACATTCATAGAATAAATAAATGGAAATCTTTTCTACTTCAAATATATTTTTTCTCTTTGAAAATATGCAAGGGCCATTTGAAGAAACACAGTGATCAAAGAGCAATTTCATTTAACTTTTTCTCTCCTTAAGTTTCAACTAATTAAGCTTTTTTGCTCACCCTTCATCTTTCATTTGGATTTCAACAGCTAAGTTTAACATAATTTAAACTCAATTGCTAAATATAAATTCTTAATTCAATACCAATAAACATGCAATTTTAAAACTAGTTGATGTTTTCTAGACAGCTATATAAATTAACAACATTTTTATACTTAAACCCAGCATCATTTTTTAAAAATTAAGATTTGATTTGGAAGACAAATTTATAAAAAAATATATACTTACTGGAAAAATTGGTGGAGCAGCATAGTGGTGTATTCCACCAGTCATCATTCCTCCAGCAAAGTAGTAGCCATAACCTGGAGGAAGAGCAGGATTAAGGAATGCCTGCCCATGAGCCTGAGTATTTGCCTGCCCTTGAGACAGAGTTGTAGCTACAGTTGAAGCATCTGTCTCAGATCTGCTGTACTTTCCGTCAGCTAAAAATATAAACATTACATTCTGACTGCACATAACCCACTTATATCAATAATCCAATTTTCTTTCTGTTCATACTACCAACTTTAAATCCAAAATTAAGATCGTTCCTTTAAAAATATGATAAGCATACTTAACATACAGTAACCAATTCTTGACAAATTTAAATAATCCAAGAACAGCCATTTAGTTTTTTAACAAGCTCACCAAACATATGATATTAACTGACACCACTTAAAATACTTAATTCTTTCACAAGACTATTGCATCATGTCAACTGAGAAACGTTACCATCATGTACAATTAAAGAGTGATTTTGTTGTATGTTATTTAAAAAACTACATTAAAGACACTTCCTTAGAAATTTTTCCTTAAACCTCGTACTTCTGAACCGTGGCCAAGTGACGAGGACGACACCTGAGCTGGCACCCCCCCCTCCTAACTTTCACGCCATACCAACAGGACCTTAGAGCTCTTGACAGATTTAACATGCACCACTCCCTTATACAGCAGGTCTTTAGCGGCACTAGGCTTCTTGTGCTCATGACATGCCAGCCAAGATCCGATACCTTGACCACTAGGCTACCGTGGCCACCTTTCTTTCATCCAAGTGTTATAACAAAACATTCTGTTACATAATTGCCAACTTTTGAAAGTGATACCACATAAAATAGCGTGTGCAGAAAATTCAAAGCAAATTTTGAAATAAGACAAACATTTTAAATTTTATAAGGTAACATATGATATGCTAATATTTATTTTAATTATATGAATATTTCACAACAAAAATATTTTGATAAGAAAATTAACCAAAAAAAAAAAACTGTATTTGTATTTATTTGATCTATAAAAAATATATTGAGATACAGGCATGTATATAGGTACATAGAAGAAAGAAATAACTTTACAATAAAATGTTTTTATGAAAAATAAGGTGAAATAACTTTTAAATTATATCTACAAAGAAAAAAAAAAATATCAAACAAAAGTTAGCTACTAAATTAGAAGTTCACATTAAAACTATGACCAACAAATAACATTTGAGTACCTGAATGCTGTAAAATTTTATAGGCTTCTTTAATGTGCAAACTTTGAAAGCTTTATAGATATATTCTATCTATTTATTTGAGGAGGGAGGGGGACATAAATGACAAAATTTTTGTGAAAATGCATGAAAGTGAATATCTATGAGTAAAAGTGTAATGAAAGGTTAAAAAGCATACAAGTTAGAAGGTACAATGTAGCAATAGAAATTGCTACATAAAAGTTCATTTCACCCAACAAGAAACTGTAAATTGTTATTTCTATGAAGATTTAAAATGTAAAAGTACCCTCTACACACACCTAATGTGTTTAAACAAAATAGAACTTAACAAATTCCTTTACATCTAAAACTTTTATTTAAAAAATTCCAATTGTTAATTTAAAAAACTTTTAATGATATTTGATTAAATGTTTTTTAACCAATGAAATAATATTTTTTTTAAAAAATAGGTAAAATTACTAATTCTTACTTGTGTAAGCCACACTTCCCATTCCTGGATCTCGGCCAGTCATGCTTGTAGGAGCTTGGAATTGCATATCATAATATCCCTAGAATAATATGAATTTGTTAGAAACATATTTAAGTTTATTAGAACATGCATATATAATAAATTACATATAAAAGGCAAATGAATAATAAAGATTCAATTTGGAACATAGTGATAATGAGTAAGAATCACACATGAAGTTTATAAGACAATTAGAAATGTCAAAAACAAAATAAAACTTGAAAAATCATTATATGTTACTAAAAATATATTTAATTTTATCTAATTCACATACACTAATTGTTAATTAAATGTTTTGTTCCAGATAATCTTTAGAAATAATTCAAATTCAATATACACACAATACTTTAAATTGGTCACAAAGAACAGTAAAAATTATTTTTTAAATCAACAATTTTCAATTGCATGAAGATAGGCATTTCTTAAAAATGAAATATTTCTTCAATGATTTCATATTAAATTTACTTAAAATATCTCAACCTTGTTTTGAAGGCCATTCACTTGAAAAAATCAACGTTTTTTTAAAACTTTACCCTTTCAAATAAGTGTAAAACTAATCTTGAATTATCATTTTAAGATTAATAACTTCATTTTTATCATTTAAAATTTCAGAAGCCAATTCATACAAATGATTAACATTGGGTTTTACATATATCAGTAATTTTATTTCCCAAAGCAATTCCTTTTAGTATTAAGAAAAATTAACAAGTTATTTTAGGAAAACATTCATATGTAGAGTTATTATTCCCCTTCCTTTTTTCAGGATTTTCTTCCAATAAAATTTTATATATTTGCTAACTGCATATAATGCCCATTCAAGTTTTGATAATTTTTTTCCACAAATCAATATTGGTGCAACTAGGAAATTACCTATCATTCTTGCATAATCTTTTTTTTAAAGGCATAGTTTATCATTTTTATATAGAACACAAACAAATTAATTTATGTTAAGAGTTTATAAATGCATGTTAACAAAGCATGGCTTCAAGTACTTGTCAGCTTTAATAAGACATGACTGTGATGGAGTAATTATAAGTGACTCTAAAGCAGCGGCCCTGTGGTCTACAGACCCCTTGGGCCATCAGCATTTTTCTAGGGGCCAGCAAAGGCCTCTCACTTAATGCTAAGATTTTCCTCTTTTAAAAGGAAAAATTGAAATATGTGCCATACTGGACTAGATCACTAAATTGCTCCCAATGAAAAACTATTAGAACATGTATTTCAATCAAGAATATTAATTCAGGTTATTGTTTGTGCAACTAGTAATGTAATATTTTCAAAAAATAGTAAAATCACATGTTCAAAGATTAAGAATTGAATGTGTGCCAATACAATAATGATTGCATTCAAATCACTCAGCTATATGTCAGGGGTCAGGGAGGGGTGTTCAAAATCTTGAGGGTACACAACAAGGATATAAAGGGTGTTTTTTTTAGAGGTATAGAACTTTAAATTGCAATAAAACAATGATGTATTATTAGATTGACATGAATTTTTTTTATTCGAAAGATAATCTTGTGGCATTACATTTTAAATATGATTTCTGGCATAGGACTGCCACGGCTGGCTCGGATGTAGTCCAATCTGGACGTCCAATTTTTGATGACTTTTTCCAACATTTGTGGCCGTATATCGGCAATAACACGGCGAATGTTGTCTTCCAAATGGTCAAGCGTTTGTGGCTTATCCGCATAGACCAATGACTTTACATAGCTCCACAGAAAATAGTCTAGCGGTGTTAAATCACAAGATCTTGGAGGCCAATTCACAGGTCCAAAACGTGGCGGTCACCAAACGTGTCTTTCAATAAATCGATTGTGGCACGAGCTGTGTGACATGTTGGAACCACAGCTCCTGGACATCATGATTGTTCAATTCAGGAATGAAAACGTTAGTAATCATGGCTCTATACCGATCACCATTGACTGTAACGTTGTGGCCTTCATCGTTTTTGAAGAAGTATGGACCAAAGATTCCACCAGCCCATGAAGTGCACCAAACAGCCAGTTTTTCTGGATGTAACGGTGTTTCGACATACATTTGTGGATTAGCTTCACTCCAAATGCGGCAGTTTTGTTTGTTGACGTAGACATTCAACCAGAAGTGCACTTCATCGCTAAACAAAATTAAACTACGAAAATCGCGCGCGCGACCATTATTTTCGAAATAAAATTGCACAATTTGAAAGCGTTGTTCAGGCGTGAGTCTATTCATGATGAAAATTGCCAAACAAAACTGAGAATAAATCACTTGACAGCTGTTAAATCGGTCGCCATCTTGGAAAGTAATGCCAACTTAAACTTCTATACCTGGAAAAAAAAACCACTCTGTACAAAGGGGAGGGAGGGCATTTGATGGTTTAAAACCCATTGCTATCAAGGACATCTAATTAAGTAATGTAATACCACAATCTACTGATGTTTATGACATAATTTAAAGAATATTTTAAAGGTTATTGCATTTTTTTTTTTTTTTTTTTTTTTTGCTCAAAGCACTGATCCAACTTTAAATGCTATGTAAATATTTGCACAACTTGAAATGTTTCATAGCTATTAGCATATAAAACAGCAAAACTTTAAAATTTCTTAAAAAAATTACAATTTTAGCTATTATACTTAAGTCAAAAATATCGTATTGAAAATGAATCTTTGAAAGATCTTATAATTTAGACTTAAACATTATTCACACTTCATTTTATTTATAGGGAGAGAAAAAAAGGAAGGGGAATTGAGATTAGTCTCCCTCCCTCTCTGTGTGGTTTTGTACAAAATACAAAATCAATTTTTTCAGATTTACTTGAACATCCATATAAATTCCCACCATTAAATAAAAATTTATAAAGTTTCAAAGAAACTATATAGAATAAGCCTCATAAATGATATTTTCTATTGTTATAAAGGTAATTTTTTGCTTTCCCAAAGACAATTTAAAAATTTAACGTAATTCCCACCACCAAGACCAACAAATATTACAACTTCTAAAAAAATAAATCTTCAGTTATTAATTACTGAACAAAAAGGAACATTTCAGTAAGTTTGTCAATCTTTGATAACCTTTATACCAATATTTAATCAGAGCAGAAATTAATACAAATAGTAATCATTATCACTGGTTAACTATCTTCAAAATAGCTAAAATCCCTTGCAGAGTTTAATATTTCATCAAAAACATACATTCTGGCACTTAGTGAATGTTTGCAGGCCGTATCTCATAAAAATCAAGAAAAGGGATATCAGATTCTAGCACTCTTAACCAAATATGAAAATTTAATAGGAAAATTAACACCAGCTTTTAAGCCCAAAATGGATTTAAAGTCTTAAATACTCCACCAATATATAATACTGATCTTTAACATTAACACAATGGGATTTTACAAATTTCAAACACATGCTCACAGAAATCATGGAATAAGCAGTTAAGGTTATATTTCTTACAATGTTAAAGAATATACAATCAAAAATCAAAATATTTCTTCAGTTAGAAAAAGGCTTCAAAATTAATACAACATTCTGACTTTGATATTCTTGGGAGTATATAAAATATAAAGACATAAAATGTGTGTCTAATATTTCCTATTTACTGTTATTACTCTGAATGAGTTTTATTACATGTTAAAAAGGGGAGAGAAAATGCATATTTATGGAGTCTTCAAATTTTAAAATAAAATACGGCACATTTTCCAAGAAAACTGAGATAAGATCTAAAAATGTATTAAGGTTACATTTGACGAAGACAAGCCTCAATACATTACAAAACCTCTCTATCTCCTCTTACAGCCTGTTTTAAGAATCACTTGTACACAAAGGCAAGGAAATGAACAGGTAGCAAGTTGATGTGGAACCCAACAATTCCAGCAACTTTCAAATATTACTCAGGTAACATTAAAGGCTTCAGCTAATTCTAGCATGATTTGAGGCAGGCTATATTTTAGATTGATCATGACTGTTGTCCAATGTGAAAAGTCATCAACACTGTTAACTAATTTTGACAGTTTTCATCTTCGAATTTCCAAAACATAAATAACACCACATTGTTAACTGCACTTTCCTTGAAACATTAACATATACCAGGTTTTGTAAAAAGTTTTCTGCCTCCGCACCAACAGCGGCCATTCCCATGGTAGTTAACCTTTTTGCATTCTAAATCTGAACACTGGAACTACATGACTTTGTTATTTACTTGTCAAAACTTCATTAACTTGTGCACCAAAAGAATGTTTAAAATGAAACTATCACGTCAACAGCTCAGAATGATTATGTAGCATGAGTTACGAAATAAACTCAGTGCAACTGAATGCCACAAAAAATGTGTGAAAGTATAGATTTTTTAATACTGTTTCTTATGATACAGCAAAAGTTTACTTTAAAAGTTTAAAGCTGAGAATTCCGCAATTGAAAATGAACCTCATTCTGTCCACCCTATTGAGGTTGATTGTGATCAGTTAAAGTAAATCATTGATAAAGACAGAAATGTTTCAACACGAACTATTGCATTATAACTTGACATTTGTAAAAAAATAATAGTTACTGCTCTTAAAAGCATAAATCTAATGCTTAAGTTTTCATGAATTGACTGCTGAAGACAGCAAGAGAAAAGTGGTCTGTTTAGCTCTGCTCAGATATCAAAGGAAAGAAAACATTCAGGACAGAATTGTGACCTGTGATTAAAAATGGGTGTACCACAACAATACAAGCTGTTAAGGAATGTGGTCAGCATCTGGGGAATCAGCAGGTTTGGTTGCAATACAAACGCTAATTAGCAATAAGACTTTTCTCTGTATCTGGTGGGAGTGTCGTATAATTATCTGTTAGGAAGACCTGCAAACCGTGCAAAATATCAACAGTACAATATTCAGCAATATACTAATCAAGATAACGCCTGGCCACATGCTAGTGCTTTGACGCTCTACACGCTGGAGAAGATTTGATGCATCATCCACCATAAAGCTCAGACATAGTACCTTTGGATTACTATCTGTTTTTACATCTGCAACTACATCTTGATGGCCCTATCTTCCATTCAAATGTTGAGATCATACATGAGGTCGATCACTTTCAGGACTCATGCATGCCACAGTTCTTTGCAGCAGGGACTTTAAAAGTTGCCAAAATGCTGGCAGGCCATTGTAGATTTGAATGGAGATTACTACTGTCATTAGCTTTGCTGATTTTGAATGTATTTATCATCTCACAAGATGTTTTCTTTTGGTGGAAAACTTTTTACTCAACATAATACTATGGCAGCAATATCACCCACGTCCAACCCATACTAAGATAATGTTTTAATGCATTTCATTACTGCAAGGTCTCAGCTGTTTGTACAAAAGTCATATTAATAACAAAGCCATTAATAGCAATATATAACGAGCATCTATATATTTCATAGGTCAACAATTCCAAAAATAGGTACATAAATATAATTTTCAATATGCATTCATAAAGTAAAATTAAAAATTTGTTTGATGACAATATTATAAATGGTATTCCATAATAAACTTTTCTTCTGTCAGTGTAGTAAACCCTAAACATAAGTATATTAAGTAAATCATTAGTGTCAACTTTCTATTAGGGGTTACCAGTGGTACATTAACAGATCTCCCTTTGCTTTTAAAATGAAATTGTGCAATCATTAAGAGTAATAGATAATTTTTGAAAAAAAGACTTTACCCTAAATTTTTTTTAAATTTTATATTCTTCATTTTAGTTTTTTTTTTTTTTTTTTTTTTTTTTTTTTTTTTTTTGAAAGACTAATACTTGTGAAGAACAAAACATTTCCCAAGAATAGTCTTAACAACATTCTTTGCTGATTGTATGTTCAATAAAAAATAATGCATACCTTTAAAACAAAACATGCTGTTCAGAAAACATTTATATATATTTAGGGGGTATCACTCAAATTCGCTATAAAAATTCTTTCTATGTGAATTTGGAATTATTTTTATAATGCAATACTTAATTTTTTAAAAAATTACCTCTTATTACACTTAAATGTTTTAAATCAATTGCTAAAGACTTTACAGTTTAATAAGGCTTCTATACTACCACAAAGTTCTAGAAATTCCCTATACTCTTTATTTTCATGAATGGTACTCAATATGGAAAGAAAAATTAGAAAAAGATTTTACATTATAAATTAATTAACTCTTAATTGCAGAGAACATAGTTACTGCTTTTCTGAGTCATTGTCCAAATGTTGATGATATTTGTAACTGATTTTGGGCAGAAATCCACATGCCTTCAAAACCCTGACAGAGAAGTTTGTCAGCACAACAATAAATAAATCATAAGGCCTCCGTAAACAGAATCCTAGAAGCTAATTCATCATGTGAAGACCAACAGTACACTGCCAACCAATGTTACACCTCAGGTGCTTCAGCCTTCTTCCATCCACATGGCATGATATTGTGTAGTGTGCAAAAGTGTCCTCTGAAAATGTTCATTGCCCCCATTGATCAGCAAAGTTTAGATTTTCACCATTTTACCATGGTAAAAATGTAGCTAATAATACAACAAAGGACCACATAATTTAAACTAACCTATTAATAAACCTATGGTATTTCAAAAAATACCCCTTATTCACAACATCAACTTGATATAATTGTTTTCTAACCATTGCAGTATTTGGCTCTGTGGCTTATAATCAACAAGTACCAAAATTCACGATGACAAATTTCTTGGATAATACTAATTCAAAGAAAAATTGACAAAAAAACAAAAAATTACACAAATCTAAATGAGTAAACACCTCACATGTATTTGACTTTGCTGATAGAACTTTCTATAAAATTACCCATTATTCAGAAAAGTAAGATCACGAATAAACATACACTTATACTCACCATTATCAAAATTCTTGTAGAAAATATGCAAAATGCCACAAGAGCCTTAAAATGATACATTACTAGCATATTTTAAATAAATTACAGAATTAGAGAGCCGAACCTTATTCTATGATTCAATGTCCAATAAGCTTTTAAAAGCTAAATTAGATAATAAAAGTTTTGTAAAATCCAGTTCTCAAGAAAATACACAAAAGTAAAAATCAGAAACTGCAGCACAATACACAATAGAAATTTTCCAGGAGATTATAATGATCTTCCAAAAGCAAATAACTAATATAATTTATCCCTCATACCACAAATGACAATGACATGTCAGTGTGTAACATAATCACAATAACATTGTCAGAACGTTATACAAAAACAAATTAGACAGATTCAAAAGATACAATTACAATTCTTAAAACTACTTATGTCAGTAAGGAGAATGGTAGCAAAATAAATAAAACTACAAATTTAAAGGAAAGTGTCAAAAGTAACAATCACGCTCCAGTCATTCTACAGAACATATGATGGTGCACAGATGATGTTAATTAAAATAGACATGTTCTAGTACGAGATGCTAATATTAAAACAGATGGTTACAAGTGCTTGTGATATGAATATGCTTTCAATCAATCAAACCAAGGTACGGAGGTTGAGAAGCAAGAGAACTAAACAGGGTAAAAGCCAAAGCTTAAGCTGTTAAGCAGAAGATGGGAAGCCAAAAACACACACACAAAATAAATAAAAGAAAACAGACATAGTTGACAACATTTTTCACATACCAAAGTAGACAACTTTGACTGTAACATCTGTACATCTTCATAACTATATACAGGTGACTGTATTCCCTTCAAAAGAAAATAAGATATAAAGCACAACTGCATAAAGAGGTAAATAACAAGTGAAAATCACTTAATGAGTTCTTTTGCAAAATAGCATCTGGATGCTAACGAAAATTTTCCTAATACACTGAAGAGGAAGGATATTGGGGAGAAGGATCCTAAAATTATAATTTAATTTAAGATAGCTATCTGTTGGTTATTTCAAACCAAAAACACTCATTCTCATTTCTTTTTTTAAATTCTCAAATGAATTAATTCGTTTTTCCAAAAATTCCTAAACTGACGCCAAAGCTAGGGGAAAAATGAAAATATAACATTTTAAAAAACATTTTGAAACTTACCATAGCTGACATTTTTGACTGGAGCATCTGTACATCTTCATAACTATATACTGGTTGTTGAAGTCCCTTTAAAGAGTAAACAAAGTTTCACTATGCATTCAAAATCTAAAAATATCCATTAGTATTCAATTAATTCAGAAATTATTAAAACTTGAAAAACTATTTCTACTTACATAAAATGGTAAACTTGCTTGGCTCATTATATACTGATGGCCTAACATTGCTGGCATATTCTGAGGAATATTTGGTACAGCTTTACCTGCTAAAGCATTTTAGTTAATATAAAGCAGGTATAGAGATATAAAGTCAAAATATATCACACAAAATAATTTAAATCCTAATTATATAGTATATTAGCATTTTCTACCAATTTATTAAAATTAACTTTTCTTGCTCTGAGAATATATAAGAGTATATTTTGACACTGTTAATAAAGACAAAGCCACATTTCCATTTAAATGAAAAACTGGCTATATATATATATATACATATATATACAGTCAGGTCTCTTTTTATGCGATTTTGAAGTTGTGCGGTTTGTATTCCAAACATTTCTAGATTTTTGTTAGTATTATATTTTTTTATACTGAGACGTAGAACGTAGTATTCCGAGAATTTCCGTATCTTTTTGGTGCTTACGTCTGCGGCTCGGCTGCGACAGTCTTAGATTCGCACTCGCTATTTCAGTAGTATTTCAGTAGTATACCGACACGATATCATTATTTCGAAATTATATTTTCTCTTGGCGGTGCCTGGTTCATTTTTATAAAAGTTTCACTTTAATAAGTGGCGAATTTAAGTTGCAATATAATAAACAACAAATTTTGATTTCTGGATTTAAAGTGAGTGTCGTAAAGTTTTATTTTTCAATAGAAAATCGTAAGTGTAATTTTTTTAAATTTCTTTTCTAAGATTTTATTTGGCCCAATGGAGAAAAAAAAACATCAAAGACAGTCAATTTCGTTGGAAACGAAAATTGCAATTTTAGATCGCTTAGGAAAAGGAGAAGGATCTACGGCTATTGGAAAACATTTTAATTTTGGTGAATCTAATGTCAGAGCAATTAAAAGAATGAAGCTGCAATAAGAAAATCAGTCATTTCTGGTACAAAATTAAGCACCAAATTTGCATCGTACACAAGGGATGTATTATTAGAAAGAACGGAAAGAGCCATCGCAATTTGGATTGAGGAACAAGTTCAAAGAAGGATTCCTGTAAGTGGTTATTTAATCCAAGAAAAAGCTCTCAATGAAACAGTCAGAACCATCAACTTCCACTTCCCAAGCTAGAAAAGAATCTGCAATTTTTTTTATGCGGTTTTAAGTTAATTTTAACTAGTTGTTTTGATTTTATGCGATTTTAGAAAACTAAGGAACGTATCCCTACTTTTTCCATTCAAGTAATGTCTTTTTTATATGCGGTTTTCGGTAGAACGTATCTACCGCATAAAACGAGACCTGACTGTATATATAAATCCACCCCGTATATAAACAAACACAATATGTTCAGTTGTACAGGCAGTGTTCCCCAACCTTTTTATTACAGTGGACTGGTCAAACTTCGTTAATTTTACAGTGGCCCGCTGAGGGGAAGGACATTGATTGTTTAATTTTATATTGTTTTGATTTAATAATTTTTATTTAATTGTATTTATCATGACTTCAGAATAAATTATAGCTACACCAAAAAATGAATATAAAGTAATTTTCATAAAAAGTAGTCCAAACCCAAGAAAAATATACCACAGTAAATAAAAAGGAAATATATATTTTTTTTTTCAAATTAAAAGCTTAGTCAATAAGTTTTTTGTAATGGAGGTATTTTATAATTGATAAAGTAACACTATCAAACTTCTTAAAATTTGTCACTATGTCCAATAATTAAAAGAATACAGCATTCATTCATACTTGCAGACAGTGAATTCTTGAGCACTGAAGTTGTAGTCGTTGAGGATGAAGTAGATACAAGACCTAACACAGAGTTCATATTTGAAGAATTTTGTACTGAGTGATTAACTGAAGATGTTGGTGCCAGGCTGGTAGCAGATAAGACACTTGAACTACTTGTAGTGCTGGCTACTTCATATGTATGCTACAATAAAAATGTATTATTACATAAAATGGTTTAGATAAATTTACTACTAACATCTACTAACTACTTGCACAAATGAAGAATAAATGCTTATGCAAAAAGTTACATATTAGCACTATCTCAAAACAGGAATTAAAATCTAAAGGATATAAAAATCTTATCTTTCATCTCAAATCTTGCATGATTCCATATAATCCTTTCTAATTCAAACTCACACATATGTAACACATACTAAATGTACTATGTTCATAAATATCTATAGTCCAGAAATTTTTTTCAAATACATGCACATGTCTACCAGTTTAAGTTAAATTTTATATATAGTGTGTCCTGCTCATTACTAAAAAAATTTAAATAATGATAGAATTTGAAGTAAAACTAATAACTTCTCAGATACTTAAAATTTTAAAAATCAAAAATTATCACAACTTTTAGCTAGTTTTATATAATTTAAAGAATATAAATAATTTTATAACTAGAAAGTCTAAATATATATAACTACACAAGTCCTTAAATTTAATTATTCAAAAAATATGTTAATTTTGTTCAATTTTTGTTTGAAAACACACATTTTGTTTCATAATGTGCCTCACACCTTTGCAATGCACTAAAAATCCCTTCACAAGAGAAAAAGTTCAGTTACATAGAAAATGCCCTTGCTTAAAGTTATTTTATGAAGAAAATCGTGAGATGTTCTTGGTTCCAGGAAAAAGTTTGCTAAATAGAAAAACTCACAATATAGAGGTTTATAGAATGGAGGTTCGACTGTATAACATATATATTGATTCTTTAAGACACTCTTTTTTACCTTTACATATAATGAAAAAAGGTCTAAATAAGCTTTAGCCTTTTTGAAACCAAATTGTAAAACAATTAATGATAAATAAGATAAACAAGGACAAGTAAAAGATTTCCAGTGGCTTACCTGGGATGAACTGTGCTGGGATTCTAAAAGGGATGACTCTTTAACCCCATGACTAAGAGAATTGGTCAACTTGGAGCTTGACACTGAAGTAGAAATCATTGTTCCAGACTGAGCAGAGGTTGTAATTGATCCACTGTAAACACCTTGTTGGTTACTGTATCCGCTGTTACTAGATCCATACGAAGCAGAAGCATGTGAACTGTAACCTGCATTCAAATAATGATACAATTAAATTATAAATAAAACAAAATTGTAAAAATCAACAAAACAATCATTTAAATATTAAATTTTAATACTGTTTCAAAATTTTTTTAAAAAAATATTAACAAAATTATTAACATTAAAAAAAACTGATAATTAAAAAATTTACACCATATAAAATGATCAATACCAAACATACCTTAAGTCTTTTTAAATTACTTACATTTAAAAAGTTTAACTACCAAAACAAATATCCAAAAATGTTCTCAATAATGTTGACAATTAAACTTTTCAAACAATTCATAAAAAGTGGATTACTGCAACAAAATATTGTCAATCTATTATATGCCCCCTTTAATAAAAAAATTAATGCTTTTTAAAAATATCACAGTACATTTTAACATATTCCAATTCTGGCACAATCACAGTTAATAGAATTACATATCTCACCAAAATTAAACTAAAGTTCATTAATTTTTTGTTGAGTATCCATAAAATATATTGGCTACATTTATTCTCACTATCCCCCAAACATGGCAAATCATCCTCTAATGCTCAACCACACATTTCATGATAGGAGATTAAGACCTCTTCTGAGATCATATGCCCCAACAACTATTCAACCAACCAATATTGGCTACACAAGAGATACAGGTGACTGTAATTTTGAGTCAAGTTAAAAGTAAAAAGCCCAATCTTGCTTTTTTTTTAAAAAAAAATTGCCACTTGCAATTATAAATTTGTTATATGTGAAAGAAATAGAATTTTAAAAATTTTCTTACAGCAGATTATTAATAAATAGATTATACTTAATTTTTTAAAAAAACATAATGGAAGACTAATCATTTCACTAAAAATGATTTCAAAGTTAAATGTAAAAAAATTGCTTGTAATTAGGTTATACTGGAACAATTCATAGAATAATTTGAGTAAAGTTAAAATTCATAAGATTAAGGGTAAAATAATGAAAACAAGAATGCAATTAGATTTAACAATGCCCAACAAGCAGAATCAGAAAAAATGTGTTTTATAAGCTTAGAATTTTTGCAATGGAGAAAAATTAACAAAACATACACAGATAATTTTGTAAGGGAATCAAATCGTAATAAATAAGTAAAGGAGGTATAACAAGTTTTGCCATAACAATTTTATAAAAAAAAGTTAAAACATTTCTGTTAGTGTAAATTAGAGGTATTTATTGTATTAAAAGACTGCCAAAAAAAAAAAAATACCACATACAAATGAATGTATCTTTTGTTTTTAAACACTAAAAAAATAATTACTATAGAGATTGATTAATAAATATTTAAAACAAACTAATATTCAACAAATACAAAAAGGTTAAGAAATAAACATACCAGTTTGAGATGGATATGTGCTTCCACTTGTGGAAACAGAACCAGAATAGGCAGAGGATTGCAAACCATATGATGATGCAGAAGAAACATATGAAGAAGCATTCTGGTTTTGATTTGCAACTTGAGCTTGGTATTTGGGTTGGGATGCTTGATTGCTAGACAAATCAGCGGATCCAGAGTTGAGTGATGCCGATGTATGAGTGTAGCTGACAGTAGATGGCACAAGATTGGACGAGTTCAGCACGGACTTTTGACTACCATATGAATAAGCCGAAGCAGAATCATGAGATGAAGTACTAAAAGAGTTCAGTGCACTCTGATCTGCTTTGCTACTCATCATGGACCCTAAGAGCAGCAAAAACATAAAGGCAGTGTCAAATATTTATTAAGACAGCAAAGTATATCAATCCATTTTCTTATCTAAGCTAGATTAGGCCATGCAAATATTGCTTTTAAATTACAATACAAAATCTACAAAGTGATTTCGCAAAAATGTAAGTCCTTTTAAAATTTTTACTCGAATCAGACTGAAAATAAGTAATTTATCATCTTACTATTAAACACTTTCTTCTCAGTAAGATATTTCCCACAGAAAAAGAGTTTCTGAAAAGTTCTCTTTTTAGGTATAATCTTCACAGATAACTTATACAGAAACTATTATATTAGATGTTAACTCATATTTAATATATGTGTAAGATCTTATCATATAGCCAATTTACACTTCTGATCACCTTTTACATGTTAATTACATTTTGATCTATTAAATTCTGTTCATTAAATATAAAGCAGCTTTAATACAGAAAACAATATCTCCATAATTTTGCATTAACATTTCAGTTTAACAATAAAAACCCAAAGAAAAATGTTCGTAACTTCAAATTGAAGTAATATTCAATTATTTATGTTTGAATTTTTTCAAATATATTTATACAAGTGCAATATCCTTAACTATTTTTTACTGCATTCTAGAAGAGTAATACACATCGCTAGTTAAGAACTTGTCAAATTATTTTTACAATTCCCAGTTTAATATTAATATATATATAAATGAAAAAGGTATTAAAATAAAAATTTGAGTTAGAACAAAAATACTAATCATTCTACAGGTATCAGACAAAATAGGAACACTTGTGAAGAAATATTAAATTTTAATTAATAGGAAAACATGTGCCACTAGTGGCCCCAATTACAGTTTTTATCAGACATGTGATCAATCGACTAATACAGATTGTGCACAAAGTTTAAGGGATTTTGTAACTATTCTTCTTGCAGAGAGGTACTGAGTTCAGGTAGTGTGTGAGGAGGAGGAAACCGGAGCACAACACATAAAATGCTCCACTTCATCATTTTGCTTATCTAACCATGTTTGAACAAAGTGAGACATGTATACAAGGGCACAGTCATATTACAAAGAGGAACATTCTCCAGAAATTAATCTAAAGCATGGCAACAAAATACTGCTCCCAACACCGCCAGCATGTTCATGCTTTACAATAGGGACAGACAAAAACAAGCCCGATGGTCACAAGTTAAGTAAATGAAGATGTCAGGCTAGATTACCTCTTCCTGAGGCTGCAGTGTAGAATTTTGGTAGCATCTGCACAATTGTCATCACTTCAGAGTGTTCTGCAGCAAGATGGGTACTCTGTCATGAATGCTTGCAACATGCAGCTCTTGTGAATAGTTTTCCCAGGTATAGGCTTTTGGAGAGGTTATCTGCGACAATGCAGTCTTATGTTGTTGGGCAACTACCCTCTTTAATACTAATCTTATTTAATCAAACTTTGACCCCCCCTGCTTCTCAGAGAAACACCTTTCCCAATTTTGTGCAAGCTGTCATAATCCTTGGAACACCCACAAGGTTAACTGTACTAAAAAAGACACTAGCAAAGCAAAATCCAATAATAAGGTTAAGCGTAACGGTGGTTTGCTGGGGAACAGCATTTTCCCATACAACTCTCACACCAGTAAATGGCAATAGTACACCAAGGCAATAAATACATGGCAAATCTCTATAAGTTACTAAACATTTCAAAATGGGTGTAGTTAATATATTGTCCAATACCTGTATACATACATAATAATTTTTTAAAAGAATATTTTTTAAACAAACTTTAAAATATCAATTTTTTTAAATAAAAAGATTTAAATATAAGAGCTTGGTGAAAATGTGATCACAATAATAGAAGATTGATAATACAAGTAATGAAAGAGTGAGCTTTCACAAACTTGATTTAAATATAAAATGTTAAAGAAATGTTAATGCAAAGTCAGTATCTTGGAAAACAACCAATGGAGAAATATATCAATAGAACACGTACCATCAAGATTGCTTGATTGATTTGTTCGATGATTAATATAAGATGAAACATTCTCTACAGTTTTATGCTCATTCTGGGACATAAGCATGTTATCCTGACTTGCAACCTGTAAAATAAAAAAAAAAATTTTTTAAACAAAACCTAACATAAAATGAAATTTAAAAACTAACATTCTCACAGGAATTAAGCATAAAAAATACCTTCTGTGACTGATTAAGATCAGAAGAAATTGAATTCTGACTTGGACTATTATGTGTTCCAATATTGTAAGTAGTATCTTTATTCATAGTCACAGGAGATGGCAATGGATTAGAGTATGACTGAGAAGTAATACTTGAAGGCAGTGTTTGATTATTTACATGGCTAGTGCCATTTGAGCTGCAAGAAAAAGTTACAATATAAATACACTCTTAAGATATTACCTGCATAAACATATCAATATACTTCAAAACTGCATAAATTTAAGAAATATCAAAGAATCCACAATTACCTCAATTATAACTTTAATTTATAAGCAATGTTTTTACATGCATCATATTTTTCTCAAAATATTCTCTTCAAAAGTTAAAATTACACCAACAGATGTTTATTTAAAAAAAAAAGAGTAAAATTTAAAAAACTAATCTTTCAATTTTTTTTTCTTTGCTATTTTCAAGGTGTTTTGCATGCAAATTATCATTGAATAAAAAGAAAAATTTAAACATATACAGCGTTTTCATACCATGCATTCGAAATATAAAATCATAATGCATAGAATTTTATATAATCAAATCTAATACTTTTAAACTGATTAATAAAAAACTATATTCTTCCCCCTCACAAAAACAAGCAAGATAAACCACAGCTGCATTTAAACTTGATTTTGCAAAAAGTTCATATAAGAAAAATCCTTTCTCCTGATGGCAAATTATTCTCTTTCGTATTGAAATCAAATCTGAGAGATTTATAAATAATTCATTATCGAAACAAATATTTACTTCTGCCCAAGTTCTTGGTAGCTATTGTTGGTTTCACCGCCTGCAGTAAACTCAAAAGGTGATGAATCAGTACCAAACTGTAAAGCTCCAAATTGCACATCCAATGAGGTTACAGCATCATCAGGCATCACAACTGCAGATTCAGGAATCTACAGAAACAAGTTTTAAATACTGAATTACATTATACATACATAAGCGTTGAAAGATTTTTATAGTTTTCAGATTTTCCACAACAAATCAAATTACAAGTAGGATCTCCAATAGAAAAAAACAAAATAAAACAACAAGAATATTCACATATCTGCTATCAAGGTTCATTACCCAATTCATCTAAAAAAAATTTTTAAAAAATGCAGTTACCAATATTTACTTATTAACCATACACACTTGAACAAAAAGTATACAATAAAAGTACAAATTTGATAAACTAATATAATAAACACCATCACATTTAGTTACCACATATATAGGTAAATATATACCACATATATACCACAACTATTCGAACTTTATTTCATATGAAATCAGTATTGAATTAATTACAATTTTTGTACACAAGAAAATTTAGACTTCCTTTTTTATGAATTTATCACACCAGTTCTGTATAAAGAGACCCAGAAAATTTACAGGGAAAAAAAAATGCAAGCATCTTATCCCACCAAAATCTTACTGTTTTTAATACATTAAAATTAAATTAAGATTGTTACTTCGCTATTCAAAATTTTATTCTGTTACTTTTAAGAAATAAACTTATTTCCAGAACTGTATAAAACATCCAATTTTCCCCCATTAATATGAAGACTTCTCATATTAATTACAACTTTAAGGAAAGGAGAAATGAACCAAGAATTTTTATTTACTTTTAAATGAGTAAATAAATACATAATGTATAAAGAAATAACTGAAATCAAAACTATAAATTATCGAAGATTATCTAATTAAATGTCCAAATATTTAATTTAGTCAAATATACATTTATGTAGTATTTTGTATCAATCATTCACAAAACACACACAAAAAGGAAAGTCTTAGCAAAAAAATTTATTTCTTTTGAATACCAATGAAATACACCAAGTCATGAAGTTTTCAAATATATATAATCAAAATTTTCTAAATTATTAATTTAAGTAACTTTAACAATCATATGGGAAATAAATCTTACAAGGAAAGCACAAATTGGAATTTTTTTTTTATTAAGAAACATTCATATACTAGGCTCATCTATTTTTGAAAAATGGTCATAAAAATGTCATGTTCTCTCCCAAAAATCTTATTACTTTTTATAAAATTAAAGTCATCAAATAAAGTATTTACATTTTGGATAGGTAATTTATACCTCTTTGATATAGATTACATGAAAGACAGTTCTAATGCTGATTTTATGCAACAGCTATTTTCATTGCTCCAATAAACATTTAATAGCCCAACCTAGTAATATTTGTAATTACTGAACTTGTTCAATTTAACTGTAGAAGTGAATTAAAAAATCATAGTTAACCTTTGAAGGAGGTGGCAATCTTGCTTTAGGAGGTTTCACTCGTTGCGGCAGAGCAGTTTGGTGCTGTTGTGATGTAGAAGTCGCCTTTGCTGATGGAGCACTTGATGACTGCTGGGACACCACAGGTGAATGCAATTCTCTTGACATATGCATCGAGGATGGTGATCCAGATGTATAATTGGACTGAGATACTATAACCTGCTGCAGTTCATGAGGAATCTGGACATGGTGTTGATTGCTAGTATTACTGTTGATGTTGTAGCTGGACTGGTAAGATGCATTATTAGACTGAAATGAATTTGCATTCACAGAGGACGCTGATGACGTTGGTTGAGTCACAACCTATTTAAATAAATTTTAAATATTTAATTAGCATTAAATTAATGAATTTTAAAATACTTGAAAATAACACAGGGAAAAAAAACTAAGGGTACTAATTTTAAAAAACAACATCTGTTTGAATAATTAAAGGCTATATTTTTTGTAAACACTTTCAAGGGCAAAGGAACACATGCTGCTCTACTTCCCAGAGTAAGCTAAGTGTTAATGATGTTAATATATGGTAAATTATAAATGAGGAAACAATTATCCTAATAGTTTTCACTTTTTTTGCCAAACCATTTGTAAATTTTAATCTGTTTTGAACTGTATATATTTGAGAAGAGAATTTGCCAATAATTAAAACAATTTATTGAAATTAAAATGTATCTTACCAGAAATATATACTGAGCCATTTAATACCTTCAAAAAAATTTGCTTAAAAATGATACAAAGCACATGATTCAGTACAGATTTTGCACTGATATAAAATTTTGATTACTGCAACAATTGACAGATTGCCAAAGTTAAAAAGTGTGCTAAAATCAGTAAAATCAATGCCACTGCTTCATGGGAATTGTCCCCTTCTGATTTATACACATGTAAATAAATGCAAACAAATGATTAAGATTTATAATTTATAAACAGCTATTTTTAATTCTAATAAATTGAAATTCCCATTCCCAAAATTCCAATAGAAAACGTATTACCTAATAAATCAAAATTATATATTGTTGCGTTTTCGGGGATTGAAATGATTGAAGCCGAAGAGCGGAATCCAAAACAATTTTATTCTTGGCCAAAACAGTCCTCCACAAATTGTAGAACAGTTCGAGAAATTCACGTACAATCGATGAAAATACTGATAACACAGATGCAATACACTAACAAAAACAATAGTAAACACTCAGCACAAAAATAATAACTCAATAAAAGCAATAACACACGCACTATGCAATCGTCTCTCTCAAGCCGAGAGGTATCACTTGCATGAAAGCTGAGATCTGACTAACTGACTAGCCGGCCCGGGCCCTTTTATACCTTTCGGTCAGAAACCTCTTGCACTTGCCAGAATAATCTAGAAATAGAAAGGTCTAGAAAAATCCGGAGCGTACGAGAAAAGCTCAATACCTAGTGTTACAATACCGCGATAGGGTTGCCAGACAGGGTTATTAGGAGCAGGGTTGCCATGGCCGCCAAGCTTATCGCCCACATTTGGCGCCAAAAATTAAGTCGCCAAATCCGTCGCCAACTTGGCGCTAGCTGCAATATTTGGCGAGTTTACCATTTATACCAATGTTAAAGCATGGGGGCCGTGCAATGCAGTGGAAATGATGTTACAGGTAAACAGGGTTAAAATCACATTAGATACGACAAATTAAACTGTAAAAATGAACACAAATGAGTAGAAACAATTAGAATAAGACTAAATTCGTAACATTGCCCCCCTCTCAAGAACTGCACGTCCCGGGCAGTACAACCCTTCATCAGGCGTTAACATAATAATAAAGCAATTGATTAAAAACAATTAAATGAATATGCAATAATAAACATGTAATACATAGTACAAAATAAACACCTAATGCATAGTACAAAATAAACACGTAATGCATAGTAGAAAATAAACACTTACAAAACAACAAACAAAATTATTTACAAGATTATTTACACACTAACTTATTTATACAAGACCATGGTCAAAATAAATTACACGATAATTGACACACTAAGAATTATGGCCATAATATGGAGCAAGCCTGTCGTAATGAACGACTCTAGGCTTCGAATTCGTTGACTTACGGATCCGGATTACGACGTCGTTTATTATCTTTAAAATTGTATAAGGACCGTCCCAATGCGATTGTAGCTTAGGAGAAAGTCCTTTGCGTCGAGTCGGGTTGTAGAACCACACCTTGTCACCTTCCTTGAATTGATGTCCTGTGGCTTTTGTGTCGTACCGAGTCTTCATCTTCTCCGTCCTCAGGTTGATCCATTCTCGAGCCAAATTGTGTACATCTTCAAAACGTGCCTGGAGATTCTGCACGTACTCCTCAGGCGATGAAGGTGTATCCGGAGGGCGACCAAACAGCAGGTCACAAGGGAGACGAAGATCTCGGCCAAAAAGCATCTGGGATGGTGAATATCCGGTAGTCTCGTGAACGGCGCTGCGGTACGCTAGCAGAAAGAGAGGAACTTTCTGGTCCCAGTCTTGTTGGTTCTTGGAGACCATCAGTGAGAGGTTATTCAGGATGGTACGATTAAACCTCTCCACCATGCCATCTGACTGTGGGTGCAAAGGTGTGGTCTTGGTCTTGTCAATTCCGAGTAGTTCACAGACCCCCTTCAATACCGCAGAGACGAAATTTCTTCCCTGATCGGAATGAAGTTGAAGAGGTACCCCATATCTCGATATCAGTGCTGCACTACAGCCTCCGCTACGGTGGGGGCTTCCTGATCGGAATGGGGTACACTTCGGGCCATTTCGTGAAGTAGTCCATGACAACAAGTAGGTACTTATTACCAGACGCAGTCCTTGGCAGAGGTCCCAGGATATCGAAAGCGATACGTTCGAAGGGTGCTCCAACATTGTAGCGATGCAGCTTCCCTCGGCTACGTATCTTTGGCCCCTTCGAGCTGAACAGGCATCACAGGACTTGCACCACTGTTCCACGTCAGCTCTCACTTTACCCCAGAAGAATCGCTCTCGAACTCGGTGCAAAGTTTTCATGACGCCGAAATGACCTCCTGTTGGGCTGCCATGCAATTCTTTGAGTACCTCTGGGATACGAGATCGAGGAAGTACTAATTGCCACCTGAATGTCTTTCCATCCTCTGATTCGAATTTTCGGTATAGAACACCATTCCTGAGATGTAGAGAATTCCAGAGGGCCCAATACTGCTTAGTTGTAGGACTATAAGCCGAGATGTCCTGCCAACTTGGTTTATTGCTGGAAGACTCCATAAACTCTATAAGGGGTTTAATATCAGGATCCGCCATCTGGTCTTCTCGAACTTTCTCGTCACTCCAGGGATCGGGTGGCGTCGCTGTTGAAGTTGTTATCTGGCGTATAGCATAGTCATATTTGGTCTCTACTCTGGAACAATGACGACAATTTTCTGGGCATGGTCTTCTTGAAAGGGCATCAGCATTTCCATGCGAGGAGCCTTTACGATGTCTGATGTCAAAGTAATACTCGTTGAGCCGTTGTATCCATCTGGCTACCTGGCCTTCAGTATTTCTAAAATTCATTAGCCAGGTTAAAGAGGCATGATCGGTACGTAGAAGAAATTTTTGGCCATAGAGATAGTGATGGAAATGCTCGATGGCTTTCACAATAGCCAGTAGCTCTTTTCGAGTGACACAATAATTTCTTTCCGGTTTCGATAAACACTTACTCCAATAAGCTACGACTCGTTCTGGCCATCTATTTCCTGAGATAATACTGCTCCGACACTCTCATTACTGGCATCAGTGTCCAAGATAAATGGCTTGTCCGGTTGTGGATATATTAAGATCGGTGAAGACGTCAAAGCTTCTTTAAGCTGGAGGAAGGAATCTTCACATTCTTTTGTCCACTGAAACTTTTGTTTACTTTCTGTTAGCTTGTGCAAGGGTCTTGCGATGTTAGAGAACCCTTTCACAAACTTTCGGTAATAAGTACATAGTCCCAGGAAGCTTCGCAGCTCACGGAGGTTTTCAGGGCGTTTCCAATTCTTTACGGCGGACACTTTTTCGGGGTCCGTACGAACACCTTCTGCAGAGATGATGTGTCCCAGATAATTGACTTCTTTCTGGAAGAACTTGCATTTTGAAGGGTTTAGCTTCAAGTTAGCGTCGCTTAATTTTGATAACACCTTCCGGATATTTTGAAGATGTTCTTCAAACGTACGCCCTCCTATTATGACGTCATCCAGGTAAATAAGGCAAGCTTCAAAAGTCAGACCCTTTAGCACGGTCTCCATCAGGCGCTCGAAAGTAGCTGGCGCATTGCAGAGCCCGAACGGCATGACTTTGAACTGCCATAGTCCTTGGCCGGAAGTGAATGCTGTTTTTCTCTATCTTCGGGATGGATCTCCACTTGCCAGTATCCGCTCTTTAAATCTAAAGTCGAGAACCATTTATGACCGGAAAGGGTATCAGGGTGTCATCTATCCTTGGAAGAAGGTAGCTGTCCTTCTTGGTGACGTCGTTAAGTTTTCGATAGTCCACGCAAAATCTTGTGGAGCCATCTTTCTTACGAACCAAGACGATTGGAGATGCCCACGGACTCGAAGACGGTTCTATGATGTCATTTTCCTGCATCTCTCGTAGTAGTGTTCCGACCTCTTCCTGTTTAGCAAACGGCAAGCGTCTTGGGTGCTGTTTAATCGGCGGATGGTCTGCTGTATCAATTCTGTGTTGTGTCACTGTAGTATGGCCAATATCGCTACTGTTTCTAGAAAACACGTCTTCAAATTCTTGGAACAGTCTTTCTGCGGAGCTTTTCTGTTCGGGGGGACAATTCAACATTTTCTAGAAGGTCGGGAGTCAACTGTTGAGGCGAGTTGGATAGGAGCAAGCTCGAACTTTTTGCAGACACACGTTACTGGACTGCAGGTTGCCAACACTTCACCTTTCTGGAACACTCTAGATTTTTCAGTTACGTTGCAAATTCTTACCGGGATAGTTTTTCTGGAAAGGTCCACTAGCGTCGAAGCTATTAGCAATCCATTCGCTTTATTTTCCGCAGATCCAATTAGGCCAGAGTTGAAACTCACATCGTTACCGATGTATCCAGGTACTATGATTTCAGTCCTTGGGGGAATGGTAATGTTCTCGTTAGCGGTTACCTGTCGAATAGATTCTGACCTGTGTTCAATTTTGAATATAGTGACTTCTTCGTGTATGGAACGTAATTCGTTCTTGTTGAAGTCTAGAGTGAAACCATGCTCCTTTAGAAAGTCAGTCCAAGAATGAAAGGGTCTGCAATATCTGCGACATACACAGCATGTTGGTAGGTAGTGTCTCCAAACTGGATCTTGACTTTTAATTTTCCGTGAATATCAATCTTTTCCCCCGTCACGGTCTGTAGCACCACGCGGGGCGGGGTCCAGATAAGTTTCTCTTTTAATTTTTGAGCCAGATCGTTCCGAATGATAGACACATTGGCTCCTGTATCGATGATCATGTTGCAGGGAAGCTCGTTAACATGTCCCATTATAAAAATTCCATTCTCACCGGTACTCTTTGTCGAAATTTGACACACTGGAATGTGGGGCTTTCCAAAATCTGGCAACCTCCGCCCCACGAGATGGTCATTAATTAGTTTTCCGACACCTCCTTCTGGAAGGCGCTTATTAGTTTCAGCGCCTTGGCATGCCCGGCAGCTTCTCTGCAGATACCCTTCTCGACCGCAGGTCCAGCATTTAAGGGTCTTCTTCCGTCTGCTTTCTGGGACATCAAAGACTCAACTCTATTCAAGAAGTTTCTCATCTGTCGCTCTAACCGCTCCACACCTGAGTTCGACGTGTCCGGTTCGTTGACGGCTCGTATGGGGTGTCTGTCCTTTCGTGTTGCTTGCTGGGCTGCCTCGAATTTCATAGCAAACACTAGGGCCCCCTTTAAGTCCTTGAGATCCGCCATTCGGAGAGCTTTCTGGATTTCCGGATCACGCACCCCGTCGATGAAGTGTTGCAGCGCCAGGACTTCTCTTACTTCAGTCGGACAGTCAGAAAACGCCAAGTGAGAAAGCCTCTCGATGTCCGTCGCCAGTTCTTGGAGCGTTTCGGACACTTTCTGCTGCCGTGACATCAGCTGGAGTCTGCTGTAATCCTTCACACATTTCTCTCCGAAGCGTAACTCCAGAGCATTAACGAGGCGTCGAAATCCAGCCGCTGTGTTTCCGGCAAAGTTTGCAAAATGTCAGCAGCGTCGGCTCGAAGCAGCTAACTGGCAGGCCTTGGTCTGGGAGTCCCACTGGTTTGCATCCGCCACTATGGAGAATTGGGTCTTATACACCTGCCAAGAGGACTTTCCGTCATATGTAGAAAGCTTGATGGAAGGCTTGGAATAAGGAGTTTGAAACTTAAATTCATCCCCTTGACCAGTCATGACTTTCTGCTTCAATTTCTCTAGGTCACTCCTGAACGAGATGGAAACATCTTCTACCTTTTCGAAAATTTTCGCCTCTAGTTTGCTCTCCATATCTTGAATTTATTTTCAAATTTGTTCTCTATATCCACAAATTTGTTTTCGAATTTATTTTCCACCGACTCGATTCTTCCTTCCATTTCTTCAAATTTCTTGTCCATAGTCGTCAATTTGTCGCCAATGCCCTTCAGATCACTTTTCAACTCTTCCTTGTTGGCGCTGATCTGCTCGTTTACGTTAGTAAGCTTGGTATTCAATTCGTCCATATTGGCATTCATGCTGGCGGTCAACTCGATTTCATTTCATTTCATTTCATGTTGGCAGTCCGATTTCATTTCGCCCATATTGGCATTCATGCTGGCGGTCAATTTTTCTAGAAGAGTCTGGAACTGGGCCTCCATCGCTCTTGTTGTTGGCATTCAATCCACTTCTGACACCAATTGTTGCGTTTTCGGGGATTCGAAATGATTGAAGCCGAAGAGCGGAATCCAAAACAATTTTATTCTTGGCCAAAACAGTCCTCCACAAATTGTAGAACAGTTCGAGAAATTCACGTACAATCGATGAAAATACTGATAACACAGATGCAATACACTAACAAAAACAATAGTAAACACTCAGCACAAAAATAATAACTCAATAAAAGCAATAACACACGCACTATGCAATCGTCTCTCTCAAGCCGAGAGGTATCACTTGCATGAAAGCTGAGATCTGACTAACTGACTAGCCGGCCCGGGCCCTTTTTTATACCTTTCGGTCAGAAACCTCTTGCACTTGCCAGAATAATCTAGAAATAGAAAGGTCTAGATAAATCCGGAGCGTACGAGAAAAGCTCAATACTAGTGTTACAATACCGCGATAGGGTTGCCAGACAGGGTTATTAGGAGCAGGGTTGCCATGGCCGCCTTAAGCTTATCGCCCACATTTGGCGCCAAAAATTAAGTCGCCAAATCCGTCGCCAACTTGGCGCTAGCTGCAATATTTGGCGAGTTTACCATTTATACCAATGTTAAAGCATGGGGGCCGTGCAATGCAGTGGAAATGATGTTACAGGTAAACAGGGTTAAAATCACATTAGATACGACAAATTAAACTGTAAAAATGAACACAAATGAGTAGAAACAATTAGAATAAGACTAAATTCGTAACAATATGTACAATCATGCATGCAACCACAGTGAACGTTTTATTCCTTCTCAATGAAAAAATTGATCCTACTTCATGGTGTTAACACACCAAACTAAAACAAAATTTTTAATATTCCAATTAAAAATATAATTAGCATGATTAAAAGAGCAAAGCATAATATAAATTACTTTCTCACAAAATATTGCACGTTGAATGTGAAAAGTAATAAATTTCTTTATATGTACACAATAAGAAAAAAAATTACATTCCCTTTGAAAACAGGATTTAAAAATGAAAATTAGATTTAATACAAATATTTTATTATAGTTCATATACAAAATGAAATGTAAAAAAGCTGAATGAGTTTCTGTAATATCTTATAACAAGTGATAATCTAAAAGATAGGAAAAATACTTTTATAAAAGAAACACAGTATTTACAATTAAAAATTTTTTTACTTACTCCAACTGCTGCTTTAATTTGATCAGCTGCTTGCTTTGCATACTGAGAAAAGTCAAAATTTGACTGAGATTGAGGTGCAACGTTTTGTTGCATTTGTGGAATCTGTTGGGACATCATGGGAGTTTGTCCTTGCTGAGTCACATTATTGGATGGTAGAGAATTAGAAGTATTCTCAGAATTAGTAGATGGCTTTTGCAAAAAGCTGGTCAAATCAATGCTGTAAAAAAATTGGAAGATAATTTTCAATATTTAGATTTTTTTAAAAATTTCCTTTAATAACAAATTAAAACCTATGGAACGAATAATTTTTAAAATGCTATCCAAAAACAACATCAAAGTAAAACATTCACCTGTAATAATGTTTAGCACTTTTTATACATTTGCATATCTGAATAAAATAAGATTATGAAATATAAAAGTATAATACATAAACAGGATTGTATCTATATCAAAGAAAGCAGAGGGGTATAAGATGATTTTTCATATATTTTTCTTATTTGACGATGTAATCTTTGGCTTTAATTAAATTAATAATCCAGTATCACCCCAGTAGAAATTTAATTTTGTATATACATTAAGTTATTTTAAAAATCTTTCCGAAAACCCAATTATAATTTTGTAATTTACAAAAATTCATAATTTTTTTACATAGAAAAACAGCTTTATAAATTTGCTCCTTTTCATTTCTAAAAAAAAAGGTAATTTTTATAACTATTGTAAATGCATATTCTTATTTTAAGAAGTATTTTTAAACTTTACGAATTCAAATTTAACTAACCAATCAATATCCGGAAATATTTTAAAACAAGTTACAAATGTAAATAAAAGTTAAGATTTTTGTAACCTTTCATTTGTTTAATTTCTTTTGTAATTCACATTGCAGATGGATAAATTTTGCTTCTGAACTGTTAATAGTTCAAAGTGAATTAAATTAAACTGTGGTATATTCATGTGAACTATCTTCACTAAAAAATTAACTTATAATTATTAATTTCAGAAATATCCCACAAAAACAGTAAGGACATCTATACCCAGATGGCCCATTTTATTCTTTTCTAATTCTCTTTTTTTAACACTACATAAATAGATGAATAATTGATAATATTTTTTATTGGATCGCTGTAGAATAATTTTCATTTTGCAATAAATCTTAAAGATAACATTTGAGGGGAATTATAGCTGCTTTATTTATAACTAATATTAAAATGCTATTAAAAATACTTCAATATTAACTAAAAAGGTATTGAAAAAATTCTGCTACAAATGTGTATTGCGACAATCTCTACTAATTTTGTTTTAAACAATTCATAAAATTTTATAAAAAGGAAGAAAAAAACATTCATTTTCGGTATTGACAATTTTTTTTAATTTGTAAGGTAATTTGATCAAAAATTAAAAGCTACACTGCCTTAAAATATACAAAAAAAAAAAAATCTCTAATAGTTTATAGTTTGTAAATAATATTAGAAACTTACTTCTGTCCCAGGGCATTTGCCGGTGGAATATCTAGTCCAGCAACAGCTGATGATTGCTGTGTTCCAGCACTAGGTGTGAACACTTTAGTCTCGGTCAACTAAAAAAATACATAAAGACAATTGCATGGAAATGTATAAATAATACATTTTACAGTAAAAAAAGTTATATAAACAGTTGGTCAAAATATTATAAAACATGAAAAATGTGAAAAAAAAATTAATAATAATTTAATCATCTAAAAATAAACAGAGAAAGAAACATACATTTTCTGTCCAATCTTCTTCACTCCATTCTTCAGTAACTGCAACATCTGACCAATTACCTATAAATAATTTGCAATTTTTAGTAATATGCCTATATAAAATTTAACTATAAAAAGCAGCATGTTTAAAAATTCAATTTTTTAAAAATCGGTTATCAAACAAAATACACAAGCTAATTAATTAAAAGATAAGAAAGATTAAGAGCCCATTATGAAAAAAAATAATCCAATAAAAAAATAAGCACAAAAAAAATTAAATGACTCTTGATTATTTAAACAATTTGATCCAATATTACAAAAACATCATCAAACCACTCACCCACAGTCATAGTGGCATCTGCAGTATTTGTCATATTGACTTTCTCTGCCGTGCTATTCTGCCACGTATCAATGGACTCCGGAAATCCATCATTATTTTGCAGACCTCGATTCTGAAAAGTTCGGCTTCGCCCCCCTCTACCTCTTCCTCTACCTGAATTTAAATGTAAAAAAGTTTCAACAAATATAACTAAAAATAATTATGTTCTTAATCATTAAAAGAACTATGGAAATTGTTACTCACCAGATGAAAAATTCTTTCTTGGACCACGAGAGCGACCTTCCATATTTCTATCTCTTCGACTTGGCCCATCTTGCAAATTTCTCTCATTTTTTTCATTTTCTTTATTCCGCCCTTAAACCATATATTTCATTATTATATTTCATTCTCAAAAATATAAAATAACTAATTTCATGTAATATAGATAATATTATCAAAATAACATGCTTATTTTACCAGAAATACAGAATTATTTTATACACACTAAAAAAAAACTTACAGTTTCGTACTCCTTGATTCCCTCGATTCATACGAGGTGGACCACGGTATCGATAACCACCTTCTCTCTGTTTTGGTTCTCGTCTTTTGTTAGTAGTCTCAACAGGTTCTTTTTCATCCTTTTCAACAGGAGCAGGCTCATGGCCATTGACTTCTAGAGCCTTCTGTTGTGCTTGGCGATTTTTCTTTTTCTTGCCTGAAGTTTCCCACTTACCCTAGTATAATAGCATTTAATGATTCAATATCCTTTAATTTTTTTAGATTTAAAAATGTAATATCATTGAATTAACCATTTTATGTATTTTCACAAAATTTAAAATACAAATGTATATAACTAAATGTCTTTAATTCTCCCCCTGCTTTACTTAGCAAAACAGGTACAAAATGAAGTATAGACACATGTACAAACACTAATAAAAGATTTCATTTAAATGAAATATATCAATTTTAGCAACTATATGCATATGCAGAACAACAATTTATTAATAACTTTAAACACAAGTTAACAAACTTGTAATATGATCCAAAGATTATTTAAACAGAGAAATATTTTTCTCAGTTACTTCAAAACATAGCATTTAAAAATTAAAGCATATGCACGACTAATAAAAATAGTTAAAACAAAAATTCATTCATTAAATTACTATTTATACTGTTCTACTTTTCAGTTTTTCTTAAAAGAAATTTTGTTACCTCATCTTGATTTCCCTCTAAAAGCATAATAGTAGCCCTGTTTGAATCATTGTCACAATCATGAAGAGCAACAAGAGCAGCATCAGTAGTCTTTCCAGTTACTTCAATAATCTAAATAGAATAGATACATTATAAAACTCAAAAACTATTTCATTTTATTGCTTTAATTTTATACAATGATAGTTGTAAGCTTTATTCAATAGTATATTTGTTATATAATTTGCAAATAGTTTCAAAATAAATGACTTACTCTTTCAACTTTGTCTTTAAGATCTGGATAATTATTGGCATCGTTAATTATTTGTGCTATTCTTAACTGCTCAGCGGTTGGCTGTATAAAAAAAGAAAGGCTTAATAAAATAAAAATATACATCAAATGAAAGTGTGCAGTAAATAAGTATTGTAACAATAAAGGATAATAAAATATAAATCAAAATGGTTTAGAAATTAAACTAAATATTACATTTTAACAGATTTAAAAAATTTATAGGTTTAGCCAATATAATATAAAAAGGTACATATTTATGTTTTTAAACCAGAAAGAAATGATGATAAATGATATTTTCTTCAGGGTCAAAAATCATTTAATTCCAAAACTTTTACATACTTATATGCCACTATAATTAAAAATAAAAATGATGGAAAGGATTTTTTAGAAGATTTTATTAAACATAGTTCAAAAATTCTTAAATATTCCTAATTTATAAAAATTTATTTAAGCCCATACTTGACAACTTTTGAAAATGACAAATCCTAATGAAAAAACATGCAGGATCGACATTTCAAACAAATCCTTAAAGCAAAGCATACACAAATGTTTTTAAGATAATGCGAAGAAATATCCAGAATAAAGATATTTTGATCAAAAAATACTCAGAGAAAACTCATTCTTTACATCGATTTGATGTATAAAATCCATACACAGTAAGGTAAATTTAAGAGATATGCATAAAAATGGGCAAAAAAAGAATGATTATACAGTAAAAACATTTTTATAAGAATCATTCAAATCATCTTTTATTCATTAAAAAAAATTATACAAACAGAAGTTAGAAGTTCACTTCAAAACCAAGATAACCCTCAAGTACATCCATGATAACTAATGAGCTTTATAATTCTTCCGATTTCTTTGCTTGTGCAGACTTTGAAAGCAGCATCTTTTCTGATGCCAAATTTATTAAATGGCATGTGCAATCTATGCTTTTTAAATTATTAGGTTAAACAGATCATTCTATTTTATCCTCTTCAATGAATGTAGAATTATCTGCCATAAATGAAACAAAAAAGTTCGAAAGATCTGTTTTCTTAAATCTATCCGATGGAATCTACAATCAAATTTGGAATAGTAAAAAGTCCATTTTGAATTAAGATATTTTGCAAGATCAAAGTAGCACCACAATATGACAAAATTTGTAGTTTGTGTCATTACTGCCTAATGCGACGTCTCAATTTTGGAAACATTTCCAAAAAGAGGATTGGGATAAGCTGCTGAGAAAATAAACATGTTGTACAAGAAAAGATGGTTGAATCCTAGGAGGACCCACTTTTGGTCGCCAAATTTTGAGCGATAAAGGTTACAATATGGTAACCGTTCCATTTCATCCAAAAGTTTGGATTTTCAAATCACCGAAAAAAAAATGGCAACCCTAAAAAGTACAACGTTTTTTCGCCTTTTCGAAAAAACTTCATTTTGACATTTGACTTCGTTTGAGAAGGTTTTGCTCTCCACCGGTTGTTGTTAAGAAATAGGCGTGTGAAAGGAAATTAGTGAAAGTGAGGCTACGACAGGTTTCTTTGTGCTTTTGGTCACAAAGGGGAAGAAAGAGACATTAGAATGGTGTATGAAAGCTAATTTAATTGCTTCTCGTTATGAATGTCCGAGGTTTAAAAAAAATATGCGTTTGCAAGAACGAAAGGGAATGGTTGACGGCTACGAATGGCGTTGCCACGAAAGATAATCGCCACGACATTTTTCGGAGTGTGAGAAAGGTCACTTTGTTTAGCGAAAGCAAACTTGCTATAATAATTATGTTGCGTTTTGAGATATTGGTTTGGCAAGCGCATGAATGCGTTCGTGGTGAATGACTTGAAAGTTAATAAGAATAGGTCACAAGTTGGTGGATGACAATTTTCATGAATTCCTTGCATCCATCGCAAGGGTGTATCCACCAACGGAACATGACGAAATGCAAGCGTATGGTAAGTGCCTTTTAATTTTTTTAAATGATTGATTTCATGTATTTCTTCGATTTTATATTTGCGAAACGTCCCTTTTGTCCTTTTTTAAAAATGTAAATCATGTTGTACACACTGGTTTTAGAATGCTTTTTAAAAATGAATTTCATTGCTTTCTCAGTTTTTTTCTTTATATAATGATTAATTTAATGTATTTATTCGTTTTCATCTTTGCGAAACGCCCATTTCATCCCCCGCTGACGCATGCGCTTCCCAAGAGTTTTTCGTCATTGACGCCTTTTTGAAAACCTTCAATTTGGCGCTTTTTGGCGAAAAATTTTTGGCGCCAAAAACAGCAGTGGGTCCTCCTAGGATTTTACCGAAAAGATGTAAGCAGTACTTCAACCCTAATTAATTTGATTAGATATTGTACTTGAAGAATCCAACTTTGAGCAACTCATATTTATTTTGCATTTTCTGCGAGCTTTGAACTTTTCACATGATGGGGACTATCACATCAACCACCATAACAAATGTGCGAGTCAGTGCAACAAAAGTAACAAAAAGTGTACTTAGAGATGCGTTAATAGAATGAAATTCCTTTTTTCAACATTCTTCATATGTTTGAAAGTATACTGTTTTGTCTTTAATAGACACTCCAACAACAATCAACAAAAACAAATTGTTCATATAATATGAAGCATAAGAAATACAAAAATATGCAAAGACAAAATAAATCAAGTTCCAAAAAGTTGCTGAAGAGGAAAAAAAAGTGCTTTGCTTAACAAAATTGGGCATATGAATGAATTAGGAATCAATATATGTTGAAATACAATACGCAGGAAGGACAAAGTTTGCAACTTTTTTAAAAAACAATGATTTCAACAGCTTCTATCTAAATATTTTTTTATTGCTGTGAACATAAAGGCGAGAAAATAGTTGATGACCACTGAAATTTTGTAAAAATGAACAATAAACGTAAAAGCATTATAAAAGCCTGAAAAGATTAAAATTTGGCAGTTACGTAAGCGTTAAAGTATACCAACACTTGCTTAAGCTGAACAATTTTCCATGCAGATATTTTATTTGCCTAATAACATAATATAAATTATAGTATTACTATTTTAGGAGAGCAAATAAATAACTGAATATATGAATTACTACAACTTTGACATAAGATATATAGAGAAGTTATGAAAATGCAATACCCCCTTCTATTATCCATTGCTATATCTCCACATTAAGAACAATATATTAGTATATATAAAATTGCGAACCTGTATTTTCGAAACAATTGTTTCTGCTGCTTTCGAAGTTTCAGAAGGAGTTTTGGTGGTCGAGTGGGCTGGATGTGGTTTATTTTTGTCTTTCGGTGCTCTACCTGCTCTTTGTGCTGTGGCGGAACTCATCATGTACAGTACTATATACAAAATAGGGGTATTTACAAAATAACTGAAAAGAAAGGAACAAAATCATTAATCATTGATAACAATAACTTTTAAAAAGTAGTACAGTCAACCATATCCCTATAATTCAAGGTAAATTGGAAAATATTGTTAATAAACTTCAATTAACTTAACATTTTTAAAAATTTTCAAAGTATATTTTCAATCAAGACAGGCATTAACACATATATATGGGGGATTTCAAAGTAAAAGGATTCGTTATTAATCTTTCACAATTTATCTTCATTATTACTCAAAAATCATCACAATAAGAAAAATATTTTCAAATATAAAATCTGAACTATTTAAATTAGGGTAAATAATATACTTATATTTACATCGCTACAAGTTTTTAACAATAGGATTAACTATGACAATGAGTTCAAATCTTATATTATCCAAAATCAAAATAAATTACTTAATTGCACAAATATTTAAAAGTCAAGTACAGTAGGACCTCTATACAACGAAAAAAGAGGTTCGTTATATAAAGGTTTGACTGTAATTATAAATCATGCTTTGGTTAGTCTAATCTAGATACTGTTTAAGCAATCACATTAATCTTATAATTGAAAAAATTTACACTATATGTTCAACACATAATAGTCCCCAATAAAAAAAAATTCTAACAGTCGATTCCTTTGGGAGAAGTAATTCGCATTGTAAAGAGACGTGCGAGTAAAATGGACTGCTCAACAAAGAAAGCAATGATTGAGAATGCTATAAAAGTTTGGTTTTGTGATGACGAGATCAAACATTTATGTTCTATAATTTAGTGAAATCTATGCCAAACCATGTATGGGATCTCATTTAAGCTAGAGGAGGAAAAATTTTGTATTAGATTGTAAGTTAACATATACTGATTAAACAACATTTGTAAAAACTGTTTGTCCCAATCAATTTGCACAGTACTATATTTTTCAAAATGTTAAGTTTGTTGATATAAATACATTGGTAAAATGATAGATATAAAGATTAATCAGCATAGATATATGAACAAGTTTAATAGTATTAAAAACTAACTAAAAAACATTTTGATCAACATGATATTCGAAATATTGAACTATTCATAATGAAAACTATTTTTTAATACAAAACACTGATTACTGAGGAAAAATTACATTATTAAAGGTTTTAATACAAAAATCCATATGGGCTTAATACTATGGGGGTTAATATGGGTGCCAATATAAAAACTTAAGTATATTTATAAAACATAAATGAATATATACTTTATAAGTTTCTAGGAGTAAAAGAGCCAGAAAAAAGTATATTGAGAAAAAGATAATTTAAGATAAAATAAAAAGTAAATAATTTTGAAAAAGACTTTAATATCAAGCATATTAAGTATTTTGCTTAATATTAAAAAAAATTAAACAGCTGTCATTCAGGTTATTTCGAAAGCCATGATTATTTAATAAAGGTAAGTTTTTCATGACAACAAATTTTAAATTCATAAACTTCAATATAAAAACCAATGAAGTTAATTTGTCTAAGACTGAATATTATATTCTTTTTAGTTTTCTTAACAATATGCAGGAAGGTACATTCTTAGGATATTATGAATTTATTGATAAGCATCCTCAATATATTAAGAGAGAAAAAAAAATTAGGAAAGAAAATGTTTTATAAGCTATATATATTTAAGGGATGGGAGGGGGGGAGATACAAGATTTAGACTGATTTAACATAACAATAGCACTGTTAAATAGCAGATTAAGAGAGATTAAACAAAGTTCATTACAAAATCCGCCTTTAAAACATAGTTTACCTTTAAAAGTCTTTGAAAAAAAATAACTACAATATTTTACAAGATCTTATGAAAGTTAAATCATAAAACAAACTAATATTTAAAAAGATATTAGCAATATTAAATATTTCCATAAAAATGTTATTTTTTTAAAACAAATAGTGACTGGTAATTAATTACACCCTTATTTTTAAATAGTATTATAACAGAGAATGCTCTCCTTTAATAAGAATTTTCTTAAAATTATTTCTTGGACAATGTAATACAGGAATTAGTAATTGTATTCTAGCTTTCTATAAAATTATGCCTACATCTTTTAGAAATAAAATAAAAATATTAAATTTCAGAAATAACTTAAAGGTTCCAAGAAAATTCCAATAAAGTTTTAGAGTATATATATAAATAATATTAAATCTTATATTACTATATTTCTGGTACACTATCAATCTATTTTCAGAATATTAAAAAACTCAAAGATAAAGCCAACATTTAAAATAAGACATTGTAATTATTATTATAAGATATCAGAAAGATATTCACATAGTTATGTATAGACGTATCCTGAACATCATATTAAGATGGTATTAAAAAGTATATTTATGGTCTATCTGTACTGCCTTGCTATATTCTTACATATTAAGCATTGTTAGAATTGTAGCAATTTAGCACATTAAGAATTATTACATGTACACATTTTTACACATTAAATATTAATAGTATATTTATTTACTTTAATATGTCAGCCAAGACTATTTCAGCTAACAATTTTAAGCCATATTTGTACATTTAACAACATACAAACGATCAAGCTTTTTTTACAGGATGAATGGAATGAAACATGTTAAAATAACATTAACTTACTAAAACTACTTCTAAAACAATGATTCTCAGACTAATTAAATTGAAATGAAATCTATTTATCATACAATCTAAACCAGGGGTACTCAATCTTTTTTTCTGATGATGCCCCCAGCACCAAAATAATGAATTAAAAAGAACTAGACTATACAATTGGAGAAACTGCACAGCCTGTCAATAATAGATTCAACTATCCTCTCTCAACATTATGATCTCCCATCACAAACAAAGGAATCCAAATAAATGTTTTGGTTAAAAAGGTTATGAATAAAAATTAGAATATAATGGATGAGGAGTATTGCTCCTGTAATGAGTTTCTTCATTTTGCAGACAACTGCCATGTGATCCCTTGATGCTTAAAATACAGCCCCAATGCACATTTTACCTGCAATTATCCCATTAAAGAAAAAATTGACAGTCCCTTCTGTAGAAATTGTGAAATTTCTACACTTCTAGTTTTCTTACACCTTAGAGAACCTCACACACAAAAAAAACCTGCTGCAAATAGTGATGTGCAGGAAAATGTATTGTATACACAAGCTGTCTTTATTAATAACAAAATCACTGCTCAACACCTTCAAAAGGCAGCCAAATATTCAAGTAAGCTCAAACTGTAACATTAATATTCCAAAAACAGGTCCTACAAAACTAGAAATGCTAGCATCCAAAAATGCAATATAAGACAAGCCATTGAAGCTCTTCAACCAATTCATGATTCACTTAATTTAATTCACCAAAGGAGCACTTGTTGAAACAATTCTATGCCTCAAAGTAAATGCCGCAATGTAAGGTCTCAGAATGTATTCCTGGAATTCTCGTAGTGTTGAGGTGCAAATTCTCATAAATAAATATCGTCTTGTTATCACAATAATAATTGTACATTACTAATTACATCTACAAGAATGACAAAATTATCCAGGACTAACTTCTGATTAATCCATGATTTCTATTAAGCACACCCTACACCACCTGCTAATCCCAACATTAAGAAAAAATTGAAACCACAATTATTCTCAATCGATCATATCACTTACACAGCTATATAACTTCTATTTGTCCTTTTCTGTCCTCAGACATCAATGAAATTCTCATGAACTCCAGGAAATAGTAATTGTGCTGTCTGGTGAGCTTAATGCCACATACAAAGTATGGAATTGCTTTTACAATGCTAACAAAAACACTCACTTTAGATTCACTAACATAATAGACTAGCATTTTTCCTTTCTTCCCATCTCAACTTTATTCGAATGCAATTCTGCCAATACAGTTGATTTTGTAATAATTAGATAATTTTACTACTCCTAACCAAATTCCTCACCTTTTGTCAGTTCATAATCCAGTTATACTCAAATGAAACTTTATATATCCCCCCTCCAATGAAATTAATAATCACTATTTTTCACCTATTGAAATAAATTGAGTAAAAATTTAAATAAAATTTTCTTTAGTGGATTTTAAACATTACATATCATAATGAATTTGATATTACAAAATTATTTCAATGAAATTATCCACCAGAAATACAAATCTGATTTCACCTCTATTAATAAAAGTACATATTCTCCTCTAATATAAAAATTTAATAATAATGAAACTCAAAAACAGACCTGACCCAGCAATTAAAGCAGAACTCACAAAACATCAAAAAATAAATAAATCTATTTTCCTAAGACTCTTAAAACAAAAAACTAGAAGTCTTGAATACTCAAGATAACTATGGGGCATACAGTGTTCCTACCCTCGACAAAACTAAATTTTATCTCCACAATCACATAAAATTTTCAAGAAAATACAAGACCCAGTAAAACAAACATTAACACTAATTTTGGCCTAACTGTCTCAGCCACATTACACCATGACATACTTCCGTCAAACGAGTTGTGGCCTTGTGAATCATAAATTTGATTAAAGACATTTGGTAAAGATGGAATCAAATAAATCTTCCCTCTCAAAACATTATTCCAACTCACTCACTAACACTATTCTAAATCTATAATACTTCCTATACCTATTCTAAAACGAGGCAAAAAACCCAATCTTCCTGATAACTATGAGCCTGTCTTTCTTTTTTTCCACTTTTGAAAAATTAACAGCACATCATTATATTTAGACTTTAAAAGCAATCTGTGATAAAAATCTCATAAATCCAAATCAAAAGTTTCACAAAAAGTTTTCTACTAACTACTCTAATCAGTTGAAATTTATCACTCCTGGATTACGAAAAAAATCGTCAGAGCAATAGACCTTGACATCCCAAAAACATTCACCCCTGTTTCGATCAATGGGTTAATTTATAAATTTATCGCACACAACTTTTCCTCTTCACTTCATCTTACTTTTAATTTTTTTGCTATACATAACAGATACTTCTCAGTGAAAGGAACATTTCCAGTGGCATATACACACTTCTCTCTATAAGGACAGAGAACATATTCTAAAAAATACAAATGAAAATATCAAGCCAATCTCAATGCTAAATATTAAAAATAATTTGGTCTATAGGAGGGAGGACTGAACTCCCCCTTATGTACACCACTATCACTTTCTTTCCCTCAAAATATGTTAGCATTAATTCTACAGAATTCCAAGCTTGGGTCAATTTTGTTCAATATTTAATATCAATAATATCCCCCAGTACACAATCAGTAAGATCAACATACATTCGAATGTTGTGATCGCAAAATTTTAAAACAGGTCAGTAACTTTCACACAAGCACCTCAAGTTGATTAAAATTTTTTCATACTTGGAAAATTAGAAGTATAATGTAGCCTAGTCAACTGCACAGTTTTAAAGAAAGGTATTTTCCTCCCTCTTCCACTCTATACACTATTCCAACTCCATGATCTTATATTATGAAATACATCTAGGAATTAACCCATACAGATATCTCTCCGAATCAGCACATAACACACACATAAAAAACAAACAAAAAACCCCCCTGAAAAATGGATGTAAATTTTATCTCAAACCACTAGTATAGCTCTGATATGTCTTTAGAAAACAAAATGCCTTTTTACACATCTATTATGCATCTAGTCATTTCATAACCCTCTGACTGCTCAATTTGTGGACCGAAAGCGCTTCAAAAATTGTGTAATTTTTTTTGCATATTTTAAATCTATATATATATTGAAGAATTGAAAAATGCATTTTTTCTTTCTAGAAAAGATTTTTTATACAGAATTTTATCATGAGAAACTAAGTTGCCAGAAAAACCAATTTCAGATGTTATCACCAAAAAAAAAATTTTTTTCTAGTAAAATTTCAATAAAATTATAGTTAATTTCTATTTATTGCATAGTAAAATAAGTAAAATGTATAAAATTCCAGAAAATATGAAGCACAGATAAAAAAGATACCTTAGAAATTCAGTTTAGTACGATAGAGTTCGAAACAGGGTTCAAGGCAAAGTCCAACTTCACAGTCTTTGCACCAGATTCGTGTTTCTTTGCAAATTTTTTCCCCATTTGCATCTTTTCTTGAACAGCAAACAGCACATTGTCTTCAAGGCTGTCTTTTTATGGGGTTAGATGGTATGTGGCTTGCAAAATGACGAGCTGTCAATCGCAAAGGGTTCGGAGTAGAACTCGGTCTTCCTGGACCACTGCAGTTATCTATCAGAATACTTTTGGATACTTTCTTCAACCATTCACAATCAAAATTCCAAAAGCTTTATATTATGTGTTGTTTTTGCTTTTTGTAAAGTACGTAGGCATTCCACAATGATTGATCTAAAAACTGTCTGAAAATTTTGATATAATACTTTCCTTGTCGTTTTCGGAGCGTAGGGTAGTAGGACATTTCTTGGTCACATAAGTCGACGCCACCCATTGTATTATTATAGTCACAAACGACAACTGGTTTCATAACAGTCTTTAGATTTGCATGTCACCAAATAAGAGTTTGCATCGTGAATAGTACTCATAAGGCAGACACTCTTCTTGTCCTGCCACTTCAGGGCCATGACTCTACCTCTTTGATAAGCAACAATTTCCCCCTTGGGGACTTTCTCTTTTGAAAAACTGACAGGGAGGTCTTTTCTGGTTTTATTCACTGTCCCATAAGTGTCCGTCTTTTCTGTAACTAAGATGTCTGCAAGCCGTGGAGACATATAAAAATTATCAATAGTGACACAATAGACTTTTCCCAGGAATCGATCCATCAAGTGTAAAACAATTTTGGTGGAAACTGGATATTGGCAGTATTTTGGATTATACACTGTTCCTTCACCTGTACATATGAGAAAATCTGAAATGTACGCACTTTCTGCTTGACAAAGAACGAAAAACTTCAAGCCAAATCTTGCTTTTTTTTGCAATATACATTTTCCACTTGAGCATGCCTTTGAACATCATCAAACCTTCATCTAAACTAAGATTTTTCTCGGGTATATAGACTTCTCGAAATTTGCGTGTAAGATGTTCCGTTAGTTCATAAATTTTATTCAATTTCGGCCATGAGTGTCGGTCTTTATCAAATTCCTCATTATAAGTAAAATGAAGAAACTTCTCATGAGCAATAAAAACCTATTTCTTCCAATTACTTTTGCAAAAATTGGTGTGGATAATGTTTGATGCTTAGTTCAATAATGTTCCTGTTCTGGCTTCTTTATGACTCCTTGCAGTAACAAAACTGCAAAAAATAGTCTTAGTTCTTCAACATTTGTTTCCGTCCATTTTTTCCAGCGTGATCCCTCTTTGCAAACTGTTTTATGGATATATTGTTCAGCGTATCTATTGGTTTCTTGGACTATCATTCGTAATATTTGATTATATAAAAAAAAGTTCAAAATAATTCAATATACTTTAATTGTTAGCTATATTTACAGTTATTCCCGGATTTCCATGAAAAGGAACTGGAGGAGGAGGAATATTCTTCATGTCGATTTTTCACCACTGCCTAACACTTTACAAGTTTATTGAATCATGATCAGATTTTATTGCAAGAAGAGGAGCAGTCGGAAAATTTATATCACTATCAAAACTAAAATTGCTTTCAGAATCCGATAAGTCATCAGGAATATACACCCTGTCAATCGCAGAACGTTTTCTAGCAGCCATATCTGATTAGAAAAAAGCGGCAAAAAATCAAATTTGAGCGGGAATACCACGTGCCTTCAAATACCACAATTTAGTGGACAACTAACAACATCTGTTGGCCAAAAGTTAAATTAAACGTCAAACACTGTACCTAATTTATTTCAATGGTTAAACGGGGGGGAAACGGGATACGCTCCTCGATAAAGGAAGAAAACACATGCCCGCGTTTTTGAGTTGCCCGTAGAAATCGCGGGATGAGCAGCCAGAGGGTTAAGTCTGTCATATTTGGGGATGTTCCATAAGTAGCAAAATAAAATTTTAGAAGTTGCTCAAAGCTCTAACCCAGAGAGTCCCAAAGTGGTCTACATAGACCCCCAAGGGTCTATGATGACCTGCAAGGGGCCCACGTCAGCAAAAAATAATTTGGGGTTCCATGAGGTGTAAGTAGGGGGCTTATGATAATGGCTCTCATTAAACTAGATCATGACTAATTTTAATGGAAAATTTAATCAAGTGGAAACCAAATTTTACCTATTTAACAGATATATTTACTAAATTTAATGAGGTGAATTTGCACTTACAAGGTGACAGCATACACTTTATGAAAACAATATGGTCCTAAATTTTCGCAATTTGTCACAAACAATCTGTTGGGATGTTTTAACCTACGTTTAACATTTGAACACCTTTTTTTAAAACCAGGTTTGCAAATGCGTTGACTGTGGTAATACCACAGTAAGCAATGAATTCATATGGTCAGATTGGAAAAAATGTCACATTGCAATAAGAACTGATCGTAATAATAAGTACTAAAGATCTTAAAGTTTAGAAATTGATGTCAGCAATTTTGGCTTTAAAAAGACAAACCTGTAGTTTGTCCCAAATTATGCAATATTATAAGGAAGTATTTAATTACTTTTTCTTATGGGAAGGAGTTTTATCACAGTTGTCAATCTCCAAAACAAAAAAAGGAAAGAAAAAAACTGGACACTACTAACAGAGGAGATTAAAGGTTAAACCTGAAAAGATTGATACCAAATCTTGAAAATTTGTTATTGTATAAAGGGGTCTATGAGACAAAAAGGTTTGGGAACCTCTGCTCCAGCATAAGAAGAATCACAAATTACCATTAAATGCAGACAATGTATCACAAAAAATTTCCTTAGCACTCTTTGCAGACACTGAAAATTCTGACAGATTAATCTTAAAATTTATGTTGCTAATTCCAATACTAAAAAGCCTAGATGAATCCTTAAGGAGATTCTCTCTCCCCTCATTTAAATTTTGATAAATTTTTATATTTTCTACTCTTGTAATACCTAGATCAAACTCGGCCCTCCAGTCATTTTTCCCCCTTCTTAGAACTCAATCTGGGGAAGCCAATAAAGCCACACTCAGCTTGGCACAGGCAACCAAATAGAACATCTTATTTTTGCTGTTACTCTCTCTAAAAGCAAAGACACAAATTCTAAACATCACTGTGGATACTTTTCTCGTCCTTCCCCAATTGAACTAACATCCATCAGAACCAATCCATAAGAAAAAAAATTCATTAACACTGAATATCTCTCAGCCCACTACTTTCATAAAAGTAGGTTTGAGGGTTGCTTGGCAATCCAGGCATTTGCAGAAAAACAATTTCAACATTCCTAACATAACAAATATTCAACGACAATGCTTCAATATAAAGTAATAGACCATTTTTTAAACACTAATATATAAATAAGGTAAAGAACTCATAAAAATTACTCAATTTTACACAGTTGCATGTATAAATACAATCTAATATTAATGCTATATGATACACAGAATTATCAAACTAAAATCATTCTAATTGTTATTAGTTTAAAATTGTACCAAAGTTACTATTCATGAAAATGACTAGATTATAAAAACATAACCATACTTTTTTCCAAAACTAAGTGTAGCATTTTCATCTGAGTTTTATTTATAGAGCATATAAGTTGAAGGAATTTGAAGTGCCTGTTTCCCGCAGGGAAACTTAAACTTCTATCTAATTTAACTCTTACCTGTCAGAAGGATGAGGCGACGCTAAAAACACATGACCAGTCGGATGGAGGACAAACAGGAATACTATATACACTTGAAAACAAGCGACAACAGTTGCGCTGAACTAGAGTTACAACAGCCATTTGCATTGAAAAGTTAACACTTGCCTCAGTATTTATTTAGGTATAAACTATTGGATTTTACTTAAATTAAAATAATTTTCAAAAATTTCTTTAGATCTAAAAGTTTCACTAATTATTATTCAGGAAAATATTAGAAAACCATTAATTTAATTTTACCTTTTACTTATTTAAGCAAGATATCAATTAAATTAAGATAAACTTTTTATTCAACAAATAATGGAAACTTATCAACAGTTGCAAGATTGGTTTGAATAAACATCTGAAACAGTTGAAACCTAAAGGGTACACTAATCAAATATGTTTCAAAGAAAAACGCATTTCCCTAGAAAAAAAATTAGAAGCACTATCTACAACTTTAAATAAGTCACAAATAATCTAAATTATTGATCAATGCAGCATTCAATCATCCATAATAATTCAATAAAAAAAAAGAGCTCACATTAAAAATCGTTTATTCATAAACGGAGAAGTCAAAAAAGATATTAGAAAAATAACTTCAAAAATTATCTGGGATATTTAAAACTGCAAGTGGTAACTATGTTATTAATTGACTTTAAGGTTTTCTATAAGTTAATAAAAAACCTTTAATCAATTTTAAATCAAACTAATATTACTTAAAATGAACCTCAAAGATAGATGTTAACCCAGCACTAGTTTTACAGAATGAATAGTTCATAATGCAGTTACCACTTTCTACCCAAATTATATAACATATACAAATTCAAATGGACACTCATTATGAGAATGTAATTCAACTCACCTCTACAAAAATACCTATTTTTCATGTTTCTGGGTACAAATTTCAACAAGAAATATTAAATTGTGTAAAAAATAATATAAATATCTATAAAAAATATTAATGGGAATAGCACTCCTAACTTTTGAAATGAAATGTAAACAAATAAATTATATATATATTTTTCTTATTAAGCACTTATATATAAAAAATTATATCAGAACATGCTTCAAAACTTTAAAACACCTTCATACGGAACAAATTATACGAAAAAATTGCTTCATATTTTAGTCTACACAACTTTTTACTGCCAATTTAGCATTAATGGCCATATTAAATAAAAGTCTAATATAGAAAAATTAGCTTTTACTGCAGTTAGGCAACCACTTCTTTATCACTGATTATATGGTATAATTAAGGAATTTTACCCAAAACATACATATTTACTAAGATATAAGGCTTTTATAAATACCAATATTAACTTTTGACTGATTATAACAATAATAAAAATTCACACCTATTAACATATCAAAAAATGTTACCAAAGAAAATACATTTATCATTCATGAAAAATAAAACACTTTATACAAATAAACAAATTTCATTCAGATCTGAAAAATAAAATTACTGTAATTTGAAAGCTTATACATATAAATACATGTTTAAATATCTGCCTCTTTCCTCTTAAATATAAATTTTAAGATTTACAGCAACTTCCAAATTAATTTGAAACTTATTTTGACTAAAAGAAAATGGCTACAAGATACATAACATTAGGCAATTTAATTAGAGAAGGATATCCATTATAATGACAATTAAAAAAATTAAACAATGAAGTAAAGGTTTACAAAACTAATTATTATAATTAGCCATCAAATTAACTTAGAGAATGATCTATTTTTTAATTTGCCATTCAGATTTGTTATGGGATTGTTAGTTGATTACTACAGATGGTAAAAGAAAACAAATTTATGTAACTTGAATTTTTTTAAAAAAATGCTAATAAGTAGTGAAATAAATATAATATAATTTGCTTCTACTTAAATGACATGCAATTTAAGTAAAAAATTCTCTCAAAACATGGTTTGAAATTGTAATCAATGAAACATGGAAATTAAAAAAAATTACCATCTGTACAAGAAAAAGTCAAGTTCACGATACTAAATAAGATACATTTCAGGAAATAATACTCCAAAATGTGACTAAATTACCACACACAAAGAAATTTTTTCAATTCAATTTTAAGTGCGTCGCACAATGCGATTCAAGGCGAGCAGGACATGATCAAATAATGTAAAACGCTCAAACTAAATGCAGCAACAAAACTCATGGGAAACTCGATGAATTTTTCATTAATTCTTAGTAAAGAAATTATTTCAATCCATTTTTAGGCTCAGAAATATATTATCCCCACCCAAATCAAAAACTACAAATAGATAAATATACACACATTTCATGCAATAACAGCTGATCTCATAATAAAGTAACATCATGCCTCAAAATAATTTATGAATCTATACAAGATGCGATTAGTTTGATGCAATTGCATTCATCAAGATAAACTTATATCAAAATAAACATTTGAAAACAATATTTTCCAATTACACCAAAGCGTGTGGTTGACCGCCAGAATGTTAGATGGAAGATAATGCAAACAATCTTAAATATTTTAAACTAACAATAATGTCACACTTCAAAAAGAATCAATCATATAAAATAAATAAAACATAATTAAATAAAATATCTATAAGTAATCAAAAGCATAAAACAGACATATTAGAAAATACACATACGCTCACTTAAGCCTACAATTTTCTCGTTAACTAACAAAGCTTTTCGCTATCTCAACGCTCCAATCATTGCGGTTACGAAAGAAACTGAAAATAAGCAAGGAATGGAGACTGCGGAAAGCTCATGCCTACCTGAATTGAGTTTGAAGTAGTAATAATTCCCTTTTATTTTTAGAAAAAGTTGGTTTATTTGTTAAATAATTTACTAAGAAATTTTACTCAAATAAAGAAATAATAGAATTGTTCTTTATCAGACATAAAAAAATGGGAGAAAATTAAATTTCAGATGATTAAACTGCACAATAATTTTTATTTAGCACTGTATTAGTAAAAAGAATATGAAATAGCTGATTAAATATGAGTTTCAACAAATTAATCTAATAAATTATAAAAATTATTCACAAAAATGCATGATGGAAAGAACGAGAATCGGTAATAATACTCTGGAGGACTTTTAAAGAGAAGTTGGCTTGAAACTTTGTTACAATTAGAAAATGTGAAACTTTGTTGTATTAAGGTCAAATTCAACGAAGACTTTTCAGTTTAAAATTAAATTTAGGTAGATTGACTATCATTAAAAATGTAATCGAAAAGAAGATATTCGAGTATGCAACACCATCTCCAGAATTGGAAAATTACTAAGAGGATACTCAATAACCCTCTTACCTCGAAACCAATTGTATCTAATGATTCTGTTATGATACTATTTACTCTCCCGTAACTATGCAAACATTCATATTTTAATGAAACTAAACTTTCGGGGAAGAATTGAATTATAGAAAACTTTTATGTGATCAGTTTTAAATGCAATGCAATTTTATGTAAAGTGGAAGATCGAAAAACAGCTGAATTTTTATTTTTTCCTCTATCTCATTAAGTTAATAAAGTAGAAATGTTCATTTTTTCTTACATGAGATTTCCATGAATGCTTTTCCTACATGCAGTAACATAAAAAGAAAAACACACAATATCCAGAGAAAACATAGCACTGAGCATCGAAGATCAGTTCAATTGTTTTAATTTGTCTATTTTTTATGTGTGTTTTAACCTTATATTAACAAAAAGAAATGCTAAACATGTCTCTTCATTGTCTAAGATTTTTCCATAAGGTATAACGTATCTCCCTGTTTTAATGGCACAGATAGATTAATGTTGTGTTTTTTGTCCTGTTTTAATGGCAGAGATAGATTAATGTTGTGTTTTTTGTTCTGATTGAACACACGATTCATGTAGGTGACCCTTATCAAATTGTGGGAAATAAATTCTTTAAAAACGAATAGTAGATGTTATGTTTGTTTGAAGAGGGGTCACTCTATTAATACTTGTTGGGGAAGAAGAGTCAGAATTGTGGAATTTGTAAGCGACAATTTCATCATATTTGATTTGTAATAAAGAGCAGGTCTAACGGTACTGATATCGAAAAGGTCTACTATATCATCTCTATGTAGTTCTGATAGAGAAAAAAAATAAACGTAAAACAAAGACAAAACCCTTACTCTGTTGTTACTGTATGCAGAAATAGTGTTATTTTGAAAACAGATAAAAGAAGGCTATCTGTACAAATTTTATTAAAGAGTGTGGTGATAACAACACTTATAATCAAAGAAAAATAGCTGAATTATTTATTTTGAATGCAGTGCAGATTTAAGCTCATTTCGGGCCCTGGGCGCAGAAGATCTATAGGCCCCCTTGGCACTGAAGGATCGAAGTTTATAACCAGAAAATTTTGGTTAAGTCCAGTTTATCCGGGCCCCTGGACGCCCGCCCAAAGCACCCAATGGATAAACCTGCACTGACTGAAGGTCATTCGATCAAAAGGATTTCGAGTTCATGCGTTTGGCAGTCGAAAAAGAAAACTTAAAAATTTATGACGTTGTAAAAATAAGTTTGGTAAGTAGTTATATTACACGCGCGCTCGTATCAATAGAAATCTTTTCAAAGTGGGTCAGAAAGATCACACTTAAACACTGTGTAGAATTAGCTAAAATATGACCTACGAAGGATATAAATAGTTTGATAGGGTAGGATTTTATATTTGTGATCAATGGCGCACAGAAGGGTGGAACTTGTGGGTTCAACCTCCTCCCCCTTCATAGATCAATAGATTTTTAATTTTTAGCTCGGCTTGGCATTTTGAGGGATCTACATGTTTTTTAGAATATAATCCCTCCTCCTTATCAGAGAGCTCTTTGTACGCCACTATTTGTGATAAATTAAGTAAAAGAAATATCCGTTTAAGACTATGTCTATTAGCTACGTTCTTACAGCTTGTTTGGATCTTTAATTCAAAGCAAGGGAATTGAATTGAATTAGAATTCCAATGCAATAAATTCTGGGCAGATGTTTAATGGCAACTGCAAGAAGAAGGAAGTGGGAGGATAAAATGCTTCTGAGAATTAGAAATAATGGGTTTTTACAACAGTGCTTCTCAAACTTTCAATACTGGCGCCCCCCTTTTCGATCACAATTTTTATCGCGCCCCCCTTTTACATTAATAATGTACTGAATGCAATAATAATACATTTTGGCGCTAAAGCTACAGTACCAGATCTTAATTATAAAACATACAAATTAGTAACATAAGTATTAAATTTTGTGTACTAATTGTAAGCAATAAATAAATAAAATAATAGGATAATTATTATGTTATTTTTACTTCCTCTAATTTTTAAATTGAACATATTGCAAAATGCGGTGGCTGCTTAGAAGACAAAATATAGATATCTGCTAAATATAGAAAAAAGAACTCAGAGGGTCAATTTCTAATCATAAGCATTCCTTATAAAAACTTTGCTTTGCAAGGCAAGCCCATTGAAGTCTTTAATACTTATTAAACTTGTTCTTAACTTAGTATTAGTTAATTAGTTATAAAATACTCTGTGCAGCACTGATACATTAAAAATATACCGGCTGAAGTGCCCGCTCTTTGCACGAGTTCATTTATAAGAAAATAAAACATTATTGATAGAATAGCTGAATTGTAAGGAGAGCACAAAGCCAAGTGCTCGACAATGTTTACAAAAATTTTAAATGATTTTTTTTAAATGGTTGCTCAAATTATAATTAGTTTTAAGCGAATTGTAATTTTAAGCCTCACAGAGTTAGCATTTATAATTGATGTTAAATAATGAATAATATAAAATTACGATGAAGAATAATTGTATTATTTTTAATATTTAAGGCGAAAAGATTTCAACATGTTTTAACCCGGGAGCAGGCGTGCACTCGATACGGTCGAGCGCGGTTATTGAGTCACCCCAATCCTTTTTTTTATAATTATTTTATTGTACACGATACAAATCGTGATTCCAGTGAATAATTTAATTAAGAGAAAGTTTACTTACCAACTTTCAAGGACTTTTCAATTTTTCTTTGGTAACAATTAAACAGTTTTGCCAGAATTAACGATTTGGTAATCTGTGCGTCCCGCGTGACCACTTCCGGGTAAAAAGTGTATTCATTATGATTATATGAAATTGTGTAAAATGTTTTTCGCGTTATGCTTTATATGTATAGAATACTCATAAAAATAAGTCTGGCCAAGTAATTCTTCAAAGTGTGTGTGCTCTCCATAGTTTTCCAAATATCATAAAACTGTTTTGCATGGAAAAAAGCGTAATGGAGAAATACATTACTTACAACTTCCCCAAATGAGAAACAAACACATAAGAGAGGGGTCCTAACTAAATGTACCAATAACTTAGAAGGTTAAACAGATTACAGCTATAATGCGCAGTATTTCAAAAATAATGACAGTGATGAATTTTTTATGTTCCTAAATTTTTTCGATTCTGAGTCTAGGATCTGTTTTTTTCTCTGAAAGAGTAGTATGTTAGGTTTAAAAAGCAGGCGTAATAAAAAAAATCTCTCATCATGGGATTACAGCAAATCAAATAAAAGTTTTTTTTATTTGGTTTATAGGATCAACGATAGCTAATTAGGTATTGAAGAAGTTTTTATTTTTTATGACTTAATATCGCGCGCGCCTATAAATTATATCAGAGTAAAAGTGCATTTTTTATTATGTCTGAAAGTATTTTGTTTTAATTTATTCCAGCAAATTAATTATTTTTTAAATCTTTTACTTTCGATATGCTCGCGCCTTCCCCCAGGGGGGCACGCACCACAGTTTGAGAAAAACTGGTTTAGAAGAAACTTATGAACAGATTCTGATATTATGAAAACGTTTGAACAAAAGCAAAACACGCTAGACAAAAATAAAAAGTACGAAACGAAATTGCTTGGGAAATTTTTTTTAAAGATTTAAGCAGCCTTTTCTGGATCCCAGAGTGATGTTTAGCTACTTTAAACGATACATTTAAGTACAGTCCTAATGCATGTTTACAGTACAATAACGTAATTAAAGAACAATTAGAAAAAGATATTATAATATACTGAGCCATATTCGAAATGAAATAAACACGTAGAAAATTTTACGCCGCATCATGCAGTGAAAAGATAATTAAAGGAAAATTCCAAAGCCAGGAGAACAGTTTACGGCACGTCGTCGGAAACTCTAATTAGGTAATATCTCTCAATGGTTGCAAAAGAGTAGCCCTAATTTAAATACTGAATTGCTGAAAAATTTTTGGGAAATTTAGATATTATAAAATAGTCTTCTGCGCGAATATTGAAGGAGCATTTTTAAAAATAGGAATATCTGAAGAATGTAGGGAATTTTTATAGTTTTTATGGGTGTTTTAAGAGTTTCTTTAGGGGTAAAATATAGTTCCTTCTTCTTGTCTTCGCCACTTTTTGTTTGCATATTAAATACTATTAAGAACTATAAGGTTCATTCAAATGAAACCCCGTCAGTGCCTCTAACTTTGCATTACACGTAAGGTGGCACCACGTAACTGCGTGTATGAGGGCACCATCTATCGGTAGAGATACTGACGCTTGCGCAACGTTTGACGTTTCATAGTAACAGTGTGGTTTCACGCCGAAGAGAAGGTGGTCACACAAGTTATCATAACACTTCTGAACATGCAGGGGAGTACATATTTAGTACTTCCGGCGTATATAAACGTCTCACTCAGTCAGTGTGCCCCGGACGTATATATACGTCTTTCCGAAAAACGATCTTTTTGGTTCACTGCTATCTATGAAGTTATTCCGAAGGCTTTGGAACGCAATAAAATGAGCTTGACAGGGTTTGGGAAGGATTTACTTATTTTAGAGGATTTTCTTATTTATTCCCTGTCTCCTCCCCCTCCCCCCAATACCCCTCATACGTTTGTATGCGTGCAAAACGGTGGCATTGGGGAGCGAATCGCGAAACTTTTAATCGGCAGTTAAGGGATTAATTAGAAACCGTACAAATTATCAAGATAACCGTTAATATGTTCGCATATAATTTTATATATGAAAAGCCTGTGGGGTCACTGGTAATTATTAAACTTATTCTTTAACTTAGTATTGTTAAATTAACTGTAAAATGCATTGTGCAGTACTTATACATTAGTATTACATCAATGCAAATGTTGTTTATTTATTTTTTAATATGTCAAAATCTGTATTTTGTTAACTTTCAATAAATTAATAATTTTTTTAAATAATCTTTTGTTTTTTCGACTTTTCAATAGGCTCGTGCCCCCACCTAGGGGAGCACGCCCCACAGTTTGAGAAGCGCTGATTTACATGATTAATTATTTTTAAAAATAATTCTGCCCTTTTTTTTAATACTGACATCTTGAGGTTATCAAAGCAAGGAAAAGAGCATTAAAATTCGGTTTTACAATTGATAAAAAACAAATCCGTTTTCAAGTTTTTGCCACCTCAAAAAATTTGGCACCCTAGGCCCGGACCTCGTGGCCTTAAGCCTAAATCCCTCACTGAGAAAAGATGACATTAAGTTGGTAATTCATCAAATATACTTTAAAATGTATTAATAATAATATTGCAAACAAATAATAATAATAAGTATTATAAAACTGAAAAAAAATTAAACCATCTATTATGAAATGTAAGTTTTTTTTTTTACTTAAATGAGACAGAACTCATCAGGCAATAGTTTCCTTCCTTTAAAGACCTGCACTGAAATAAGTGAATATCTGAAATCTTGTAAATATTCACTAAAATTGTGGAATATGATATAACGTTGTAAAAGAACTTTTACTACAATATCATTAGATGTAAAAATTAAAATTGGTTAAACTAAAAAAGAAGAAACGTATTCATATCCCCTAATTCCAACAGACTTCGAGGAGTTATAATTTCCTTCTTTTTCCCAAAAAAGTAGAAAGAAACTTAAGTGTGATCCTTCGAGCCAGAGGTCGCCAAAGTGGTGGTCCGCGAGAAAATTTTGCTGGTCCCCAGAAAAATGTGGAATATATTTACTCATAACGTTAAGTTATGTTTTAAGATGCATTGAAACGTAATTCAATTCATAACAATACGTGAAAAGTTATAAAAACGCTATTTCATAAAACAACGCCATTTCATAGAATAACGTCACGGTAAATAAGTCGTAGTGCCGTAACTACATTGCTTTAGCTACATGTTTTGTCGCGTCTCATTTCACACTCTTCTAATGTTCACTCTCCTGTATGTCGCATACTATTAGTAAAGGGTGTTTTTTTTTAGAGGTGTAGAACTTTAAATTGCAATAAAACAACGATGTATTATTCGATTGACATGAATTTTTTTTTATTCGAAAGATAATCTTGTGGCATTACATTTTAAATATGATTTCTGGCATAGGACTGCCACTGCTGGCTCGGATGTAGTCCAATCTGGACGTCCAATTTTCGATGACTTTTTCAAACATTTGTGGCCGTATATCGGCAATAACACGGCGAATGTTGTCTTCCAAATGGTCAAACGTTTGTGGCTTATCCGCATAGACCAATGACTTTACATAGCCCCACAGAAAATAGTCTAGCGGTGTTAAATCACAAGATCTTGGAGGCCAATTCACAGGTCCAAAACGTGAAATTAGGCTGTCACCAAACGTGTCTTTCAATAAATCGATTGTGGCACGAGCTGTGTGACATGTTGCGCCGTTTTGTTGGAACCACAGCTCCTGGACATCATGATTGTTCAATTCAGGAATGAAAAAGTTAGTAATCATGGCTCTATACCGATCACCATTGACTGTAACGTTGTGACCTTCATCGTTTTTGAAGAAGGATTCCACCAGCCCATAAAGCGCACCAAACCGTCAGTTTTTCTGGATGTAACGGTGTTTCGACGTACACTTGTGGATTAGCTTCACTCCAAATGCGGCAGTTTTGTTTGTTGACGTAGCCATTCAACCAGAAGTGCGCTTCATCGCTAAACAAAATTCGCTTAAGAAAATCGGGAACAACGGCAATCTCGTTTTGGGCCCATTCGACGAATCTACGCCTTGCTTGATGATCGTTTTGATGAATTGCCTAACCAAACTGAGAATAAATCACTTGACAGCTGTTAAATCGGTCGCCATCTTGGAAAGTAATATGCCAACTTAAACTTCTATACCTGAAAAAGAAACTCTCTTTAGAAGCTGTGATGTACCTTGTCACTTTTCTCTAATTGCTAAGACGGTACGCCGACATACGTAGGAAAGATCCGTTCATTTCTCTAACTTTTGGAGAAAAGTTTCGTAAATGGGTGGTCAAAAATTCTGACCATTTTCCCACGGATGAAAAAAATGAAAAAAAGCGCCGGTGCAATGTGCTTTCGGTTTCTCACGGATCTGAAACGACAGCGCGTCTGGAGGAAAGGACTTTCACTATGCACCCAGACAGACCCCGCGCTCTAAGGGGTCGACAGACAAAAGATCAAAGGAAAAAGCGGTGAGTGACCATGGGAAGCTTGGAGGTTAAAAAGGGAGAGCGAGAGAGTTAAGAAGGGACTTTGACTAGAGAGAACCCAAAAGGCCTCTCAGCCAGTGATAATAACTTCAGCTTCGAATTACTTGAGAGTCCACGACTTAACGAGAACAAAGGTGGACTTAAGACCGAGAAGTTTCGAGTCAGCAATAGCACGGTGGAGATAGAGCAAGTGACCTCACACAAACACGGTGTGGAATTACAGAATAGCGAAGATCTAACGAACTGTGAGCCCTTTGGCATATCAAATGCATAGGACATTTCCCAAAACTATCACTTTGATTGTACGGGAAATATATATTTTTGATGATTTTCATACTTTAATAAATAGTTTAATCCAGAGCTGTTTGAAGTCACTACAAAGCATTTGAAGATGGGCTTACGGAGCTACAGAGTTCAATATAAAATTTATTCAATATATTAGTGGGGTTATTAAGAAAGTTTTTCTGTTTTTTCTTTTGTATATTGTGTGTGGTGTTTCTTTTAGACAGGTATGATCTTATATCTTAACCATGTGCATACTTTCTTTTATTTGATATTTATTGGGATAAAAAAAAATATATTACTTTGACTTTTCTAAATTTCTTCTTATACTTAAATCGTTTTTTAATTGTTTTGTTTTCACAGTTTTTGTTCATTTTGTTTATTTTATTTTGGTTCATTAATTAAGCTTTCATAATAATTTGGTTAAAATTAATTATTTCATTTTATTAACTAGGTACATTTTATGTGCTCTTATATAGATCACAATTTTTTTTAAATATATTTAACACTTAAAAAATCCTATTAGTGGTTCATGAGATTTAAATTATGAATTTTTATTGATCCGTGAGGTCAAAAAGTTTGGCGACCTCTGCTTTAAGCATAGACCTCTGTATATGGTAAGTCTTTCAAGGCTTTACGTTTTCACCAAAAATGAATAAAAACAAAAATACCTTTACACGAAGACACTTCTGTAAATCTATATTTTTTATATATATATATATATATATATATATATATATATATATATATATATATATATATATAAATAAATGGATGTTTTGCATCACTCCAAAACCGTTCAACTGATCACTATGAAAATTAGAATGTACATGCATTTTTTTGTGGAGAAGGTTTTTGTGCTATTCTCTTTGTTGCAGCTTCCCACCAGGTGGCACTACAGCATATCAACTTCTTCACTATTAGTCAATTGCCAGCATGATCCCAAAAAATGATGCCAACTTGACTCTATCGTCAAAATTTCGCAATGTTTCTATTGAATCGCCATTATAATGTAAGGAACGGCGTTGCTTGTGAATATTACAAATTTCACATGAAATAAATACAACAGAAAGTAATATTAACATATTACACATCCAGATATAAATTATTTACCCTTTTTAAAGCTTTCTTTACATAAAATGTGTAACAATGTGTTACTTTTTCTTTGCAGAGGTCAGCTTAGGAAGATGTTTTTAAAAATCGACCCAAAAAAGCGTTACGGGGCGTTATAAATAAAAAAAAAATCCTTCTTTGTCAGTTATTAGAACTACAGACTTAAAATTTAACAAATATGGGTTTTTTTGTTCAGCTGAGATATGTAAAAACCTTTTTTGTTCAACTTGCAATTCACGTAAAACTAACTTATTAAAACTTCTTTATACTTCAATCTGTATTGTTTAATTTTTTAATTCACCCGTGCGAAGAATGGTATACCAGCTAGTAGTTTATATAAAGGCATATTAACAAAACTTAGTAGGATTTTTTTTAAAAAAATTTTATATAAAAAATACATAAATATACATTTAAAGATGATAGAACAGACAGAAATTTGTGAAAAGTTTTAATTGACGGAAATGTATATTTTAGTGTAAGAGTAACGGATTACGTTTAAAAAAATAAGAGTTAATTTTGTTTCCACACATAACGCACTGTTTCATTAAAATTCCACTTTCAAAATAATTTTCTTTCTCGTGTAGTTCTTACTGATTCGTTGCCAATTAAAAACATCTCAAATAAAAATTTGAGCATAACATATACTTTTACTTCTTTTCAGTTTTTTTTTAATGTTAGAATAAAGATTATTTAAACAATACTTTTTATTTAAGAGAAAATGACTATTATTATCCTAAATGCTAGAATACTAATATGAATTCTCAGTAAAGTAATTCATCAGTAAAGTAAAATTCATACATTTCCCGTTTTTTTTCAGAATTATTCATTTTTGTTTTCATTTTTTTCATTAAAGAAAAGAAGACTAAATTATTCTAAATGTAGAACACGAATACAGAATTTTGTTCATATATTTCCGAATTAATTTCTTACAATTTGATTCTTTGAGAATCATGCATTTTGCATTCGTCTTAAATATCATTTAAAACATAAATAATTTTGTAAGATTTGGGATTTACACTGATTTTGCTTAAATATTCATGATTTACTCAAGGAATGATAAAGATGAGAGTGGTTTCATTTCTAGGCATCCCACTTTTTAAAAATATTTCTTCGTGTTGGTTGATTGGTTTGAATTTTTCGGTACTGAATTTTCATAAGATACGTTGTGCCTAGTATAAAGTTAAAATTTTTTTTCCCTTTAAAAGTAGACAATTTAAAAATAAACTACTTACAACACTTAAACTGCTTACAACACTACGAATATCACTATTTTCCAAATTTTTTCCAGGAACTAAGCATATATAGTACATTGAAAATTGATCTGTATTTAACTAATTTTCCTCATAACAAACTTTTTTTCCGGCGACTTCGTTAAATAGAGGATCGCCTGCATTTGCGTATATGGTGTTTTCTCCAACTAAGTCAATCAATGTTAAACAAGTAGTAAAAAAATATTTTTTAAAGTCAATTAATTCCTACTTAGATCAACAAAGAAATATTTTATTTTAGCTACATTTTATTAAATAATTAAAATTAATATAAATATGCATATACATAGGACAGAATCACAACATTAAATGGTAACTAATTTTTATTAATTATCATTAAAGTATCGTGTTGTCATCCAAAACAATCGTGTATATAAAATTTTAGTTCAACTGAATACTTTAAAACGTGAGAAAAAAAATCTTTTAAAGTTTTGAACCAAGTCGCTAAAAATGAAACCAACGTGGCTGTATCAGTAATTCTTTAAAAAATTAGTTTCAGTCTACTAATTTTATTTAATTATAATTAAATTATCGTATTTTTACCCAAAACAATAGTGTATAGAAAATTTCAGCTCAAATGAACGCTTTAAAATGTGAGAAACAAACCTTTACAAGTTTTGACACAAGTCGCCAAAAGGGTCGTTAAGTCGCCAAAAATGATGCCAACGTGACTGTATTAGTAATTCTTTGAATAATTAGTTTTAATCAATTAATTTTTATTAATTATAATTAAAAATTACTGTAATGTCATCCAAAATAATCATGGAAAAAAAGTTCAACTCAATTAAGCACTTTAAAATGTATTTTATTAACGATTGAAAATCCCACCAAGATAAATATATATAGAGTGAGCTAATAGTAGGAATTGAAAAAAATGTTTGAAATGGATTTATAAGCAAAACATTCCCATAAAATGTGTCTCGTAGTCAGAGGCCCAAGTGATCACACACATTGAGATTTCTCAGGAATAAGGGTTTAAGTCTGTTAATTCAAAAATGCAAGAGTAAAAAACAATGGAAAATAACAGATTTTACGTGTTCGCAAAGTTTATTATTTATTTCAAGATTCTATCGATCTTGCCAATATTCCGAGATAAAAAATTTTATACAGTTCACAATCAGTGATTTCTTGAGGCCCTGAGACCCTATACAGAAGTAGGTCCTACGTTCCACCATTTTAAGTAGACAGTACATGAATACGCTGTCAAACCAATTCGACCGACTGCTACTTTTCAACTAAATGAGTAACACTGATGTATAATGGTAGTCTTAGGCCTAGGTGGCTGCGGCTCCCCATACGGGAGATCCGTAAGTTATAACTGGGCGCAGAATTTTTGTAGAGGATTACAACTTTATTTTCTAGGTATAAAGGAGACCTTCTCCCAATGAGGGAGATGGCTAAAGGAATTCTATCCCAGAATTTCTCTGCTAGAAAGTTAAGTGTGTAGGCCTAGATATTTCACCACCAAAACCCACTGTATGTTGTCATCAAAAAGTGTGAACTGGAAAGGAGGGTCGATGACCCCCCATTTCCTGAAAATTATTGCTTGTGATTTATCAACATTAATTGCAATTCTCCAATGTGTTAGCCACGTTTCGAATTTGTCTAGAAAATTTTGAATAGCTTTAATTGTGTATTTCAGCTGGACACCTTGCGAGAGAACTGCGGAATCATCCGCAAACAGGCAAGTACTGACGGTGGAGTGTTGTGGGAAGTCGTGCGTGTAAATGTTGTAGGTGAAAGAACAGTTCCCTGCGGGACGCTAGAGAGGCAAGATCCTGTGTTAGAGTATGAATTGTTTACACGAACTCTAAAAGTTCTATTGTGCAAAAAATTATGAATGATTTTAATTAAATAGTCAGGGAACTGTAATTTAATTAACTTGTACGTGAGGCAATCATGTTACATTTTATCGAATGCCTTTTTAACATCTAAAAAGACACCTACAGTATAAAATTTATGGGCAAAACCCTCATTAATTATTTTTGTAACACGTATCAGTTGGTGCAGCGTTGAATGGCCATCCCGGAAGCCGCTGCAAAGAACAGAAAATTTTCCTGACCGCCTTTTTTTTCTTTTTCTGTTCCAAAATGCTTCTTCTCTGTCTTTCTTTACTATTCATTCACATACGTACTCTATCGTCTTTTTCAATTCCTACTATTAGCTCACTCTCTCTGTATATTTACATATTAATCTTGTTCAAATTTTCATTACCTTGTTCAAATTCTAAATCGTTAATAAAATGCTTTCTATTCATCCAATCAAGTTCAAATAAATTTTTTTAAACTTGTGGTGGAGAACTCTTGATGTTAATACAGTTTTTTCAAATATTAATTAATTTAATTTAATTTAATTTAACTAATCACAGGTTTTTGACAACTTAGATTCGTCTCCATTCTTGTAACAATGTAACTGTTAAAACAATGATAAAAGTTGGTGTCGAAAACCGGTTTTTAAGCCAAACCAGGTATGCATTGTTACAACAATGCAGACAAATCATGTTTTTTTTCAACTCCTACTATTTGTTTACTCTCTCCCTATATATATATATATATATATATACTAGCCGTTACCCTCCCGCTTCACTGGGTATTTCACGATGTTGTATAAATGTATACTGTTTACATATATATGAATTAATGATATCTAGCATTAAGAATTCGATTGTATTGAAAAATATATTTATAGCTGTTATACTCTCGCCCCTTGATATAAAAAGAACATAAATTATAATATCTAATATTTCTATTTATATCTAAAATAGAAGGAGAAAGATTTTTTTCGCTCACTTAACCTAATAATCAAGTGGATTTCCACCAAAGCAACTTTCAGTGGATCTCTACTCCATAAAATAAACATGTGTGCTAAATTTCGAGTCTAAATCTAACAGAGCAAAAACGGACTTTTTATCATCAATACCTCATTCAGAGCACTCTTAGCGAATTCCAATTCAACAAAAGAAGCATGCAAACCAAATTTTATTATTGTAGTCTTAGCAGTTCGAAAACGGGAATTTTGTCTACCAATACGCCCAATAACTCTCCCCGCTTCCCCACGGAGTTGATTTCCGTAAAATCCATTCTTAGTGGAACTCTATTCAACTAAAGAAAAGTGCTCAACAAATTTCAAGTAAATGAGTTAAATTCAAAAACAGGAATTTTTCTATAACACGCCTTAATCCCTCGCAAACTCACTCCTTTGGGGGTCCGTTTTCGCAAAAATCTTTGTAAAAGGAACTCTATTCCATGAACGGAACATACCTTCTAATTTTCAAGCAAGTGTTTCTATTAGTTGAAAAGCGGAAATATTTATCTATTACGCCCCTTAACCCCTTTCAGTGACCCTTGGGGATCAATTTCCCCCAAAACTATTTTGTAGCGGATCTCTACACCATGAAAGGAATTCGTTTTCGAAATTTTAAGACTGTACGTCTAATAGTTTAAAAATGGAAATAATTATCTATAACGCCCCTTAAGCCCCTGCAACGCCACTTAGGAAACGATTTTCACAAAACCGATATTACGGCATATCTCTACTTAATGAATGGAATCAGCTTACTAAATTTCGAGATTTTACGTCTAATGATTTAAAAAAGGAGTCAATTGCCCATAACGCCACGTAATACTCTGCAACGCCACTTAGGAGTCGATTTTGACAAAACCCATTTTGCAGCGGATCTGTACTGTATGAAAGGAATCCGCTTACCAAATTTCAAGACTGTACGTCTAATAGGTTAAAAATGGAAATAATTATGTATAACGCCCCTTGGAGGTCAATTTTCGTAAAAATCATTATGTAGGGAATCTCTACTTTATGAAAGAAATCTGTGTGCCAAGTTTCACGACTGTACATCTAATAGTTTAGTAATGGAAATAATTATCTATAACGCCCCTTGGGGTTCGAATTTTGCAAAATCCGTTCTTAGCTGACGTCTACTCCATGAAGGAAACCAACCTACCAAATCTCAAGTCTGTAGGTTTAATAGTTCCGGAGATATTGTGATTAGTCAGTGAGTCAGTGAGTGAGTGAGTGAGTCTCTTTTCTCCTTTATATATATAGATATATTGTTCAAATTTTTTCAATGGTTTATAAAATACTTTCTATTCATCCATTTAAAGTAGAAATTAACTTAATTTTTTTTATATTACTTGTTTAAAATTCATTCTTTATTGCTTTTAAATGGATTACTTTTTTAATGGGGAACCATCCTTTAAAATTAGGAAGTAATTTTTTTAAAAATTAAGAATATGTAATGATATTATATATTTTTCAGATGAGAAACATAAGCGGTGGATTAGTACATTGAAAATTGAAAAAACAGGACCATGAAAAAAATACACTTTATTTTTCAATATTTAATTGGTTATGTATGCAAGTTAATTTTCTTCCAAGTACGAAAATAAATAAGAAATTTAATGTTAAAGAAATTCATTTAATTGTGATATCTTCCCCGTATATATGAGGAAGATGACACCAATTATAGAGTAAGAGAGGGGATATATATATATATATTATATAAGATACACTATTTCATACAGTGCAGCATAATGATTTTCGGGGGATACTCAAGTTTATTCAAGTAACCTCACTGAAAGAGGATTTAAAGTACTATATTTAGATATCTTGGCAACTCTTTCTAGTCCATCGTTCTAAAAACTGGAGATATAATTAGTTATAGATGTATCCGCTGAAGTAGAGTTTTGCTGACAGGAACCACCGAAAAAATTTCCTTCAATACAAAATCATAGAAAACTTCTGCTATTCTCAAGATAATAATTTCATCCCTAACTAAATGTGATTGATAGTTTAATATAAAATAAAAGTTAGTCTTTCTTGTTTGTGAGAAACATGGCATCATTTTTTTTCTTTTTTCAATAATGACATCGTAAATTTGTTGAAGTAAATCCATTCAAAATTGAGAGCTTTATATTCGCAAAGGCATTTACAGTACTTACGATTGATGATAAAAATGAAATGAAGTTTCGTAAAAATTACTTTTCAATTGCTTTTTTGGATTATTTTTTGTTTTATTAAGAGTTTTTTTTTCGCATCAATATGCTGCTGTAAGTCAAGAAATTCATTTCTTAGAAAAACATTTAGATAATTATTTTACTGTAGATTGAACACTTCCGGTTGTGTGTGTATTTCTGCCTAAAATATTGATCCATTGACAATAGTTAATATGCTTCTTCAGTAGCGCGCACAGGAATTTTTTAAGGGGGGGCGTCGGGGTCGAAAGTTCCCATTCTTGTATCATGCTCCTTTTGATTTTGTCGATTTTCGGGAACAAAACACAGTAAAAAACTAATTATTGAATAAATAAGTAGCATTAATTAATAAAATTAATCATTAATAACAAATACTTAATTAAATTTTACGTACTATATACTTAGAATAATAATCAATCGGAAAAAAATATCAAGTGCTTTGGGGGGGTGGACCCCCAGGACCCCCTTGTGTGCGCCACTGAGTTTCTTCATTTTAAGTCTCGATCAAATGACAAGGTCGATACATAAACTGGCACATTATTCTCACAACCACGCAGCGTCCTAGTTAAAATCTGAGTGCAATGCACTGGCGTAGTTAGTCCTGATTGGGTCCTGTATCAATATTCCTTGGGGAACGTTTTCTGGAAAACCTTAACTTACGATTTTTTGCTTACACATTTTGGGGGCCCTGAAGGGGGCGTATTATTGATACAGTGGTAGCTTCGCCCCTGGTGCAATGTCTCAGTAATTTTGTTTTAAAGTGGCAACTGTTCGACGTCAAATCATAATAAATTGCCAATTGTTGTGATCTGTTAAAATATTCATTGCTACTGAACTTAGAAATAATAGTTGTATCGCAACAATTATTCATATGAATAAATAAATCTGTTAAATGTAGCATTCAGTGTACATATGATTCTCTTAGTAATATAATAATGTTCATTAATATCCTTGTGTAAATGATATATAGATGTCATTTTAAAACTAATTAAAAACAGAAGGAATACACCATTTTGTGTCTTTAATGTTTCAAATCTATACATATATGTCGCAGGAAAATGACGAAATTAGAAATTTCATAAAATCCATAAAGGATAGGATCAATTGACGGGAGATGTTAAAGTAACGTCTCTTCAAGGTCATTTCCACGATGAAAGTAAGTGATTTTATCAAACCCTGGACTGTTTCAGTGAAAAAGTCGAGTCCTTGTACTTGCTAACCATACTGAAAGTATTATCGATCTCCTATATATATATAAATATCAACCCCACAACTTTAAAAATTGGCACCATAGGATTAACATAGGGATTGATATTTTGGTGCGTAAGCAACCGAGAGAAAAGACGTTACACATAAAAAATACTAGCCTAATTTTCTAATTATTTGTTAATTAGTTTCGAATAAGTAATTTGTATTTCATTGACTATTGTTGCATTACTTACATCTACCTTTAATAATGCACCTTATTTGTTAAATAAACACTTTTAAACTCTTGATAATATTATTTCATCATTTCACTGAAAAATGTCAAGGATTTGTTCAAATCCCTTTCTTTTATCAGGGAAATGACCTTCAAGCGACGTCATTTTAACATCTCTCACCAATTGATCATCTCCCTTAGGGATTTGATGAAATTCCTAATTCCATCATTTTCCTGCGACATTATTTTCATGGAGGGTTCGTTTAATCGTATTATTATCAGATTACCGTTCCCTTAATCAAACGACTAAGTACGATTTTATTAAAAACATAATGTATAATTCATTCAAAAGTTTAGATTATGTTTTACATTTTATTGTTAATTATTCTGTTATAATCTGTTATCTTAAAAATTAACAGCAATGGCACGCAGATAATCTCAAGATTTTGATTCATTAATTTTAAATTGTTATATAATGAAATACCAAAAGTCATAGGATATCTTTTAATGTCGTGTGAGACTTCATTTTGTTCAGCAAAGTGCAGCTACTCAACGCTGCATTGACTCAACAAGCTGTTGAAATTCCCCTGAAGAAATATTCAGCCATGCTGCTTCTACAGCAGTTCATAATTGCGAAAGTGTTAGCAATACAGTACCTTGTGTGTGCGAGCTAATCTTTCAATAATACCCCATATATGATCGATGGGTTAGTGATTTAGGTGAAATCATTTAGTGAAATTGTCCGTAATATTCCTGAAATCAATCCCGAATGATTTTAATCATGTGAATTGAAATTAAGTAGAAAGCCTCAATGTCATCCTTGAAAACTTCATTGTTATTCGGGTACATGAAAGTCATGTGAATGAAAATGATCTGTAAGTAGCTAAACATGATCGTTTCCAATCAATGATTGGTCCAATTTTGACCAGAGGACTCAGTCAATGGCATTATACAAAAATATTTCACACCACCAGCTTGCATAGTACCTTGGTCACAATTTGAATCCATGATCTTGTAGGATTTGCCCCATTTGAACCCTACAATCAGCTCTTATCAACTAAAATCCTGACTATCTGACAAAACAGCGTTTTTCTAGTAATCTAGAGTCCAACCTTTCATGAGCCTCATATATTTACTAGTCCAGCAGGAGCACTGCAGACAATGACGTTCTTAGCAAAGGGACTCGAATTAGATTTCTGTTGTCATATTCCATCAATACCAAATTTCTCGCTGTCTCTCTCCTCACGTATGCTCCCACATATTGTTATTTGACGCAGTGTTTGGTAAAATTTCCCGAGTAGACGTTGAGTGACTCTATTTTTAAATAGACATAGTCAGCCACTGCATAATCCATATGTGGGGTGGGAGTTACTACCTGAAATAAAATATTCCCGGTTCATGTTTAACTATGTGGATAGATGAATTTTGAATTCCTAACAAGTTTCGAAATTGAATGCCCTATGCATCAAGATCCAACTAGTATTTCGCGTTCAAAGTCCACTAATTCTTGTCGTGTGGCCATAATCACGTCAGAGAACTTCCACATGAATCATTTAAGCGTAATTATAAGCGTGGAGAATGAACTATTCTCTTGAACATTTATTACGTGATGTTGCTATCATATGGATATTTACATATGCTAAACCATGACTTTTGACATCTCAGTATATTGTTGAAAAGTTTTAAAAACTGGAAAGGATATTTGAATGCGTTTTTTTTTCTCCGTGGGTTAATTTTGTCAGTTTTGATACCTTAAAAAATTGTTTAGTAGACTTTTTTGTCTACCAAAAGAGGCCTCTTTGCTGTCAACCTCATGAGAGCCTCTCATTTAATTAAAAATGATCGCATGGATCTACTAAAAAAACCACACCCCGAATTCGAATTGAAGTAATGCAACTTCCCAACTTTTTTTTGTTTCGACGAAAAATTATCATAATGCTCTTACAATATAGTCAAAACAAAATTAATTTTATCGATCGATGCTTCTTGATATTAATAGTAATAATTATTATTAAAAGACATCTCTCCCACCCACTAATTATGACTTCAAGTTTTTTTAGTTGGGTTTCCGAACAAGCATTCCCCTTGAACAGTCTATTTAATCAGTTTAGTTTGTCTCATAAATTTTTAATTACAACGATCATTTAAAATGCTGAGCTTGCCATGTTTTTTCAAAGTTTCATTTACACAAAAAGTCGATAAGTAATAACACATTTTTTTCTTCATGTCTTATTATTAGATAAAAATATTTTTACGATTAATGGAAAACAAATTCTCTCGATTAAAAATTTAGAGAAATTCACATAATTATATCTTTCATTAATGAATAGAGCTATTAATAGAATACTGCTTTATAAATTTTAAACGAACATAAAAGCTTTCATACCTTTAAGTTTTATATGAGCTGAAATTTTAACTGGAGATAAGAACAAAAGAACTCGAATGTCTGAAGGCGGCAAAAGCTCTGCGTAAACTTCCTAAAACATCTGAACACCCAGTGACGATGTTTTCAAGTGTTATCCAAAAAATAAAAGTCCACACACATATATAGAAAAAAACCCAGTAAATGAATCTTTAGAAAAGAACAAAAAAAGTCAACGCTATACAGGAAGAGTGTAATTTCGAAAAGCAATAGAAATCCCTAAAAGTTTAGATGCCTCTAAGATTTCTGTATTCGTTTTAACAAAGTAGGAAGACCTATTCTCTTGCAGAAGCGTTCTCACAAACAACAGTTACGTAACCAAAAGAAGCCTTTTGTTTCCAAAGAAAAGAGAAAAAAAGAGTTTTTATTTGTTCTAAATTACATTCAGAACACTCAGAAATTTAGGATAATAGTAATTTTCAGTAACGAACTACATATGTTAAATTTAATATTTTTAACAATGAGAATAGATTTTGTACTGAAGAAAGTCTAATTATGATCCGTATAATCCAGGGGTGAGCAGACTTTTCCAGGGTACGGGCTACTCCTAATTTTCTTCAAGGTGTTGCAGCCACTCAGTGTTGTAGGTGTAGTGAGCTAAAGGAAAGTATACAATACATTCGGAACTCCATTTTACGAATTTCTCTATTTAGCGGACTTTTTCTTGAAACCAAGAACATTTTCCGATTTTCTTCGTAAAATTACCTCCGAATATTTTTTTTTTGAGACTCTAGTTAGACTCCTTGTGTGCTGACAAGTATAACACAAGGCTTATAAACGTAAGTCAATACTCAAAACTATGGAGGTTACATGTAGAAGGCTATAGGCACAAATGGGAACCAAAAAGGAGGGGGGGGAGTGGATACAAATACAACAAATACAGAATTAAATACAAGATTGCTCACATGTGCAAGCGGAGATAATCAATAATAAAATTATACAATGAGGAAGATAAGAAAATATGATCACAAAAAATTATCAAAAAAAAATACAAATACAAAAAGCATACCTATATACATACACACATACATATATACACTAGTGTCCAAAAGTTAAGCATAAATCGTAAAATGCGAAAAACATGGAGTAAGTATTCGTAAAATTATTCCAAATATCTTGCGGATATTAATTGGGTGAAGAAAAAACATTGTGTGGACTTTTGCTCGTTTGAACTGGGGTTTGAAACATCAACATTGGAGCGTGGGAGAGTAGGCCAATGTGATGTTCAGTGACGAGTCCCGGTTTAGTCTGAGTAGTGATTATCGGCGGGTAACGATATGGAGAGAACGTGGAACACGTTTTGAACCAAGAAACATAACGGAAAAACATAATTTTCCATCAAGGGGAGTAATGGTATGGGCAAGCATCAGACCTCTATTTCATTGACACGGGGTCTGTGACTGCTCAAAGATACAGAGACGAAGTTCTTGAGCCTTATGTTCGCTTGTTTCGAGGTGCTGTCGGTCCTGACTTCATATTCATGAATGATAATGTGCCATGTCACCGAGCGGTACTGATTGATGACTTCCTTGAAACGGAAAACATCCAGCGCATGTCATGGCCTGCAAACTTCCCTGATTTAAATTCTATCGAGCATGTATGGGATATGCTCGGGAGACAAATTGCAGCCTTTTCACACCCACCAAACTCCGTTGCAGAACTGAAGAGTGCTCTCCAAGAAGCTTGAAACCGTTTCAGCCCACAACTCATTCATCATCTCATAGCAAGTAGGGTAAATCGCTGTATTAAACTGCAGCACGCCTTATTAAACTGCAGCATCAGTATTTTGCTTAAAGTTTTCTTTCATTTTTTCTTTAAAGTGTGAATCCTTGCTATGCTTAGTTTTCTTCCAAACTGCTACTCTGGATAATAAAATTAATTATTATCATTCTTTTGATTTGCTTCCTTATTTTATAACCATTTTACACTCGCATATCACGTTTCCCGCCATTCTGATTTACAGTTCCTTCTTTATTCACATAATTATCAATTATGCTTAACTTTTGGACACCAGTGTATATGTATACACATGTATATTCACGTACAGAAAATGTTAACAAACACACAAAATTTAGAATCGAAATAATGCAGGGGAAAAGGTTATTAATGTATGCACAAAACGATGTAAAAGATGATTTTCCTTCAACAAAGGCAGAAAAAGGAGGAGGCCACACTATATTGTTCTTTTGTAGGCAATTCATGAGTACGTCTTTCCGAAGAGAATTTATAGTACAAGCAAGAATCACTGGAGCAAGAACACTGGCCATTAGGCAACAAATTGAAGCGCTTTAAATAGGCTTTAAAGTTTCCATGTCCAGTTAGAAACTGGGTAAGTTTAAAATTAGGATGAAAGTGCTTAGTCTTTAAACGGCTCTGAATGGAAGGAATCAATTCCTTAGTGAGATGCGCATTATTTGAAATTTGATTCAAGTTATTCCACTTGGAAATAATCTTTTCTTTAAAAACTTTCTTATGATATGATTTTGGAATGCTGATAGGAATCAGATCGCTTAATTTTGTCGCTTCTTTTGCAAGCCAGTCGACACACGTTCATTGCCATAGATTACCGTAAGCCTCCAAATATTGAAGTACATTTTCTATTCAACGAAATGTTCTCTTATGATTCAATTTTTATCCGTATTTTTCAAAATACAGTATTTACTGAAATCTAAGCCGCAATTTTTTCTCAATGTTAATGCTACTAAAAAACGTATGCCTGCTTACAATCGAAGGAAAAAAATTTGTTCGATGGGGTATTTAGAGCAATTACAGCTTCATTGCATGTAAAAGTTTATAATACTGATAAAATAATTAATCATTCACTCTTCTTATTAGTTTTCCTTTTAAATTTATTTTAATTTCGTAAAATCAGATAACTACAAGCCATTTTAGACTATTTTAAAATTTTCACAAAATCTTGTTGAGAATTTGGGGCGTGGCTTAGAATCAATGGCGAGTTAGATTCGAATAAATACGATATTTCTGAACTTTCGTATCATGGAATGATTATTAGGTGTTAGTGAAGGCGTTCACCTCAAAATGTACTGTTAATTCACCGGTAGATCGCGATCTACATAATGACCACCCCGGATATAATCAATATTTTATTCTAAATATACCAATGGAAACTTGGTTGAAAGAAATACGATTTACATGACTAGGAGTTAGAAAAAAAACCAAGCGAATCATCTTGTAAAATATATTAGCGACTGCACATGTTGTGGTTTTTAAAATCCATTCCTTGATGTGATGTGGATGTAAAATTTTGATTGTGTTCGATAAAATTTTGAGGTACGCAGAAAAAAATATGAAATATTTATGAAGAAATTATCATGGTTATATACTGAACAGTAATTTTTCTCGAGAATCATTTATCTTTATAAAATATTTTTCTTAAAAGTTACTTAAACCATCGCTAAGATTATCCTAATTTTTTTTAAATCTCATTAAAATACAGTCGAACCTCCATTTTACGAATCTCCATATTGCGAATTTTTCTATATAACGAACTTTTTCCTGGAACCAAGAACATTTCACGATTTCTTCGTAAAGTAACCTCCCATAACGAAGTGCACTTTCTCTTGTGATTCAATTTTTTTCTCTCTATTTTTCAAGTATTTCTGGACATTTGAAGCAATTCTCTCTTTTAAAACATTTTATGGTGGTCATAAATCTTGAACTGGTTTTATTAGGTGCCTAACTCACCGAGACGAATAGAATTCTGGGCGTTTCATCCAAGAAATGAAACCTTTAGCCCCCATTGTCCAGTTCATTGTAAACATCTTAGATCTCCCATTTCACTCTCAGTGGAGTTGCCTCGTGTCCCAGTGTCCTTGCACTGGTATCCGTTCATTTTTAATGTTGATCAGTCGTACTGGTAACTTCGTTTCTTGTAGCTCGAAAATGTTAAAACATAAGTGCATGAGCATCAAAGAAAAACATTCAGGAAGTGGATAAAGGCGTCAAGAAACTATCTTTACAATTTTTCTATCTTTCTTTTTGATTGCTAAGATATATAAAATAAATATATATTAATTTATAAAAAGGTATGAATAACTAATTTTTTAATATATAGTATTTATGAATTTAAAATTTATTTTATGTGGTTTAAAAAGAAAATTGAAAGATGAACCTCCATATAACGAGCTTTTTTTCGGGATTTAGAGCCTTTGTTATATAGAGGTCAGACAGTATATCGAGATTATACAAATGCCATGACTTATTTTCTATCAGTAAATTCGGAGTCCAATTGTTTCATCTTAACTATCGAAACCAATGTATAAATAAAGGTAATTGAAAACTTTTAAGCGTAAAAAGAGTTATTTTCTTACGAATATCTGAATATTTTTTAGAATTTGGGTTTGCTTAAAATAAATCGCTGGAGCTCTAAATATTTCTCTCTCTCAATATGAACCAAGAAGAAATATAAACTAATAAAGAATCATGAATATTCGTGGATTATTTTCGTTATTTTACTTTTTGAAGAAGTAATTAATAAAGTTTCGATTTGAAAAAGTCAATAATTTTGATTTTTTAAAACATCATTAGACTTTTTAGAAAAAAAAATTATTTACCAACCAGAACCATATATGAATAATGGTATTAAAAAATTTATGCATCGTCAAGTTTTTGACACATTTACCGTATTTCCTCGAATCTAAGCTGCACTATTTTTCCAGTGTTAATGCTACTGAAAATCAGGAGCGGCTTAGAATCGAAGGCAAAACATTTATTGGATGGGAGAAATGGAGTTTCCACCCTTTGCAAAAGGAAAAATGTAACCGTTCCTCCTGGCTACTTGCCTCGATGACTTATCCCATTCCGCAGTTTATATCCAGTGTGCAGTCTATCTTAAACATTGTTGTCTGCTCATGTTTAGGAAAAGTTTTTGAATTCTCTTTCTTGTAATCCCCTAAACATCAAAAATATCGGAAATAGCATCAGGACGAGTTTACTATGACGAAAGTCTGAAAAGGGAGGCAATATTAATGCAGAAAAAAACGGAAATAGAGCAGTGGACACTGAAAATTTGACATGAATGAAACAAATGTACGTCGATGGCGTTAACAAAATGATATAATTTTTCCTTATAAATGTTTAACAGTCTTTAATAATTCTTTTACATTCTTTAAAAAACATTCTTTTTAAAAATATGTTGCATGAAAGACGACACTGTGTTGGAAAATGACGACACCGGCACCAATTCCAAAATTATCTTGACAATGGGAGTGACGAATGATTTTTGAAACATGATATTGATGGTTAGAGTAATTATAGGTCCATGTATGTATTTGAAAGCTTTTAATAATAGTAAAATAAATAAATTATTAACCTATTCTTAAGTATCGGATATCGAGGAGCCTTTTAGTTACTTTTTTAATTTTTTCTCAAAAACATTTTGAGAATTTGGAGTGCGGCTTAGATTCGAGTAAAGATGGTATTTAAAATTAGAAGTATTCCATTTTGAACAATCTGTCACGAAACTGAAGAAAATTATTCTGTTATAAAGAAAATAATATTTGGTTAAGAGATGAATTACTCTGATTAGAACTTTGCAGTAAAACATATTAACAATAGAAATTAATATAATTACATTCCTTGGCTATCTAATGACAATTTTTATATCACTTGTATTGCTACCTATTTCACAAAAGCAAATTCATTGAAAATCAATCAAGAAAAATCGATTTTTTTTTCCTGAAACATTGGCAGTAAAATCAAAATAAAGTGAAAAATATAATTTTTCTGCGACAAAAATCTTTATTAATATATATTTTAAGGTATTACCAAAACGATATTGAAAATATAAATAGTTTTCTTGCATAAACCTTCTACATATATATCTTTATAATTTATAACAAACAGTAAATATTCAAAACGTTATAATTGTGTTCTTTTTTTAATTAATTTTTAATTTAGACTTAATTTTTTTTTTTTCAAATTTTTTTGAAAAAGAAATATAATGTAAATAAGTACTTACTAATATGGAGCACTGATGAAATATTTTTGAGAGAATGCGTTAAATAATCTTTAGTCCATATTACACCTCTACGGGCTGATTAAAAAAGAGGTCATACAGCAACTTAATCAGATAGCTGACCAAATGTTGTATCAGAAACAGTGAATTGAAAAAAAAAAATTTTTTTTTCCTTGACTTCCAAAAAAAGTTTTTTTACAAATATTTCTCATGGGCATGCTTTTTACTGGTTGTTTATAAACCCAAATCTCATCCCGTCAATAATTTTGAATGTTCTAATGGCTTCATGGAAAACCAAATAATATTACGAAAATTCATGATTTATTTAAGCCCGAGTAATTCTGAAAATGTGCCTGTGTTTAGCGACAGCAAAAAATTATATTATTTATTCTTTATTACTATTTATTTTTGTCCAAAATGGGACTAATATTGTGAACGTATTAATAAGAATAAAAAAAAACAGTGTATTTGTTTTACAGAAATTTTATTTTTTTTAAAGAAACAAATAAAGAAATATTATTTGATTAGGCCCTTTATTTTAAAATTTAGTAGAGCTCTTTTTTAATTTATACCTACGAAAAACCATCCACAGCAATTTTCTTTTAAAAAACGTAATTTAGTAAATGTGTTTAGATGCAGGAGATTTGAAAAGCAGTTAATTAAATTCGATTCATTTATTTGTTGTTTTTTATTATTCGCTCAATCGTCAAGTAGAATTCAAACTGATTTAAAATGTGTTACAGTTGGAATTCTAAAAATGATTAATTTATGTTATTGTAAATCACACACACACACATTTGCTACTTCTAATTTATTAGCTGATAATTATAATTGCGAGATTTGACTAGAGAGCTTTTTTATACTGCTCGGAGCTCTACATAACTCTCCCTTTTTAGCTAGCCTCTGTTTAATGTCTTTTTTCTCTTTATTTATTTAGATTTGCTATTTACATATGTGTATACAGGAATGATTAAACAATGGAAAATAAAACGAGCAGAAAGCAAAACAGTGGAATAAAGAAAAACACGATATTTTTGCATAGATGTTTGTCTTTATGCAAAATTTAATTCTGAAAAAGATTAAAATACATTTGCTATCCCTGATTTAAAATACACAGCCAAACCATCAAAACAGATCTAGGTTTCATAATCAAGGCATTTATCCAATTTAAACCTAGACACACAATATTGATTTGTTGGTTATGACCATTTTACACTAAAAGGTGGAGGATTTATATATATTTTTAGAAGCTCAATATGACATTTTTTCAATGTTAAAAACTTAATTTTTTTTATTCTGGTATTCAGTCACACTTCGTTGCGTTAAATAAAGTCAACAGACAGACTGTTTATTATGGGTTGAGATTTTTACCAACCATAGTTTTTTTCTCCTCAAACTACCATCTTTTACTTTACTCAAAAGATTGTTTAATGCAGGGGTTTAAACTGCGGCTCTCTTTGTTTAGATGGCTGCCGCTTTTCAGATTTCTAGCCATATGAATAAGTAGCTATTATCCACAATACTTCGCTGAGTATGTTATGATATTTTATGAATATATGATGTATGTACCGTAAAATACGAAATAACACGCACCTATACTTTCAAGCTGAAAATTTTAGTTTTTAGGTACATTTGCTGAATAACGCTTACCCCCTTTATTACGGAGAAACCTGAAATGTATTTGAGCAATGCTCTTATGTTTGAAGTCACTTATTCGAGGTGTTATTTCAAATTTTTGAAAAAAATAATATTCTTCTAGAACTAAAACCCTGTAAAATCATTAAGTATGTTATTTCTTTCAAATAAACAGAGTGTTCCGATCCATGTAGAAGTCTAATTTTTTTTAAGCGCATTAACTTTTTTTATTTTTATTTTGGAAGCTCTCATTTTTATATATCACGCACCCATAAATTTACACCTTATTTTTTGTGTTAAAAGTACGTGTTATACGCCGAATCATACGGTATATGTATTAGTGGTACACACAGGAATTTTTCAAGGGGGTTTGAGGGTCGGAAGAAATGCATCTCATTCTTGTATCATATACCCCAATACGCCGCCAAACATATTCTTTTGATTTTGTCGATTGCCGGAAACTAAAAACAGTAAAAAATCAATTATTTAGTGAATAATTAGCATTAATTAAGAAAATAAGTTATTAATAACAGTATTTAATTCCATTTTACTTATATGCGTAAGATTATAATCAATCGAAAAATTAATTATCAAGGGCTATGGAGGGAGGGATCCGGACACTTGGACCTCCCCTTGTGATCACCACTCATATATATATATATACATGTGGCATCCAGGAAATCCAATCGTCAGCAGATAACGCAGTCTTCGCGCGCAGGCGCAGCAAATCCAAACCGAAACGAAAACTTTTAAGAAAATAAGAGAGAAGAGCAAAGAGAGAAAGACTGTGGGGCGCGAGCAGGCGTTACCGTCGTCAAACCTATCTGTTAGAATAGCTACCTTTTTAATTAAATTTTGTTAAATTTTAAAATAAAGTTAAAGAAAGACAAATGTCTTGGACCCCTTGTTGTCTCCCACAAATTATGGGGGCTCGGCCGGGATCGATAAAATTTCGATTTGAACCAAAGTTTGGACAGTGACCTAAAGCAGCGTCCGTGAAGGAGACGCGCCGCCATTTTTTGGAAACTTCGTTCAACCTGTGTAGAGGTTGAATTTTTCGTTTGAACTCAGCATGAATACTCCGCCTGTGTAGAGGCCGGGATCGAAAAAATTTCGATTTTGATGAAAGTTTGGAACGTGAACTAACAAAAGCGTCCGTGGAGGAGACGCGCCGCCATTTTTTTGGAAACTTCGTTCAACCTGTGTAGAGGTTGAATTTTTCATCGAACCCTGAATATTCCGCCTGCGTAGAGGCCGGAACTATTATAATCAACGTTTTTCTTCAATTGAATTATTCATTGGAACCCATTGTGAATATTCCGCCTGTGTAGAGGTTAGAACTATTTCATAAACACCTGCGAAGAGGTGTCAATTCGAACAATTTCAAGAATTATTTATCTGTTCAAGAACTATATTTCATCTATAACCTGCGAAGAGGTGAGATCAGTGGAATCAACGTTTTTCTTCAATTATTGGATACATCGTACGTGCGAGCAACAAGGGAGCTCGAAAAAAAAGGTAGGATCTTTCCATATTTTTTCTAAAATGTATAAAAACGCTCTTAAAGAGGATCTCATAAGAGTTGTTGAGGATCTAGATGGTACTGTGGAGAGTACGGACACCATAGCTAAACTAAAGACTAAAATTGAGAAGAGTAGTACATTTGAAAGTGATCCAGATTTCGTTAAAACTTTAATTAAAAACTGTATAGATGAGAGGGTATCGTGAAACGAAAGGGATTTAGAAAAACAGAAAATTGAACTTGCTAAACTTCAGTTAGCACAATTAGAAAAAGAAGTCGAACTTCAAGCGGGTAAAAATAAAGCATTAAGTTTAAATCCTGCTGCTAAAGTCGAAGAGAAACAGTTCGAAACAAACATAGAAAATATGATCAAAAGCATTAAAACTTTATCTCTTCCTGTTCCCACCAGATCTGAAAACTTTAATCTGTTCTTCCAATCATTAGAACGCTCATTTTTAACCAAGAAAATAAATGACGAATATAAATCTGAAATTTTAATAAATCTTCTGGGCGAAAGAGCTCATAATGTCTTACTGTATATTAAAAAGGAGGAATTAAATGACTATGAAAAACTAAAATCTATAGTACTCAGAGAATTCCAATTAACCCCTCGCGAGTGTTTAAACTCATTTAAAAAAATGCTGTAAAATCATCAGGCGAGACATACATCCAATTTGCTGCAAGATTGACGGCAAACTTCCAATATTATTGTTCGTTAAGAAAAGTTAATTCCTTTGAATCTCTGTGTGATCTTTTAATTTCTGATAAATTATTTGAAACTTTAAATAAGGAAACCGCAACTCATATTGGCATTCGAGAAGCAAAAGATTGGTTTAGGCCTATTGATTTAGCTAAAGAGTGCGATATTTATATTTCATCTAGAAACGGATCACATAAGGAAACTCTTATTGCTTGTGGATATACAGAAGACCCCTTTAAAAATAGACCACAAAACTATAAACCAAAGATTAAAGAGAACTATCCCCAATATCTTGAAAGAGAAAATAAAAATTGCTATATATGCGGTGATTCATCTCATTGCGCAAGAGATTGTGAGAAGCGTTTTAAGCCTAAAGAATCTTACATCCATAATAGAAAAAACGCGAATACTTTGAAAGTCGAGAGCGAAAAACAAAACGATGAGTTCGCACAGCTCCAATATGTAAACATTTTTGTAGAAAATCAGCCCGTAACAGCCTTGATTGATTCAGGTTGCCAGATCCCAGTTCTAAATTCCTCACTAATTAGAGTGAACAAACCTTCCGAAGAAATGATAACATTAAGTTCATGTTTTGGCGAAAAGCGTATGGTAGAAGTGTCAGCCATAAATATTTCTCTTAATCAGCGCTCTCCCGGTCTAAGTGTTCGAACGGCAATATCACCGACCTTGACCGAAGAATTTATTATACATCCCAGTGTATATACTGAAATAAAGAAACTAGGCCACGCAAAGAGCGATGTTTTATTGAATGAAAGTGAATCCTCTTTAGGTGCTGTTTCTTTTTCAAATGTGATAGAAAACTCTAGTTATGATTTGTCACATGTTAAAAACTTTATTACTAGAAATGATTTGAGTTCTCTAATTAAGAATTATAAATGTAATAAAATTAAGAGTACTAAGTTAAAATTGAGTATTATAAGAGAAAAATGTTCTGATATAGTATTGTGTAAGAAAGTCAATGGTGCCATGAAAACGAGTTCCGTGGACTTTAACTCCCAGTCACCCACCCCTTCACCTATGAAGAGTAAACATAGTCGGTTTGCAATGCTCCGAAGATTCTTCGAGCCCTGGCAGTGGAAACGGAAGAAAAAGACCGATAGTTTTGAACAGACGTCCAGAACTCTAGAGAGGAAAATATCGATGCGTTCAAGCAAAGAAGAGTTTGTTAAAAGAGACATTCTTATGCCTGATGGATCTGATAAAAACCAAGATAGCAAAATAAATGTTTTCCTGTGGAACCTTCCTGTTGTCGAAGAGGTGCCTTCACATGATGGAGAAACTGTCTAGTTCAGAAAAATTATGATATGTTAAATCTTTGTGAATTTGTAGTATAGTCCTTGTCTGTTCCGTCTTTTTTGTATGTTTCAGATTCTCCTCTGGTCTCGATGAAAAAGGAAAAAAGGAATACGTACCGCTGCGGACAGCGTACAGTCAGGTTGGCCGGTTGTGGCATCCAGGAAATCCAATCGTCAGCAGACAACGCAGTCTTCGCGCGCAGGTGCAGCAAATCCAAACCGAAACGAAAACTTTTAAGAAAATAAGAGAGAAGAGCAAAGAGAGAAAGACTGTGGGGCGCGAGCAGGCGTTACCGTCGTCAAACCTATCTGTTAGAATAGCTACCTTTTTAATTAAATTTTGTTTAAGTTTAAAATAAAGTTAAAGAAAGACAAATGTCTTGGACCCCTTGTTGTCTCCCACACACACACACACACACACACACACACACACACACACACACACATATATATATATATATATATATATATATATATATATATATATATATATATATGGTCTAATTCAACGACAGCTTTAGAAATCATAATAGGTCTCCATTTTAGTCCAAAGACTCTTTTTGTATCTTCATTTGTTATGTCTCTTGAACTCCAATTTCATTCTTCTTTGGCCTCGTAGGTTAGACAACTTTTCCCTTGGTATATTATTTTATTTTATTATACTATATAAGTGTATATATTATTGATATCTAAATCCTAGCATCAATCGTTCGATTTTATTAAAAGCATTCTCAAAACTCTAAACTGTTGATTTCAAAAGGACGGGGTATACAAAATAATAATTTCTAAAACTGAAGCAGAAATATATTTAATGCTTCGTAATCTTCTCCCCTAAAGTGGATTTCCGTAAAACGCATTTTTTCCGTAAACGCAACAAAATAAACATCCTTGCTGAATTTCAAATCCAAGTCTTAATAGTTCAAAATCTGATTTTTTTCTTCAATAAACCCCTTTGAGGAAAATTTTTATCTAAAATGCTTGTTAACTCCTCGCAACTCTCCCCCTTAAGGGTCGATTTTCGCGAAATCTGTTCTTGTCGGATCTCTACGCCATGAAATTAATATGCCTACCAGATTTCAAGTCTGTAGAACGAATATAAGAAAAAAAAAGAGAATATTTATCTGTAACACCCTTTAAACCCTCGCAAAACCCTTTGAGGGTCAATTTTCGCAAAATCCGTTCTTAGTGGATCTCTACTTCTTAAAAGGAACACATCAACCAAATTTCAAGTCTATAGGTCTAATAGTTTCGGAGATACACCGTGTCCGAAAAAGAATGCTTGAACGCAATTATCCGGTGCTTTTGCCTTTTCATAGGAAACCTGTCTCTATTAGTTGTGTATGCCAATGTTTTATTGAGTTCTTGTACGGTGGATCAACCCCAAATTGTCACCGAAATTTGCGTTGAACTATGATAACAGACTTTGTTTTTGCGTATTCCACTGCACAAAATGCCTTCTATGGTTTGGTGGACGCCCTGTTGACAATTTTGTGCAAACAGGAAAGAAGGATATTTCAAAATTTGGAGTATCTAATAGCTTTCAGGCCAATTTTCACAACTCTCTACACACTGGGTACCTAGAAAAAATAAAGAAAAAGGGTGCATTTTCTTTTTCGGACACAGTGTATTGTGATGAGTGAGTGAGTCGCTTTTCTCCGTTGTGTATTTAGATAAAAAAAATAATAATTATGCCTGTTAAAAAAATATTGTTTTCTTTTCTCTTTCTCCTTTATAATTATCTTTTAAAAATATTTACCTTATTTGGGTTTAAAATTAAATACTTGACTGGTTTAAGATTTATGTATTAAATTGCTCTTCATTGACAAAATGTATTAAGAATCAGTGACAATATTAAAATTAAATCTAAAGCAGTAAAAGTCTAATTTATTGGTAGAAATGCCACCATGGGAAGACACTCCTCTTAAGTGATTTTTAGCAATGTTTGCTTATTTACATGCATGAGTTAGGAGGCACTCTCGAATATGTGAGCAAGAGATACTTAAGCCTCCCCACACACACAGAAGTGTCAAAAGTACATTCCGTTTTTCGCGACATGCTTAAAAGTCGATAAAAAGATAGTTGAAATGAATTTTATGTGCAGGAACAATCAAAAGTCACTTTTCATTATTAGTTTATACACGAAATTTCGGAATAAAGTTCTTATAGTATCATAAGTCGGGACATTTATTTCAAGACGCTTGAAAATTTAATTCAACATGATATTTTGACAATGTGTCGCGACCCGCCAGTATGGTGTATGAGAGGGTTCGAGTAAGACACACATGATCTTAGACTTACTATTTTTATTCAACTTTCAACACTTATGGGAATGCACTTTGATAACTAAACCCGAGGAGCAATGAGAATTATCAATCCTATTAAACACACTCATGTCCATAAATTAAGGATAATGAAATTCAGGCAAAGAAAGAGACAGAAGCAAAACAAATTTGACTTATTTGTAAAATCTATTTATTAAACAAAAGGCAAAGAGCAAAAAAGATGCTATATAATTGACATAATTAATAAAAATTGCGATTTTCACTCCCTGGAGCAAATTTCAAAAAAGAAGCTATTTACAAAAAACAGTATAACATGGTTAGTATGATGGTTAATTCGGAGTATGTCTCCCGGACGATACAATACAGGCCTTACAACGCATAGGCATGCTGAGTATCAAACTATCAATCTGATCGTGGGGAATATTATACCACTCATCAAGCAATGCCCTCCGAAGTTCCGGTAGACAGGAGGGAGGAGGTTGACGGGCTGCAATTCGTCGGCCAAGCATATCTCACACATGCTCTACTGGATTCAAGTCCGGTGAGTATGCTGGCCAATCCCTACGGGTGATATCCTCTGATTGAAGACATTCATCTACAATGTTTGCACGATGAGGACGAGCGTTGTCATCCATAAACAGAAATTCAGCACTCATGGCGCCCGAAACAAACGTACATGTTGTCCCAGAATGACATCCCGATAGATGGGGCCTGTCATCGTTGCACTCTGAACATGCAGGTCAGTTCTGGAACCAAGAATAATTCCTCCACAAACGAGCCATCCTGCACCACCGTAACGGTGTCGTTCAATGGTGTTCTCTTGGTGATAACGGGTACCTGGCGCTCTCCATATTAATTTCCGGCGAGAATCAGACTGCAAACTAAACCTGGACTCGTCGGAAAACATCACACAAGACCACTATTGTGGTGTCCACAATGCATGCTCTATACTCCAAGTTAATCGCAGGCGACAGTGAGTTGCGGTAAGTGGAACACATCGGACAGGCCTACGAGCATATAGACCAGTGTGCTCTAAGCGTCTGTACACGGTCTGTCTTGAAACTGTCGTACCGGTAGCTGAAGAGAGCTGACGAGACAGGCCTGATGCTGTGCTCCGTCTGTTTCTTTTGGTAGTAACTGCCAAATATATATATATACCGGTCCTCATTCGGCGTTGTAACTCGGGGGCGACCTGTGATGTAACATCTACTCACATTACCATCATCTTGGAATCGTTGCCAAAGCCTGGAGATGACACTCTGGGAGATTCCAAGTTCCTCGGATACTTCCAGCTGGGTACGTCCACATTCCAGTCGTCCAATAATTCTACCACGTAAAAAATCATCCAAATGCCTCCTTTGTGCCATAACTATGCGGTTATTGCACTGAAAGGCTTTTAAAGCGCTTGTGAACAATTTTACTTCTTTGCCACCATTCCTTATGTACCCCTCTCTTACACTCTCGTCATTGTGACGTACTATCCGCGCCATCTGGTGGTTTCCTGTAATTTGCATATTCTTCTTCAAGATGTGTGTGATAACTCTACCCGGTGAAATTTTTATTTTAGAGATCAATTTCTGTGTGATTCTCAATTATCCTTAATTTATGGACATGAGTGTATATGGAAGCACTTATTTGGGTTATTCTCTCTTTTACGATCCTGCTTCCAACTTGCAAACTCGTTCAGCCGTAAAGTGGACGTTTTCCACTGCCCGTGAATCCTTTTTAAAGATTTAATATTACGATATGCGACCACTGATAGCTCAGTCTAGGCCATGGGTGACGCACCTTCATGGATCAACGTGCCATTTTTTTAAGGTGTTTAATGATGTATAGACGTGCCGTCAAATAGATTTGACTTATGATTATTGGGAAAATAATAAAACTAAATACTAACAAAACAGAGAAAACTCTTTATTTACTGCGAAAAAAATACCTTTTGCACTGTACAGTTGTAAATGTTTTAGCTATACGTGTAATTCAAATTGTAAAGTAACATTAGTGTGATTTCTAATGTTGCAGATTGGATGACAAGTTACTTGTATTCGGTTTTATAAGATGTTACTTTTAATATATTATAAAATGCATGCTGACTTGGAGATATCTGCCAAATGGTTTCTAAACAATTAGTTTTGCTGTGGTTCACTTTTTTGAGAAGATGATCCTTGATTCGTTTCAAAAAACCGTTTTACCGACAATGTTCTGCATACTATTGTTCCAATAGATAAAACACACACCGCTTTGTCGCCATTACTAAAAATGCCTTATTTCTAGATTCACCAAGTTTGAAATTCTCAGTTATACTTACTATCTTGAAATTTTTGTTCTTTTGCTGAACTATGTTAAATAACGGTTAAAAATCGTAAATTTAACACAAATTAACTTTAAAATACAGTTGTGTCAACGAAATTGACTATACTATGTGAAGATAAACTTTGCACCAGAAGGAATTGTAGTCTACGACGTTACTAAGGCAGGACAATAACAAAAGAGAGTGTGTTCCCGCCCCCTGGACCAATTTTGACAGAACTTTCTCTGGCAGATAGCTAATGTTATAAGGAGTAACTTAGGCTACTTTTATTTTAGAAAAAAAAGTTAGGGTTTCGCGAAAATAAAATTAAAACCAATGAAATAGTGAACAATATCCTATTCAAATAGAGATTCTTTTATTTCGCGAGCCTTCTGTCTCAACTATTTCTAGCAGTTATATCAAACTTTTTTGTTTGATTAGGTTGCTACCACTCGCGGCATTTCCCGTTTATGTCATTTGATCCTAATGATTTTACAGTCATTACCCCATAGACAGTGTCAAATGTCATGCGTTCCTCTCACTCTCTCCTTACTGAACTAAAACCAAAGAAAAAATTAAAACAAAAAGAAACATCGATTCACAAAGTAGAAGAATGACAATATACTTATAGCATCGGTATTTCTTTGCATGGAATACATAATTATTAAGTTTTCCTTAACTCTGCGAATTGAATAAACACTTTTTTGTTAAATTCCTACTTAGATGAAGTCGCGGATAACAGCAATTTAACATAAAATAAATGCATCAGAAAGTAATATTAACATATTACACATCCAGATACAAATTATTTACACTATTTTAAGCGTTTATTACACAAAATTTGTAACAATGTGTTACTTTTCCTGAGCAGATGGTAGGTGTTTTCAAAAATCGACCCACAAGAGAATTAAGGGGCGTTATAAATAAAATAAATTTTTTTTATCAGATATTATATCTACAGACTTAAAATTTAGCAAACATGGTTTTTTGTTCAGCTGAGATATGCAAAAAGCTTTTTTTTGTTTTGTTTAATTTACAATTCACGTAAAAATTAACTTATTAAAAACTTCTTTGTCATTCAATCTGTTTTGTTTAATTTGTCACCCGTGCGAAGAACGGGCATACCAGCTAGTTTTGAAATAAAATGCAAACCATTTTGATGGCTGTCGTGCCCAAAATATTGTGTCGCGTGCCACTGGTTCACCATCCCTGCACTAGGTTTTCCGCTTACGAGCCACTATTAACCATTACCTTTCCTACTCAACGACTGGCACTTAAATATAAGTTTGCATTTGCATAAAATCAAGTCCTCTCTACGGAAAACGGCTTTCAAACCAAAATCACTTTTAAAAAGACCATTTTCTCCAAGAAGATTAGTAGAAGCCCGAATAGAATCTATTACAAATGATTGTTTTTGAATTGAGCCACAAAAATAAGAACATCTTCGATAATTCTTAATTTTTCAAATAATGGAAAATCTTACTTTGAGTTCAGCCTTATTTTAATGTAAAAATATTAACTGCTGTACGACAGTCTTGATCGCGACTGCTACCAGGGGTTCCCCTTCTTCTCTTTATAAAAACGACTCTGTGTAAATAGCTCTTTGACGTTTTAATTATCTTGTTTTACTTACACATCTTGGCTCTTCTCTCTGAAAGTTTGCCGAACCTTGCTTCAGCGTATTGTAATTAGTACACCCAAAAAAGCCATAGTTTTTTTTAAAAAAAGTAACACTTCTCCTTTCTATGACAACTCAAACTATAGTTAAAAATCCTTGGTCAAATATTTAGGAGCCTCATATTTTTCACATGTCGCAGGTAGATGACGAAATCAAGAATTTCATCGAATTCTTAAGGGATAGGATCAATTGACGGGAGATGTTAAAATAACGTCATTTCAAGGTCATTTTCCTGATGAAAGTAAGTGATTTTATCAAACCCTGAAGTGTTTCAGTGAAATGTGTGATGAAATGAACAAGTCAGGATTTGCATTGGCAAAGTGCGGTCCAGAGGGGAAGACAACTGGGGGGGATCGAGTTTTTGTACTTCCTAACTCCTAAGTAGTATTATCGATCCCCTAAATATCAACCCCATTTCATTAAGAAAATGGCACCATAGGATTAACATAGGGATTGATATTTTAGTGTGTAAGCAACCGAGAGGAAAGGCGATACACATAAAAAAATACCAGCCTAATTTTCTAATTGTTTGTTAATTAGTTACGAATAAATAATTTGTATTTCATTGACTATTGTTGTATTACTTAATTCTACGTTTAATAATACACCATATTTGTTAAATAAACACTTTTAAACTCTTGACATTATTGTTTCATCATTTCACTGAAACAGATCAGGGTTTTTTTTAAATCCCTTACTTCTATCAGGAAAATGACCTTGAAAAGACGTTATTTTAACAACCCCCGTCAATTGATCATCTCTCTTAGGAATTTAATGAAGTTTTTAATTTCATCATTTTCCTGCGACACACAGATATCTCAGAATATCTCTAAAAAAATCTGTGTTGCCCACTTAGCAGTGAAATCTTTCAATAGTCTTTCTAACCGAGAAAATCCCCTTATTGAAGTCCAGTTAATATTTACACGTAACAAAGACTTGTATACCTATCCAAACAAAACGTAAAAATAACGTTCGTCTCGATCCTCTAACTGTGGTAGTTAGGAGAGGGGAAGGTGCAGCTTTTAGGTGTCACATGACCGAGGTTGAAAACTACGATGCCCGTCACCAATAGCCTTTGAGTTACTTTATAGTGCGACCAGGGACGCAGGAGCGTCTTGAGGCAAGGGGTACTTGGGCCCACGCCCCTTCCATGGGGGCCTCGTTACGTTCGAGATTCAGTCTTAATAGATCCTGATTCGGATAGTTTTAATGGTCAAATATTATTCTCGTGCACACATTCTCCAAAAAAAAAAAAAAAAAAAAAAAAAGAAAGAAAGTGAATTTTAAACTGCAACTGGCAAAATTAGTAAGACTGTATTATTATGTGATGACCGTTGTTCAAGTAGGCCTAGGCCTATTACCATAAACAATCATTCAACTCATTTAGTTGAAATGCAGTCATCAGTTGAGCCGGTTTGTGCCTAAGTTTGTGAGTCGTGCACATTTATTTATTTCTAATTATCATTTGTACGAGTATTTGACAATGCACGCTATATACTGTCTATTTTTAAAAATTCCAGGTAGAGCCTACATTTGCATTGGGTCTAGGGCAGGGGTAGCGAACCTTTATGGATCAACTCGCCATTTTTTCTAAAGAAGTGTTTAGTGAGGCATAGCCGGGTCGTCAAATAATTTTTACTTGTGATTATTGTTAAAATAAAAAAAACCTAAATATTAACAACGAAAAATTCTTATTTACTACGAAAAAATACCTTTTGCACTGTATAGTTGTAAATGCTTTTGTTATACGTGTAATTCAAATTAAAGTGAACATTAGTGAGACTTATGTTGTTGCAGACTGGATGACAAATAACTTACATTAGGATTGTAAGATGTTACTTTTAGTAGAGTGCATGCTGAATTGGAGATATCTGCCAAACGGTTTCTATGCAATTAATTATTTTTGCTGAGGTTCCTTTTTTGACAAGAGGATTTGTAATTTGTTTCAAAATGCCGTTTTACAGACAATGTTCTGCATACCACTATTACAGAACATAAAACACACACTGTTTTGTCGCCTTTACTAAAAATGCTATATTTCTATAGATTCACCAAGATTGAAAAAAATCTCTGTTACTCTTACTATCTTGTACTTTTTGATCTTTTGTTGAACTAGACATGTTAAAAACTGTAAATATAGCACAGATAAACTTTAAAATACAGTTGTGTCTTTAAAGCACAGTTGAAAATGACAATTCTATGCGTAGACAAACTTTGCATCCTAAGCAATTGTAGTCCACGACGTAACTAAGGCAAGACAATAACGAACGATGGTGCTTCCCGAGACCGATTATTCGCGTTTGTTCGAAATACTTCACTAGGAATTTTGTTATTTTGAAATTAAATGCATACCACTTTGATCATAGGCATTCTTAAAATATTATATCGCGTGCCATCAATGGCACGGGTGCAATTGGTTCGCCATTCCTGGTCTAGGGCCTCAGTAAATCTTAAGACTTCTCTGGGCCCAGGGCATAAAAATGTCTTAAGAAGTCCCTGAGTGTGTCGTTAATGTAACTCTCGTACGTTCCTCTAGCCTCTTTTTCAATGGTTCTTAGACTTTTGAAAGCCACGGTCCTCCTTTACGTATCAGCCTGACATTGCGGCTTCCTAAGTTTTGGAACACCCCCATCCTGACTTCCAGCATCCTGAGGGATTTGAAGGTTCGTCAATAATCCTAGGACTGCCTGTGCTATTTATGCAGACTTTTTAACCTTTCTTTTTTAAGAAAACAGTAAACATCTAATATAATATAAAAATATTACAAAATACTAATTTCAAATAAATAAATCATGTTGCGTTTGGTAATAGTCAGGTAGTTGAAAACAATATTAAAAAAAAACTGAATTAATATTCTTCGAAATAAATGTTCTAGTCGCTATTTTTCATGGCGGGCAATTTAGTGATTTAGTCTGGGATGGCACATCTTTTAATTTTTTCACGAGGCTTTTCAAAGTCTTTAAAAGAGGGAAATCTTAACATTAAATGCGACACCTTCCCCTAGAAAAGCGTTGAGGATCGCCGGGGATCCGCGGACCACATTGTAAGAACCTCTGCTCTTTCTGAACCATATATCTATGTAGAAACGCACCTGCTAACTAGGTCAACAAAAAATGTAACAAACACAAGTATATTCCAAACCTTCCCAACAACAACAAATTTCAACCCGGAATAGCCTTCTTAGTCCGTTTATTTCTTTCTTCCGTATGTCTGCATACGTAAAATGATCGGAATTTTTCTTCCCCTTTCCCCTATTTGGTTATTCTGGCATCAATTGTGTTTGTGTGTGTGCGTACCTTCTTCCTTACTATTCTTGAGAAATAACCCATGCCTCCTAACCGCATCGACGAATTGTTGATCGATGACACTCCACTAGTTCAGGGGTCGGCAAACTTTCGAGGTAGAAAAGGCAAAATTATTGAGCAGTGGCGTAACGCACTCTTCCCTATCGCGAGGGGGACAGGAATCTAGGCGACCCAGTGCATGACTGACATCAAGTACGTACTTAACCAATTTGTGAAATATTAAAGGCAAAACCTGGCTTTTCAGGGGAGGTCCTAATACTCTTCGTTACGCTACTGAAAGGATGGGCAAACTTTCACTTCCCGCGGTCTACTTTTAATTTTTTCAAGATGTTGCGGTCCACCTTGTAACGTAAGATGAGCAAAAAAGAAAAAAGTCCCTACAATATTTAAATTTTAACAAAACAGAGAATATGTGTACTCTTACCTACATATTACTACTGTAGAAAAACTTACTCTTTTAAAACTACGCTTTAAGTAAAAAACGCAAAATACAAACATAATATAATTATACCCATAAATTTAATAATATCAAATGATGCATTTTCAAATAATTCACAATACACCAAAAAATAAATAATTTTCCCTTAAAGTTAGTTCTTGTAGCTATATTCTCAGTATAGAAGACTTAGTATGCATATTATCCACTCCAATATTGAAAATACCTCGGTATATAATTGCTAAATGCTATTCTTGCACTGGGTTCTAAGTGGTCGTCTGGGAAACGGGAATGATATGTTGTCTTCAGTAGCGCACACAGGAATTTTTCAGGGGGAGGGGTCGAAAGTTCACCATTCTTGTATCGTGTTCCTTTTGATTTTGTCGATTTTCGGAACAAAATACAGTAAAAAACTAATTATTGAATAAATAATTAGCATTAATTAATAAAATTAATCATTAATAACAAATTCTTAATTGAATTTTTCGTACTATATACTTAGGATTATAATCAATCGGGAAAAAAATCCTCCCCTTGTGTGCGCCACTGGCTGTCTAAATTATATATTCTTCGTTCAAAATATAGATTCCCACAGATAGATAGAGCGAAAGAAAGATGTTAAATGAATTGTAACTTTTTTTAAAATTGTGGGATACTTTACTTCGTCGAATATCGTCTTCGAATATAATAATATTCCAAAAGTAATTCTTTACAAATTACGTCATTTTGAAGGAGGAAAAATAAGCTTCGTTTTCCTTGAGAACATGTAACATATTTTTAGTTAGATTTTTAATTTCCACATTTTGATTCTAGTCTACTAAATTCTTGAAAACGTCTCTCAAATTTGGGTTGCAGTTTTATTCACGGTGTCTCTTTCATTCACGGGTGTTTCCATTATCTTGATAACCACATGTGTTTCTTTTAGTATGCGCGTCTAACGTTTTATGTGAAGGCGGTCACTACAAAATATCTTGGCGGTCTACCGGTCGATCACGATCGACTTAATGCCCACCCTACTGTATCAAGGAACCATATACAACTGGGGGTCGGCAACCTTCTACTGTGGTGTGCCAAACTAAATGATTCCGCTTGCCGCACAGTAGGACATTTTTGAAACCGACTCAGAGTTAGAGAATGGAGGTCAATAATATAGGTTTGCAATTTTATTATTTATTAATTCTGCATCGTTCTCAAAGATATTTCTTGATATAAAAATAAACAGCATACAATATAATCATTTCTTTAACAAAAACTGGAAAAAAAATAAAATTGTACATGTACTCATATTATGCATTTTTAAATATATTTACTTAAAATAAGAAATAGACAACAGAGTATAGTAAATAAAAAATAAAATAAGAAACAGACAACAGAAGTACGTCCCTTCATTATAGTTAAATAAAGAGATAAACCAAAATTGTAATGCGAACGTAGTCGCTCTCTTTCACATTTCAAAATCCGTAGTATGATTTGTGACTTTCAATTAGACAAGATTATCAGCATTCAGTTGTTAAACAATTTCTTTGCAGATGCGAAATATTTTTCTTACGAGGAAAGATTTTTTTACTTAGATATGTAAATCCAAAAGCAGAGTACGCGCAATTTTTTCTCTTTTCAAACAATTAAATCTCTCCAGTAACGGCATTCAATAACATACACAAAACTGCTGTAAATATATCTTTCAGATTTAGTTATCTTTCGTATTTTTTCGTAATTTCCATAATTCTGAAGACGTTTGTCAAATAAGGTTCAGTACAAATTTATCAACTTTCCATATACTCCGAAGTGCTAAAATTTGAAGAGAAGTGCAGAGTGCCATTGAGAATTGGACCGAGACCGAGAAGAGAAATGCATTAACCGCTTAAAACTTTTCTTACGTTGTCAGTTTCTATAGCACAAGTGCTAAGTATTCTTTCAGTAAATTAAAATTAACTAAGAATTATCTTCGGTCAAGCATAAGTGTTTGTGTGCAATAATGTTTATTAAGCATTGATAACGAAATTGCAAAAATTGTAATTTTTCTGAAGTAATTAAAAGTGACAAAGTAATTTTTTTTCTGAAGCAAAAAAAAAACATCTTGCATTGAACAAACATGCATTAGACATATATGTTCGCGTTTGTAATTTTTTTACGTTACAATAGATTAAGGGCCTCAAACGGTTTCTTGCATACAAGCCCTTTTATAGAGAAGAATTCGGAATGGCTAGCCATAATCTTGCCCACCATTCTGATAATTAATTCCAATTATTTTCTACGTATTCTTAATTATATATATATATATATATAACACTAAAGCATTTTTAACATTCAATTTTTCTTATTAGGTAAAAAAAAATCAGCATAGTGTCATAGCTACGTAACATTAATTGGAGATAAGAGATCGACACGGCTAAGTGTTCCACTGTCTAAATCAACGACATTTTGAGCCTCCTTAAAGATAAATAATACAACTAACTATAGATAAGAAAATTAAAATTAAAATTCGAAGATAAGTATTAATAGTTATGGCCACGAAACGAAACAGCATCACTTAATCCTGAATTAAATATTATAATGCAATCGTTTTTTAGTATAATATATATATTTTCTTTATCACATTTATTGTAATGCTATATAAACATTTACTTAAAGAAAAAAATAAACCGACAGGAAAAGGCAATTGCTGTGTTATTTAAAGTTTAACTAGCAAAGAATTGAATATCAACTAATCAAAAACAGTACGGTAGGTTTATCCTTCTAATTAAAATTGTTTTTGTTGTAATTAGCTGTATTATACTTCATTATCGTAGTTTTTTGTGCTCAAGTGATTATTACCAAGCTGATTAAAAATATAATTTAAGACTTCAGTACATTTTAATTGCAACAATATATTTTTTTAATACATTAGAGATGGAGTTGAAACTATAAACACACAAAAAAATTATGTGTTTCTGTCTTTTTGCTTTATCATATGAAAATAATTATAATGCGGACAGGATTAGTTTTTTTTGTTATAAAAGGAGATGTCATTTAGGAAAAAAGAACCTTAATTCAAATAAGAGAATTTCTTTTGGATATTAAATTAATATATTTTTTTTATTGTAAAAAAAGCTTAAAATATTTTCTTCAACAGTTTAAAGTAGATAATAAGGCGATTGATTTCTGAATGCAAGAAAGGAAGCCGAAGATAAAAGGAAATATCTTTTACGATACTGATGATAACTTAGCACACGATTCTCTTTTAAATTTTTCGGCTACGTATTTAACTGGAGGATCCTTTTTAACAAAAAAAAATTTCTAATTTTTTTAGCTAAAGTTAATTTTTTTTTCTCCGATTTAAATGAAAATTCTCCTTGTTAAAAACAAAAATTATATATTCAATTTCTTACAATCGTGTTATATAACAACCATGCAATTTTAAATTCAGGATCTGTACTGTGTAGTAACGAAACTGAAAACGATCTTTCACTTGATGCATTCGATATCGGTACTGTTTAAAAATATTTTCAAAAGTATTTCTACATTAGGATTTCTCTTGCAACTCGATAAATTTCTGGGGGCATTACATCTTTGTTTTGTTTTCCTTTCCTGTTGCAAATTCATATCGTCAAAATTAAAAGGTTCAATATCTTCCTTGTAAATTTCATTTAATTTTTGTGTAGTTTTCTTTTTAATTTCAGGTTATAATCTCTCTTCAAAAATACAATAAAGTGTTCTATAACAGTTTGATAAATCTCAGCTCTTTGGAATAGTTCTGTTCTTGCGCTATCACATATGACATAAAATGAATTTACTATGAAATTTTCCCTTCTTTCGAAAATTTACACAACCGACTTCTTTACTTTCACCAAAAATAATTTTTTTAGTGCCTTCGAGCTTGTCCAGCTTCCTCTTGAAACGAGAGCCCTGATAAATCCATTGCTCCTTCTTTCATTTCTCTAAATTCATTTCTGAAATTTTGAATATAATTTTCTAGAGATTTAGATCCTTTCAAACTTAACTTATTGCAATGATTTGAAAGTAACATTTATTCTCTGGAGTATGGTATTCTCAAACATGTTCATTAGGGAAGTTTCATATTTTTCCATCTGTTTCAAAAGGAAGTAGCTTCCGGAATTGTGGTCTGTTTTTCCTAATTCGTATCACGGATTTCACAGCTAGGACCGTTTTTATTAATCTTTGTCTTACTATTAAGGGCTAAATCCAACTAACTTGAAATAGTTTGCTTTGAACTAGAAATATATTTTCTCGCGTAACTTCATTTTATTTCAATTAATTTCATTAGTAAAATACACTGATGGAAATAAAAATCCCATCACAAAGAAGGATTTGTGCTTTATCAGCGAAATGTGGTTGGTGTGTTTATACATCTGACAGATGATTGAGATTCAAATTTCTCGTTAAGCGCGCAAGTGTGGTGCTAGCTGCGCCACGTGAACGATGTGAATCAAATGTACCTGAAATGCGCACCATAAAGTTTGTGAGTGTTATTTATCGTTGAGATTTGATGAGTAGTGAGTTGATGTTAGTCCAAAATGACTTTAAAATGACGAAGCCATTATCAACAGCTCTCTGAGTTTGAACGAGGTAGTAAAATAGAGCTAAAAAGAGGTGGATTTTTTCCTACGATATTACTGAAAGACTTGGAAGGGATGTATCCACTGCGCATGATTTGTGACAGCAGTAGTCCCGGGAAGGCACTAACTCAAGAAAACTATGGTTCAATCACGCACGTGTCACCACTGACAGAGAAGACTGCAGTATTCATCAGATCATTGGAGAGCGGAGTGGCGATGTGTTGCGTATTTCGATCAAAGTTGTTTCGGTCTCGGTGCGTGATGTAGTGCCATAACCGAGAATATTACAGCCCCCCCCTTTAAAGTCAGTTTTGGGGGCCGAAGCTAAACGGTGTCAGTCAGACTATGGGGCCCAAGAATCCTGGCTCACTCCCGCTATTGGGGAAGGGGAGGGGAGGGGTTGAGGGGTGTACGTTAAGCCACTGCAGCGATGGCTGTATATTGATTAGAAGGTCAGATCAGCGCCTGCAAACAATATTTCTGCCGTCTAGATACATTGGGCCTACTTCTACAGTCATGGCTTGGCGCGAGTAATTTTCTTTAGTTGTAGGAGCACTCTCGAGGTTAATTCACACACCTTGGCTACAAATTTGTGCATCTGTCTGGCGATTCAAACTGTTGCACTCCGATTTATAAACATAATTTAAGGGCTGTTTTCCAAAAGGATAACGTACTCCATCATACCCTATTGTAATCCAACATGCTCTATAGGGTGCCAACGTGTTACCTTAACCTGCTAGATCACCAGATCCTTCTCCAATTGAGCACGAATGGGGCATCATTAGACGGCAATCACAGCTTCATCCACAGCCAGAATTAAACAACCTTACATTGATCGACCAAACACAACAGGCATGCAATTCCATCTCACAAACCGATATCCCATACCTGTACGACACATGGCATGCAATTTTGCATACTTGAATTTAAAACTGTGGCAATTACACCAGTGTTTAATGTATCATCCTTTCACTGGTTGGAAATGGCTGTATTCGCGCTTACATTAAGAGGTCTTAGGGGTGTTAAATTTCTCTAGAGGTCTGAAAATATAAACGATTTTACAAACGGGTATAATTCTTTTAAATTTAAATTAAATGATTCGAATCTTTTACACATTATTTATAATAGAATGGGGCTTCAGAAAAGTATAAAATGTTTAAAATATAATAATAATTTTAAAATTCATAAGCATATGAAAATTCTATAATAAATATTAAGTATTTTTTGCTTTGCGCAAGCTATTTTCTAAAATATTAGCCTCTGATGTATGAAACTTTATAGAATTATACAATGCATGATACTCTTTAAACCCTACCTAATTTTAGTATTATATATACTTTGTATTTCAAAATATTTGTAAAATATTGTAATTTTTTAAATATTTTTTAAAAATGTATTTTTTTATTTATTAAAATATGTAAGTTATTATTCTATTTATATAAAAGTAGCTACAAAGTATTAAAAATACATTTGTCTTTATATATCAACTTATATAGCTAGTAATTAAACCTACTCTTTTAGAAAATAGCATGCGTGACGTAAAACTTAATAAGTATTTCTTATAGAAAAGTTTCTTATTTTCATATGCTTATAATTTTACCAATTATGATTATATTTTTAACATTTTATACTTTTCTGAAGCCGCATTTCTTTATAAATAATGTGTAAAAGATTCGAATTATTTAACTTAAATTTAAAGAAATTATGCCTGTTTGAAAATTGTTTATATTTTCAGACCTCTAGAGAAATTTAACACCCCTGAGACTTCTTAACTTGTGATCTTGGAACTTTACTCAATTAAATATATTAACTTTACTAATGTATTTCCGAAGTTTCATCAGTCGAGAACATTTTTTTCCCATCAGTGTAAAATGTTCTCGACAGTAAGTAAGCACGGCTGTGGACTATAAACAAACTCGATTGACTTGAATAGTATTCATTTGTTCGAAATAAAATCTGCGCTAAAAAAACACATTCAAAAAATTTGTACGGATTACAACAATATACAGATATTCGGAAAAAAGTCTACTGCTTCTACACGGCTCAAATACTGGAAAATCATCGGGATTGCAATATCGGCACAAGATCTTTTTGTTGCACTTGAATTTATGAAAGGAATCCATCAAGCTTGGGGCCTCTGGCGGCTGCCAGGTCCACCACCCGCTTAATCTGCCTCTGTTCATGCCTACTTCTATGTAAGCCCCCGCGTGATACTTACGGGGTTATGAATGTTTTCAATAAAAAAAATGATTCTAAGTAATTATGTCATTTGTAATCAAAATAGTTCGTGAATAACTTGCGACTTAAAAATGGATTTAAGCGGAAGATTTAAAATTGCCCACATAACATTTAGTTCGGATTTAAAAAAAATGTCAACTGTCAAGTTTAAATTTTAATACATTTTAGAATTTTTACAATCTATGCAGTATTGGTCACCAACCAAGGCGATTTTACTTTTATTTAGCAGAAATAAGATTACAAAAGATAACCAGATATGATTTTATAATATTTATGATTTGGACACTGAACATATATCCTTTCCTAATAAACATATTGCTATTCAAAATTGTTTTGCTTTGAAAACTTACATTTACGATATAAAATCAAAACATTCATTCAAAAAAATAGAATGAATAAATGACAGAATTGATAAGTAAACGCTCAGAGAGAGAGAGAGATGTTTCATTCATACATCGTAAATAGTGATGTTCTGATTTCAAACGAAAGGACTGTTTTGATTCACCGAATTTGAGCTTGACGATTCAGGAAATATTTAAGATCTGTTTAGTCTATGAAAATGTATAAAGTCCTCGAATTTGGTTTAAAAACATTTGTAGAACATGACTGTGAAGCAAAAATTTCTTATAACTTATATTTTAGTTATGATGAATTTTTACTAAGTTTCGAAACATAAACATAACGTAAAAAAAAAAGAGTGCTTGTACATTTTTTTTAAAATTCATATTTTAAATTATTCTAATTTCATTCTGTCGGGAACTTCCTTAATTAAACCTATTAATAATTTGTAATATTGGGTTTTTTAAAAAGAGTTTCATTTAATAAATAAGTTTGACAAAAAAATATGTATCAGACGATTTTTTCAAATTAAATCCATTATTCTAAAAATAAATCCAACATTCCAATTTATTTTGAGAAATCATCAATATCTCACATTAAGTAAAAATTAGTGAAACAAATTAAGATTTAACTTACTGAAAATTGAACTGCCTTTAAAATCTGAAATTCGCAACCTTTTTATTAAGAAATCTAAATGTGTTATGCACTCTGACAAATTTTTTCTAATACTTTTAAGGTTTAAAATATTAAGAACTACAGAGTTATTTATAGAATATATGCGTTATCTTTTTTTTTATTTTATTTATGCAGTAATTGTCGATATTATGAGGCTCTGTGATAGTAACAATATGCACTGTCAAATTCTTCCTAGAGCAGAATAAAAAGATACAGTCACTTCATATATTTGTATAAAAAATTATTTATATATGCTGACTATCCAATGTCACGTTTGTGAAAAATTACAATTTTTCTGAAACATGTAAAATAGAGAGATGTATATGTCTGCAATTGTTCAAAATTTGTGAGAAATATAATTTTAGATATTATATATACTATATATATATATATATATATATATATATATATAATATATATATATATATATATATATATATATATATATATATATTAATGTTCTTCAGTTAATTTATGATAAATATGAATTATATACTTCAATGAAAAAAAAAAATTTGATATTCTTGTTAACCCGTTTTAAAAGAACATTTCATTACATTTAATCATAATCTTTATAAACAGATCAAAGGATTACCTCAGGGTGGCCCAGCTAGTAATTGTTTAGCGAACCTATATTTACATTTTTTTTTTTGAAATAGATCATGTTGTAAATGATTCTTACTTAATTTATCGTTATATAGATGATATAATAATTTTTGGCAAAAAATAGTGAATACAAAACCAAATATTACGTTCTACCCTGATTATCTCAAGCTCCTTAAAACTAACTTCAACTCTAATAGGGTGGAATTCTGGATTTAGACTTGCATCTTATTAACAATAATGTAGTCAGTAACATTTTTGACAAAAGAGATTCGTTTAAGTTCCATATAATTAAAATTCCCGTATGGAACAGTAATTTTCATATATAAATTTACAGAAATATCATTTTGAATTTTTTATTTAGAAATGATAACTTAACTACCCACAAAATAGATAAATACAATAATATAAAAAAAATTTTCAATGTTGTTTGGATCATGAATACCCTTTTAATTTCTTTTTTTGAGATCTTATATTCATCACAAATACATTAACCGTCTTGCTACTTCGAATTCCAAATCCACCACACAACAATAGGTTTTCAAAGTCAGCATGTTAGTGGTCTTGCTGTGAAGATTATATCATAACACTCATATCACAGTTTACATTTTTTCCATTACAACATCTTAAACATCTTACACATTGTTGACAACCAACCAAATTAAATCCCAGCAAATTTACATTTTGACAATCAGCCAATTCAAATTTTACCATATTTGATTGTCGTCATTTTATACTTGTCTTTGCTGGCTGGTTTAAAAGTCAGCTCAAAAGATGTGTTTATGTTTTTTCGAATTTTTTAACTTGGTGAATAATTGACTTTCATTAATGGCAAGATGCTTATTTCTCTTCGTAAAAGCTTTGTGAGTAAAGAAATTTTGTTAAATTATTTTTTGAAAGATACTTTTCTTATGTAATTGTTCTAGTATATTTTTCTATTTTTCTTACATAATTATTTTGTGATTTTGTGATTTTTCTGCATTAAGAGTTTGAGAGTTTGTTACATAATAGTAGTGATTGGTTTTATCATGCTCTGAGTTATACTTTCTCTGAAGTTTTGTTTATTTTATTTTATTTGGTTTTCCTACCGAGTTGCAAAGGGGAAGGTTGGCGCCTTCAAACTAGTTTAACCCCACTTATTCGGTCCTAAGTCCGAAATTGCTTTCTGACTCGCTAGGTTCTTCTTTTTGTAGTTCTTTTATTTTCTATAATTTTGTTCTTCATGTTCAGCTTTTATATTTTTATTACGCTATTTCTTGTTATGTTCTTTATCTATTATTTCTTGTTTTTGTTAAATAATACATATTTCTTTATATATATATATATATATATATATATATATATATATATATATATATATATATATATATATATATATATATATATATATATATATATATAAACTCGGGAATATAATATTTTTAAAAAAATCCAATCTAAAGATATTATTTATTGTTAAACATTCCAAGATGTCTTTAACATAGAAGTAAGTCTTTTTTTAATAGAAAATAATTCTAATGTTAGTTAGATGCACATTAAAAACTAAAAAATAAACTATTTATTTTCAGAACCTGATTAAAACTTATATGTGTGGTTCATTCCGCAGCAAAGGTTATCCAATGTCAGGCGTTTTGTCGTGAAAAATAGTTGACCCTCTTTAATAAAGGGAAAGCAAAATAATACAAAAATTATACATGATGTTTCATTCACTATCATAATTTCAAATTTAAACAAGTAGTTTTTGTACAAGAGTGTATCTGTACGAAGTATACGTATATTTAATATATATATTATGAACTTATATTTTTATAATTTATTCTGTCATTCCAAGGTCCTTTTAGTTATTTCAAACTAGCTTTTCACATGCAACTCATATTGACTCTTTTTATTTAGATCCATGTCAGTATGAAGATTTTGTAATAAAACTTATTCGCAGCTTAGTTTTAACATATTTATTATTATAACTTAGTAATACAAAATCAAAACGTCCAGTGTTCCGTTACAGAAATCAATTCCGTTCTTTTTACCAATTGTTATTATTAGCTAAAAGAACTGATGTGTTTTTTCTAGCTTACAATATTTTTGTTGAAGTTAACGCATCCTGTCTATTTCTGCCCGAAACAGAGGTTTGCTGATTACAGTAAATATGCCTGGTAATGGTCAGATGACGAAATCGAAACTTGAGCAGGCATCCAATTTACTCCCCACATCTCTGTTAGTAATTTGAATCCCCATTAGTTCCTCGAAACGGGGGGTTTTAGAGGAATCAGGATTCAAATATTGATTCGACCGAAACATCACCGTAAGTAATTAAGGCATAACATACTGTATGTAAAGGGTGTTTTTTTTAGAGGTATAGAACTTTAAATTGCAATAAAACAACGATGTATTATTCGATTAACATGAATTTTTTTTTATTCGAAAGATAATCTTGTGGTATTATATTTTAAATATGATTTCTGGCATATGACTGCCACGGCTGGTTCGGATGTAGTTCAATCTGGCCTTCATCGTTTTTGAAGAAGTACGGACCAATGATTCCACCAGCCCATAAAACGCACCAAAAAGTCAGTTTTTCTGGGATGTAACGGTGTTTCGACATACACTTGTGGATTAGCTTCACTCCAAATGCGGCAGTTTTGTTTGTTGACGTAGCCTTTCAACCAGAAGTGTGCTTCATAGCTAAACAAAATTCGCTTATGAAAATCGGGAATACGTATTCCGCACAGAACCATTATTTTCGAAATAAAATTGCACAATTTGAAAGCGTTGTTCAGGCGTGAGTCTATTCATGATGAATTGCCAAACCAAACTTGAGAATAAATCACTTGACAGCGGTTAAATCGGTCGCCATCTTGGAAAGTAATGCCAACTTAAACTTCTATACCTGGGAAAAAAACACTCTTTACTAAATGAAAATGCAAAGATTTTTTTTTTTTTTGTATTTGCTGCTAAAGTAATAATACATTACACAATACAGAGATGCAGATATAAATGTGTATAAAATAAAAATTTATAATAATTCACAAATACAGATTGTTTATGTACACCTTTAAAGCAAATAAAAATGAGATTTGACAAAAAAATTTAATAGTAAAATGCCTATTTCATGCAACAAGTACGGTTTGATGAAATCTCGAAACACATTATCAAAACTTTTCAATTCACAATAAGTTAGTAAAATCATAGTAATTATAATTATTTTCAGTAGTAATAAATTATTTAACACCCTGAGTGTTTTAAGAATTGAGTTTCAACATTTTTGAACGCACCTAATTCACTTCTTCTGCTGAGAAGAATGTTCATACTGCGATTTATATATAGTATTTGTTCATAATATTGAGACGTCGCGATCCCTTTAAATTACTTCGTTAAATGGCAGCGTGGGAGATCACACAGCTAATTGCCAAAAAGACATTTTATTCCAGATTAAATAAATAAAACAGTAGATTCATTATTAATTTGTCAAAATTCAGAAAAAGAGAGAATTTGAACAAGAAAACTTTTAGTTCACAAATTCAGTTCGTTCATTAAAGCCATTGTACCACCGACTTCGGCACTCCATCTTTCACCAGCATGCATAGTTCATCTCCCTTGGTCCTTAAGGCGCGGCTACCCCCGGAAACTCAATTAAGCGTCTTCGAGGCGTAAAAAACTTAAAGAGCGAAGTAATTCTGTAAATGGAAGAGAGCACCCGTCAACTTTCAAGTCAACCCTTTAAACTTCCTAGGCGGGTCACTTTCACGCCCCCAATCACCTCTCATTGACGCGTGTAACAGACCTGCACCCTCTTCATTGAAGTCTTACTCCATTGGTGTTTGGAGACACTAGGCCGGTACGTCTGATCCCTACTCCGAAACGATATCTTGTGTACCATTTGGAGGCTATAAGTCACCTTGTCACATATGCACCGTTGGTGTGTCCTTGTCCCGAACACAGCCGATATTACTTTTCATTCAAGTTGTTTGCGGCCCAAATGTGCTAAGGGAATCCAACACAATCCATGCTGTTCCCAGAAGCTTTCTTCTTTTAGAACGTTGAGACTAAAGATCTCTGTGAGTCGGCGAAAGAAAATGTGTAGCGATATCAAAGCCATTTTTCGAATCAGCTCACTTATGTTCTGCCCTAGGCACGAGGAAAGAATAGCCCGTCCTTTTTGAGAGATACAATGCCCCATATGGACAACTTGATCCCCCGTACGTCAATCTTGATAAATATTGTTGAGGGAGAGTTCTACTCATGAGCAGATGTTACAATATATATATATATATATATATATATATATATATATATATATGTTTAAGATAAGATAAGATTGTTGATGTAGTTATCTATATTGATTACGTTTTATCCCAAGTTGATGATTAAACACACTTATTAGAGAGACAAGATTAGTATGTCTCATAGTCTTTAAGAGCTCTAAAAATGAGAATATTTGAGTGTGAAACTCAAAGATCGTATTCACTGATAGTATTTGTCTTTCAGCCACGAGCCGGTGCGACGTATTGCGCAGGACCCGTGAATTTTTAGAGAAAATTACACTGCGCATGCTACAGCTATTTGCACCATCAGAAATGTGCTATGAATTAATCTTTAAGCAATTGAATCGTGGTGTTATTCAATTCTTGTGTGTGTGTGTGTGTGTGCGAAAAATAGATGTGACGATAAGAACAATTTGTCGTTGATTGCAAGCCGTGTATTACGAGCTATGCATCAAACAGGCACTGTGTTCAAGTGGTGTAAGCAGTTCCGAAGTTGCAGACTAAGTATGGAGGACCTCTCTCGCCTGGACAGGAGAACAAAAACGATAACGAAACTACATCTCATATATACATGTTAATAAAAGGAAACCGCCTCTTAATGTACATTGCCAACTGCTGCGAATATTAACAAGGAATCCGTACACATGACCTTGTACTGAGAACAAGGATATTGGAAAGTTTATGTACAATGTGTATTGCGTCTCTCTATGGACTTACTATTTTCACTTATCATTTAGTTCCTGAAAGTTCAGCATTTCTCCACCAACGAGTAAGTGGTGTGTGATACCGTGAAAGATGGGTCGTATCATGAATTTTCATTCTTCTACGTGAAAGGCACAAAAAAATTGATCCATTGGTTGCCTGAACTTAGGGGTTGCTATCAGTAGGATCTCTCTAAGCCTTATTACTATTCTTTGAGGATTGCCGTAGTGTTCATTTCCTAATAACGTAATTGTGATTTTTCAGACACTTATCTATATTTCAACTGAACAACCCCTATATAATGCATCAAGCTTTAAAATATATAATTTTCCAAAAATTCCGAATTTAGTGTGCTTGCTAGAAAGCATATATCCGACGTCAAAAAGCTATGTTGTAGAAAACAAATATTAATTTTTTTTAATAAATTAAAAGCAAACGCAAAAAGAATATTATTGTACAAGATATATTTTCAATCTTTCGTGTTTTCTTGAATCTAAGCCGCCCCTTTTTTCCGATGTTAAACCTACCGAAAATCGGATGCAGCTTAGAAACGAAAGTAAAAATATTTGTTGGGTGGAGCAATTATAGGGCCATGCATGTATTTAAAAGCTCGTGATACTAGTAAAATGACTAATTATTCACTTCATATTAGTTCTTATTTTAAATTTATTTTAATTATGTAAAATTGGATGTCAATAATCCATTTTGTATATACTATCTTTCATTTTTAACAAAAAACTTGTTGAGAATTGGAGGTGTGGCTTAGAATCAAATAAATACGGTATAATTGTATGGCTACGAATTTAAAAAATAAGTTTTCATTCAGTAATAAATCAATATTAAATCATATTTTAATTTATTGAATACTGTATTCAACTATCTTGAGGAAGAAAAGTTTTGAGGAAGGTGTTCAAATTTTACTCCTCATTTTCCACGTAATGAATATTTTAATCAATGCGCTTATGTTTTTTTTAAACATTTTATTTTTTTACAAATTCGTTGCTTAAGTAAACAAATCAGCTGTTTATAATAACTACATTATTTAGTTGGTTGTTTGGAATTTTTGTCATTGACTCGTGTGACATTTTCACAAACATGAATAATAAACCACAATTTCCGTCGATAATCGATTATCGTAATCGATCTAATCGTTTCTACAGTAGCAGACATGGCTCTGATCTTTTGTGTGTTACGTTGTTCTTTTAAAATGATTTTTTTTCCTTTTTTTATGTCTCGTGTGAGCTCAAATCATATTAATTTGACCATTATTTGTTTTTGAATTTGATATTTTTGCCTCACTTGGCTATTTAATATCTTGGTAATGATTGAATTTTATGATAAAGCTTGTTTGTAGAACCCTGATGATTCGCAAAAATCATTCTTGTGAAAATGATAGAAATTTATATTTCGGCTACGCATAGATGTTTTTAAGACGTCTTTTATAACATAATAATAATTATTATTTTATTCTAAATATCTCATTAGGAAGCTTTTTGGTAGAATGGTTAAACATCTCGTAGCTTTTGTTTTTTTTTCACATTTTGGTAGAGATAAAAAGCGTCCCAATGTTCATTGCCATACATAATTTTCGAATTTTAAAAATCAAAAAATGAATATATCATGTATTTTTTTTCTATCTAAAAGTGTTATAGCTAAAATGTATGCAACAGTTTGAAACAAACATTCACCATTCAGGCACTAAAAATTTTATTATGTGGAGCAAGAAAACTGTATTTATTCCTTTTTCGATTTAAAAAATTTGTTACAGAATATTACGGTGTCAAACATATATTAACTTTGTTGCAAAAAGCAAAATGGAAGGTTTGAAACAGCGAATCAGTTTATCATTATCCATTTCAAATGCACGATAAATGAAACTTTTCAGAAAAGTTATTAAATTAAGCTTTTAGAGAAAATTATTCAACAATACCCTTCATTCAGTCACATTAAATCCACCTTTTTATTTCATGCAGGGGAAGACATTATCATATCCATCTCTAGTAGATAATCAAACTTACTACAGTAGGTGATCGGTTAACGAACATAATCCGTTCCAAGACTATGTTCGCTATCCGAATTGTTCGTTAACGATCATCGATTCACCATAGATTTCTAAGTGAAATCGATTAATTCGTTCTGGAGACCCTAAAAACTAAATTTAAAAAAATGTATAATTTCTTAGTAATTTTTTTAAAAAGTAATACATACATATATAGTCTTGAATATTAATCAGTCCTTTTCACTTTTTGCTTATGGGGCGTTGAAGAACATGTCCAATGTCGATTGCTTTCCTCTCTTTTTCAGGATTTACCGGAAGTAATTAATAGCATTGTCGTTGTAAAGATCCCCAACCCTACTGACATCAGCTTGGTTTGGGTGCCCTTCTAAGACCATTGCTCTGACATCCGCCCACTTTTTCAAAAGATCTTTAATGGCAGATGTCGGCATTGGTCCTCTTTCGTCTTCCTCTTGTTCAGAAGGAGACACATTTCGCTGTGTTTCTTGGAGTGCTTCTATCGTCAGTTCATCTTCATGCCCCATTATGAGCTCTTATATGTCATCCTCGTTCACCCCTCCAATTCCAGATCTCTAGCAGTTGTCAAAATTTCATCCATATTTTCAGGGGTGTCTCCCTGATCACCTCCGAATATGTGTTCGTTGTCCAAACACAAAAAATCTTTCTTGAAAGTGTTTGTTATCCGAACACAAAAATCTTTCGTGAAAGTGTTCGTTAACCGATCTGTTCGTTAATCGATCACCCACTGTTATAGCTTTAAGGAAGGGATGGCGAACCGTTATGGATCAACGTGCCATTTTTTTTTAAAGAAATGCTTAATGAGGTAAAGACGTGCCGTCAAATAATTTTGACTCGGGATTATAAGGAAAATAATAAAACTAAATACAAACAGCACAGAACTCTTTATTTACTACAGAAAAACACATTTTGTATTTTGTAGTAGTAAATGTTTTAGTTAAAAGTGTAATTCAAATGATATAAAGCAACATTAGTGGGACTTCTGCTGTTGCAGATTAGATGACAAATAAATTATATTAGGATTGGGTAAGATTTTTTTTTTTTTTAGCAGAATGCGTATTGAATTGGAGTCATCTGCCAAATGGTTTCTAAGCGAGTCTTTAATGTTATTTTCATCTTTGAAAATAATGACTCGTTGCCATAGGTGGATGAAAATATGGTTAAAATAGCATGGGACAGCTTCTTCAAACAGTTAAACGTATCTGGAATTGAATTTAATGTTTCCAAAATTTCGTTACTGGCATTTTTACTTATATTGCTTGTTAATCTTTTTGTTTCAAACTTTTCCTCGTATCAATAAATTTTTGATTGCATATTGAGCTGGAGTAGAAATCAATAAGTTGTATTTCAAATTCTTCAATTTCCAACCAATCGAATTGGGCCAAGTTTAGTGTATCAAATGATGTCATATCAGGGCACATTATAAACTTGAGCATTTTTGATAATTCTTTGAACTGAGAAAATATCACTGAAAATCCCTTGATTGAAGAATCAATCGCGGCTGATCATTTTGATCGGTGACGTGCCCAAAATATTGTGCCATTAATGGCACGCGTGTCAATGGTTCTCCATCCCTGCTTTAAGGTACTCGATTACGTTCGGAACCATGAATTTGCAGAAAGGTAAAAAAGAAACTTTTTTTAAATATTTAATGTCACTTAGATTAGAATACACTTATAGAATTGTTTTAAAAATATTAGTACAAAAAATTATTTAAATGAAATATTTTGGCAAGCAATGAACTTAGAATTAACTTTTTTCAAAACATACTCATTTTATGAAAAATGCTTCTATAACAGAGGTGGCGAACCTTTATGGATCGAAGTGCCATTTTTTTTTTAAAAAAAGTGTTTAATGAGATATTGACGTGCCATCAAATAATTTTGACTTGTGATTATTGGAAAAATAATAAAACTAAATATTAACTACTCAAAACTCTTTAACATTATTAACATTTTGTATTAAGAAACACTATGAAAAAAATATTGTTCTCATTATATAAGAAGCTTATAAAATTTAAAGAGATTTAGGGCTTAAAAATATAAATATACTATCGTAAAGATACTTAGCTCCTCCCGATCTGGCTTGAAACAATAATCCAAAGTGACTTGTGAAATAGATAAACCTTTTCCAATCATTAATAAAGATATAGTGCTCTCATACGATTCATTATAAAGGTGATGTCGAGACCATCCTTTTAGCTCTTCTGTTGCTTGCTGGCCTTCTCTCTTCTCTCGAAAAGGCTGTAATTTTATCGGACTCAAGTTCTGTCCTTCAGGCCTTGACAAATAACCAAGAAAAACAAAGTTCACGAATTCAGCGCTGCAGGAAACTACTGAGTAGATTCAAACAAAGGGTGCTTTCCAGTGGGTGCTATTCCATTGTGGTCTATGGGGAAATGAGATAGCGGACTTCTAGGCAAAAAGGCATAGATATTCCCCAAAGGTCTTCCAAAGACATACCTCTATACTCGGATAAACTTGAAATTAATAGGATGAGTAGAAAATACTTTCGTAATGAAGCTCTGCCAGTGCTATTAAAAATAAACCTTGGAGTGTCCTATTAAAACCTGACTGTGTCTCGGACTTCCCTTGTGCTACTGTTGAGGCTGAGAATATTTGTTGCCCATGTGTTCATTTGTTTCGTTTTAATTTGACTGTCTCACTTTTATGTGATTCTGGACAAGTCCTGGGCGCTGTTCAATTAGACTTGCTCATTTGGACTATGTTGTAAAAAAGTATAGGAGAGCTTGTTGCCTAATGACCTGAAGATCAATGACAAGGCATTTATTAAATAAATAAAGATAAACGTCAATGTATCACGACTTTAATTTTTTAACCCAACACATGAGTTTCAGTTAAGGGGATGGTGGACTTTGAAATTGGCGAAAATCGTCCAAATTATGGAAAAAAATTTTTGTGAATTATGATCTTCGTGTGTTCACTGAACCATATGCAAGAAACCGCATGTGTCTAAATAATTTTATTAAAAAGTTATAAGCATTTAAAAAAATTTTAATGGACATAAAAATGTAAACAAAAGCATGTGCTTAGGGTTGTCAAAATTTTTTTGAGTGTTTTTAAATATTAGGATTAATATTTTTGTGTTTTAACAACTGCGCATTTTAACTGCAACCTTTAACTGCTTTATTGCTGTTTGTTTACTTCCACTTGTTTTCATAAGTCGAAAGTATTGCCTTTTTTAAAATTACACATCTTTGATTGCTGTCTGTTTCTTAGTAATATTTATCTTTACGGAATCAAATTTTTGTATCTAAAAGCCACAAAAAGCTTCAAAAAACATATACAATTGTTCTGTATTTGTTTACAATGGATGCTATTAGTCGGCGCTATCGAAAACCTAAAAGGTAGGCCATCAAAAAGAAGGAGTTTGTGTGCATCCAAAGTACAAAAGAGATGGGAAAAAATCACATGCAAAGTGATTCTGATTCTACTATGTGTGCTAAAAATTCTGATATTTTGCTTGCTGAAAATTCACTTATGGATACTGAAATCTCTATTAGTGATGAAGGTTCACATGCTGGTGAAAAGGAACAATATTTGAATGCAAGTCTTAGCAAACTTCAGATGTTTCCTTCAACATCAACTTTTTGTACTAGTGAGAAAAGTACATATGTTTTGATGAATAATGATATGTGGTCTGCTCTTTTATCTAACACAAAATGTGATGAATGTGATATGTGCTCATTGGATGTCGAATGTAATAGTGCTTATGGTTTTTCTACAAAAATAGAGCTAAAATGTAAAAGCTGCAGAAAAATATTTAATTCTGTATTCTCCAGCCCTCGAGATGATGATAGCAATTGTTTCGATGCAAATAAAAAGCTCGTTGAAGCTTTTTCTTAAGATTGGGAAAGGCCATGCAGCATTAGAACTTTTCTCTATGGCTATTGGTATTCATGCAATGGATAAGAAAACTTTCTCAAAATGTTTACACAAATTGTATGAAGTATGTATTGTATGAACAATTGTATGAAGAAAAGTGTAGCTTCAAAGAAGACATTCTTGAAACGAAAAGTAGTCCGAAAACACCATGAAGATTTGCTCGGCACTGCTAATGGTGTTATAGACATCACCGTTTCATATGATGGAACATGGCAGAAACGGGGACATTCGTCACTGTATGGGATAGGAATCGTTATCGACATTTTGACTGGGCTCATTATTGATTACGAAATCCTTTCCAAATATTGCCCAGAATGCACTACCGCAAAAAGGGATTTGGGAGAAAATAGTGCTGAGTACTCCATATGGTACAAATCCCACCAAGAAGAATGCAGCGAAAATTATGTAGGATCTTCTAATGCCATGGAGGTTAAAGCTGCAGAAATTCTATGGAAAAGATCCATTAAAAATTGTGGTATGCGATATGTGAGCATCTTGTCAGATGGTGATGCCAAGACCTATCAACATTTATCATCATTAAATGTGTATGGTAACTGCATAAAAATTGCAAAAGAAGAATGCATTAACCACGTGGCAAAAGGCTTGGCACAGGACTCCGTAACAAAATTTTAGAGTGGCGGAATAAAGGTATCACTATTGGTGGGCGGAAAGAGGGCAACCTCAAAGAAAACACCATTGTGAAACTGACTAACTTTTATAGAAAAGCTATAAAAAGACAATGCGCCAGATGTAAGAAAAATGAAAAGCGCAATTTTAGCTTCATTGTTTCATTGTTCATCTACAGATAAAACTCCAAAACATAGTAAATGCCCTACTGGCTCGACATCATGGTGCTTTTACCAGAGGGCATTGGCTAAAAATGAGAACCCTATGTCCCATTCACTGATGAAAACTAAGCTGTCGGAACAAGTTCTGGAAAAAATACTTCCAGTATATCAAAGGCTTGTAAACGATGAGCTTTTGATGCAGTGCGGGAAAAACTCAGAATGCCAACGAAAGCATCCATAGTGTTATTTGGAAAAACTGCCCAAAAGAAACTTTTGTTTCTAAAAAGCGACTTGAAATCGTTATATCTGCCATAGGTGGATATAATTTTGGCTGCTTCAATAGTTTAGCTATTGAACACAATGAGTTAAGTTCTGTATCTGTGGACATTTCGCATAAACGTGATAAACGACGTTTAGCGCAGAGTGAAAAAAAAGAATTCAAGTGATTGGAGAAAGAAAAGAATAATCAATAAATTGGCTAAATCATCCAAAATTACAAAGAACATTAAAAAAAAGAAGGGGAAACATATGGTGCTGGTAAATTTTAAATGTTTTCTTAGTAAATTAATATTTATTTGCACTAACATTGAAAACATTTTACCGAAAAACTGTACCATGTGAAACCAATGCATTCTATTATAAATTTTTTTTTCTCTCTCTTCAAATTATGCTTGTAAATAAATAATCTAGTATAAATATGTCTGTTATTAAATAAAATGGATGCTTAATAATATCAGAACAACAATTATGAAAGGTAAGTGGAAAAACATTTTTAAAATGTTTTTTTTTCTCAAAACTTTGTTTTTCAGATTTACGTGCTTTTAAAATGTTCCATGCGTCTCATTTTTTGAGCAAATTGCTTGAAATTTCTCGTGAAGAATACTGATAAGTACATAAATAAATCTGGGTATCCATTTAAAATTTTGACTTTATTTAGATAGTTAAATTTCATTTTTAGTGTACAAAATCTGTTATTTTACAGAAAATTAAGTGCAAATAAACAAAAAACTTTTTTAAAAAATTAACCGGTGCATGAAATTGCTAAATAATACCCACTTATGTGTAACGTGTACTAATAAACATTAATAATGTTAGACGAAGTCAAAAAAAAAAAATTGAAACGCATGGAATGTTTTGAAAAATTTAAAAATTATTAATTTTTTTAAATTTAAAAAAAAATTTTAATTGAAATTTTTTTTAAAGATATAGTTGATCTAGTTGTATTCCAGTGTATATGCTCATAAATTTTCATTACTCTTACTTAATAATTAAAAAAAAGTTTTTGAAAGTCCACTGTCCCCTTAAAGAATGCGAATAAGTAAATTTTAGTCGATATGAGAAACCTCTAATCTATATATATAAAGGAGAAAGGCGACTCACTCACTCACTGACTGACTCACTGACTCATTGACTCACTGACTAATCACGATATCTCCGGAACTATTACACCTACAGACTTGAAATTTGGTAGGTAGGTTCCCTTCATGGAGTAGACGTCAGATAAGAACGGATTTTGCAAAGTTCGAACCCCAAGGGACGTTACGGGGGTTTAAGGGGCGTTATAGATAATTATTTCCGTTACTAAACCATTAGATGTATAGTCGTGAAAAACTTGGTACACAGATTTCTTTCATAAAGTAGATCCCTACATAATGATTTTTACGAAACTCGACCTCCAAGGGGCGTTGAGGGCGCTTAAGGGGCGTTATACAAAATTAATTCCATTTTAAACTTATTTGTTCGTAGGATACAGCAGACCAAGCAGCTTCCACACGTTACCAAAGTTGATCTGCTGTTGCAACTGGAGGTGTAATCTGGGTCAACCGTTGTGCAACTATGGGCCACATGTTTTCTATCGGTGAAAGATCCAGAGAGCGAGCCGGCCGGGGAAGCAATTCAATCTGGTGATTGACGAAGAACCTTTGGACAATGCGTGTCAAGTGTGGTCGCGCATTATCTTGTTGAAAAATGGCTGTGGCCAAGCCCTGAAGGTAAGGTAGGACAACTGGCTCCAACACCTCGGAGATGTAGCGCTGGCTGTTTAAAGTACCGACAATGCGTACTAGAGGAGTGTGACAGTGATATACTATACCGCCTCATACCATAATACCACGTGCAGGACCAGTGTGACGGTGCATAACGCAGCTGCTCAGCATCCTCTCTCCACGGTGTCTCCAGACTCGAATCCGACCATCGTGGTGTTACAGACAGATGCGTGACTCTCTCGTCAGTAAAGACAACCTCATTCCATTCTACCACCCACAGCCTTCTTTCATCGCACCATTGGCAGCGGAGACGTCTGTGGTTCTGTTCAAGGGAAGACCAAGCAATGGACGTCTTGCGGACAGACCACTCTCCTGTAAACGGCGTCGAATGGTACGCGCAGACACTGAATAATGCGTTACAGACTCAATGTGCTGTGCTGCGGTTCGTGATATGACTGAACGATCCGTCACTGTCATGCGCACAATTTGCCTATCCTCACGTTAACTGGTGCACCTAGGTGGATGCGATAGACCACGTCTGTCCGTCGTAACCTCCTGCATCCAGTCACATATCCGCATTGCAGTTGCTTGGTTTCATCCAACACGACTACCGATTTCCTTGAAAGATAATCCACAATCTCGGTAGGCCACTATCCTTCCTCTGTCGAACTCGGATACTTGATCAAAAGCTGATTGCTGTTTTCTACGAGACATAACTGATCGTTTTTTGAAAAAACCACAAGAAAAATACAAGTGACGAACTTGAAATCGACGAAATCTCCGAGCCTTAAATAGCGCTTTGACTTGGCGCCACAGGCGCGCGTGATGTGTGTCTGCGCTGAAATTCTAATCATATGCATATCTCACGTCCGCTAATGCATATAGTAAATTTCATGTTATTTGCATGCTTCCTTCAGGGTGTTGCATTTACGATGGCCAGCAGTGTAGATATAAGCCTAAAAGGAAAAATAAAAAAATGATAATAAAAGATTGTTAAAAATTTATATATATATATATATTATAATCTATGAACATAGTGCAATGAACCACATAATGTATCCATAATTTCTAATATTACATACCTGTGAGAAAAAAATAAGTGTAAAAAATGTTTTAATTACGAAAATTCGGTATAGGTTTTAGGTCCTGTATTTTATTTTAAACGAATAGATTCTTAAAAATAAAAAATGACTAGCAAGGAGTAATCTAATTGACTATAATCTATAAGATTCTTTATACGACGAAAATAATACATATCTGCCCCCGCAAAAAGAATTTAAAAACAAAAAGAACTTTGCTTGGAAACGGACATAAGTTTTTTGAATCAATAATAAATCAAACAAAAATTAATTTAGCTGATTTGCGAGTTTAAGTATTTAATACTAATTTTTTTCATGTTTGAGAAAATATCCTTTGTTATGTATATGACTCTTGAAAACTTCTGAAAAAGATTCCAATACTTGTTCTTAGATTTCTTTTTGATAGAAAAGAAATCTGTTGAAAAGAAGCATTTTTAGAAGCACAAGCCGAGCTTCTGAAAAGATTTTGTTCTAAGATTTGCTAATTGTTTTGACCACATTTATTAATCTAATTTGCTGGTAATTATCTGAAAATATTCTTTTTTGTTTGATCTAGGACAAAGGATAGGAGAGATTATAATTTTTGTAGATGGTAGAAATGTGGAAAAATAAATCTAATTTGGGAAAAACGATTCCCATTTCTTAATTTTATTTTTAAACTATAAATTAAATGCATAATAGAATTAAAAACCTTTTAAAATTAATCGATAATTGAATAGAGAATTAGATGTAAAAGAAGTACTAATGGTAAGTAAGACTTTCTAACATTGATTTTATTAATCGAATTTCTATTTGACGCAGTTATCAGAACTGCAGCATAATATTTATTTGATTTTTGATTCATTGGAATTTTTTTATAAGTTATTGAACATAAAAACAAGCAAGGCAAACATATTCAGGACAACTCAATAAAAGGCAAATACCATCATAAACTCCTTGTCTCAGAGGTGTTAATTTTGTCTCGAGGGCTGAAAATATAAACAATTTCCAAACGGATATAAATTAATAAATTCCTTGAAATTAAAATGAAATAATTCGAATTTTAAACACATTATTTATAAAAGAATAAGGTTTTAAAAAGTACAAAAATATTTAAAATATAATCATAATTTTAAAAACTATAAGCATACTAGCCGTTACCCACCCGCTTCACTGGGTATTTCACGATGTTGTATATATGTATACTGGTTACATATATATTAATTATTGATATCTAGCATTAAGAATTCGATTGTATTGAAAAATATATTTATAGCTGTTACACTCTCGCCCCTTGATATAAAAAGAACATAAATTATAATATCTAATTTCTATTTATATCTAAAATAGAAGGAGAATAATATTTTTCGCTCACTTAACCTAATAATTAAGTGGATTTCCACCAAAGCAACTTTCAGTGGATCTCTACTCCATAAAATTAACATGTGTGCTAAATTTCAAGTCTAAATCTAACAGAGCAAAAACGGAATTTTTATCATCAATACCTCATTCAGAGCACTCTTAGCGGATTCCAATTCAACAAAAGAAGCATGCAAACCAAATTTTATTATTGTAGTCTTAGCAGTTCGAAAACGGGAATTTTGTCTACCAATACGCCCAATAACTCTCCCCGCTTCCCCCTGGAGTTGATTTCCGTAAAATCCATTCTTAGTGGAACTCTATTCAACTAAAGAAAAAAGTGCTCAACAAATTTCAAGTAAATGAGTTAAATTCAAAAACAGGAATTTTTCTATAACACGCCTTAATCCCTCGCAACCCCACTCCTTTGGGGGTCCGTTTTCGCAAAAATATTTGTAAAAGGAACTCTATTCCATGAACACGGAACATACCTTCTAATTTTTAAGCAGGTGTTTCTATTAGTTGAAAAGCGGAAATATTTATCTATTACGCCCCTTAACCCCCTTCAGTGACCCTTGGGGATCAATTTCCCCCAAAACTATTTTGTAGCGGATCTCTATACCATGAAAGGAATTCGCTTTCGAAATTTTAAGACCGTACGTCTAATAGTTTAAAAATGGAAATAATTATCTATAACGCCCCTTAAGCCCCCGCAACGCCACTTAGGAAACGATTTTCACAAAACCGATATTACGGCATATCTCTACTTAATGAATGGAATCAGCTTACTAAATTTCGAGATTTTAGTCTAATGGTTTAAAAAAGGAGTAATATTGCCTATAACGCCATTTAATTCTCTACAACGCCACTTGGGAGTCGATTTTGACAAAACCCATTTTGCAGCGGATCTGTACTCTATGAAAGGAATCCGCTTAACAAATTTCAAGACTGTACGTCTAATAGTTTAAAAATGGAAATAATTATGTATAACGCCCCTTAAGCCCCCGCAACGCCACTTAGGAAACGATTTTCACAAAGCCCATCTTATAGCTGATCTCTACTCAATGAATGGAATCAGCTCACTAAATTTCGAGATTTTACGTCTAATAGTTTAAAAAAGGAGTCAATTGCCTATAACGCCACTTAATACTCTGCAACGCCACTTGGGAGTCGATTTTGACAAAACCCATTCTGTAGGGGATCTGTACTTTATGAAAGTAATCCGCTTACCAAATTTCAAAACTGTACGTCTAATAGTTTAAAAAATGGAAATAATTATGTATAACGCCCCTTAAGCGCCCTCAACGCCCCTTGGAGGTCGATTTTTGTAAAAACATTATGTAGGGAATCTCTACTTTATGAAAGAAATCTGTGTACCAAGTTTCAGGTCTGTACATCTAATAGTTTAGTAATGGAAATGATTATCTATAACGCCCCTTAAATACCCGTAACGCCCCTTGGGGTTCGAATTTTGCAAAATCCGTTCTTAGCAGACGTCTACTTGTTGAAGATAACCTACCTACCAAATTTCAAGTCTGTAGATTTAATAGTTCCGGAGATATCGTGATTAGTCAGTGAGTCAGTCAGTGAGTGAATGAGTCGCTTTTCTCCTTTATATATATATAGATGAAAATAAAAGAAACATTTCTGTAAGTTTTACGTTGCGCATGCTATTTTCTAAAATTGTAGTTTTTGATGCATAAAACTTTGTAGAATAATAAAATGTATCATACTCTTTACACCAGGAGTACTCAACCTTTTTTCTCCTGGGCTACATACATTTGTCAGTTGTTACACGCGGGTCGCAACATGAGGATAAATGGGGGGAGGGGGAGAAATGTTTTATGACCGAGATAACATTAGAAATTTAAAATGTGGAAAATTGATCAAAATGTTATTTCTCCTATTTTGCTGTTTTTAATTATTATTTTTTATTTTTGTCACTAACACTAAATTATAAGCATTTTAAGAAACACTCCTTCACATTTTCAGTAAAGTAAATGGTTTCACATGATTACCAATAATATAAGAAACTTTATGGGATATCTTTGTTCTAATGAAACACTTTGTTGCTGTTGCAAAGATTATTCAAGAGAAAGCCTATTTATCACCTCTTAAAAGATATCTTCCAGGAAATGTGGCATTGTACGATTCTTGTTTGTTGGTATTTTTTAAATGCAGTACTTTCGTGACAAATCAAACAATTAATGATCTATGTTTGTTTTTCACTACAAAATAGTCAATCTCCCAATCGTCTTGAAACGAAAAATTTGCTTCGAATATTTTTCGCTTGCAAGAAATGAAACATAGTTAAAAATTAGCTCCACCCATAAAGCTGTCGCTACTCCACTGTTGTCTGTTATCACTAACCGCAACCGTTCCAGGTAAACAAAATATTAATTCGTATCTGTTCGACACCGACAGCAAAAATGATATATTTGATTTCTTGACAAAGGATTTCCCGCCTAATTTTTGATACAATGATCTTAAATAAGTAAATTTCTCAGAGCAATGGGCAATGCCTGGGCCACTTAAAAAGTCTCGGTTTTCAGCATGCGGCCCGAGGGCCGTAGGTTGAGTATGGCTGCTTTACACCCTACCTAATTTTAGTATTATATGTCTTTTTTATTTTAAAATATTTGAAAAATATCAAAATTTGAAAAAATATCTTTAAATTGTAATTTTTTTATTTTTTAAAAATACAATTTATTATTTTATTTTAAAAAATAGCTACAGTTTAATAAGGATGCATCTAACTCTTTCTAAATCAACTTATTGTTAGTAACTAGAGTTACTTGTTTAGAAAATATCATGCGCAACGTAAAACTTAATTAATATTTCTTACAGAAATGTCTTATTTTCATATACTTATCATTTTTTAAATTATGATTATTTTTGGGTCCACTTCAACACTTAAGCAGTTGACTCCAGAGTATCTCGTACAATAACCAATTGTATAGTGCAAACACTGTCCATTTTTATGGTTCTCTTTTAGTCGATAGCTTAATTACTCCTGCATCATTCTCATGACACAATCAGGACACAATTTATAGTGGACTGGTATTTATGTTTTACTCACAACACTTTTTACATTCACATCAGAATTACTGGGTATGCGCAGTTGGGATTGCGCAAACACAGTTCACATATTCTTATTTGAAGACACAACAATACACATCTAATTCTCTTAATTACACAGATGGCGTTTCGCATACCGTGAACTGACAATTATGTTTTAAAAATTCTACACATTTTTGAAGCCTCATTCCTTTATAAATATAATGTAAAAGATTCGAATTATTCAATTTTAATCTGAAGGAATTATATCTATTTGAAAATTATTTATATTTTCAGCTCTCTAGAGAAAAGTTAACACCTCTGTGACCCCTTAAAAAGGAAGGGAAAAAAATAAGTTACAATTAGAAAGTTTAGATGTCCCATGAAGTGTGTGTTCTTAATTACAAATTATACTGTTCTAGAAAATTTTTTAATAGGACTTTACGGTAGACGCTTGCTGCGTGTGGAATCTTCCTTAACCTTAACCTTAACGATCCATGAAATTAGATAAAAGCAGTGGCGTAACAAAGGGGGACCCCCCTCCACACAGACCAGCAGAAATTTAATTTTTAGCATAAAAATTATGCCTCGATGCTTTGATCTATGTGTTTCTTTTAAAAAAAATTCTCCACCACCTCGTTAAAGTAATCTGTGTACGCCACTGGATAAGAGTATGATTTTCGAGATGGACGAAAATGTGGAAATTTGATTCGCTTAAATAATCCCCCCTGTGGAATAATATAAACCTACTGCGCTTTAAATGATACTCAAACTCAAATTTTCCTCATTGAGTGGAAGATAGCGGATTGAATTACCAACTGGGATATCGTTTTCGTTATTAGGTAATGGTTCAGAATTGTCGAGACTCCCGTCAACATCTCTAGTGTATTTTAGAGAGACGCGTTAATCTATACCTAAACTAAACAGCTAAGGCGGGGGTGGCGAACATTTATGGATCAACGTGCAATTTTTTCTAAAGAAGTGTATAATGAGGCATAGAGAGACGGGCCGTCAAATAATTTTGTCTTGAGATTATTGGAACAATAATAAAACTAAATACTAACCTATCAAAACTCTTTATTTACTATGAAAAACTACATTTTGTACTTAATAGTAGTTAAGTTTTTTTAGCTATACGTGAAAATCAAATTAAAGTAACATTAGTGTGATTTTTGTCGTTGCAGATTGGATGACAAGTAACTTATATTAGGATTTACTTTTAAAAAAATGCATGCTAAATTGGAGTTATCTACCAAATGGTTTCTAGGCTATGAAAAAAATTAAGATGTATTAATTTATTTTCGTTTATAATCCGTTCCAGGTCTATAAATTAAAATTTTTCGATAATCAAAACTGAATTCATACAGAAATGTGAAACATTTTAATTACATTTGTACATTTTCAAAAAGGATAAAGACACATAACAGAACATATTTGTTTCAAACATTTATCGTGTTCGAAAACTAAAGGAAGTTTATAGATCTCTTTCTTTTTGTATCTCTTGAAAAGTTAATCATGTATTAATCATCCTCACACAAAGCCCTATAAGGGACACATTTCCGCTAAGGTAAAATTATATGAAAAAAATACGTAGATATCCATTCTTCTGACCATGTGGATTAGTCCAAAAAAATTTAGGAGTTGTCCTGTTTTTTCGGGGAAGCGGATGTCTTGTCTTAGCTACGGCATCGAAAGACGAGATCATCAGTACATTCTTGAATTACAGTCGAAATGCTTCGAATTTTTGACCAAACATACTAAAAAAAGGAATGTGTGGAAGCTATTAAAAATATTATAGATAAAAAAACTCTGAATAACTTAATTCAGTGTTTCTCAAACTGTGGGGCGCGCCCCCCTGGGGGGCGCGATAACCCTACGAGGGGGGCGCGAGCATATCAAAAATAAAAGATTTAAAAACAATTAATTTACTGGAAAGAATTAAAGCAAAATACTTTCAGACATAATAAAAAATGCACTTTTACTCTGATATAATTTATAGGCGCGTGCGATATTAAGTCAACAAAAATAAAAACTTCTTCAATACCTAATTATCTATCTTTGATTCTATAACCAAATAAAAAAACTTTTATTTGATTTGCTGTAATCCCATGATCAGAGATTTTTTTTACCATACTTTCTGTTTAAACCTAACATACAACTCTTAGAGAAAAACAGATCCCAGACGCAGAATCGAAAAAATTTAGGAACATAAAAAAAAAAAAAAAATTCATCACTGTCATTATTTTTGAAATACTGCACATTATAGCTGTAATCTGTTTAACCTTCTAAGTTATTGGTACAGCTAGTTATGTCCCCTCTCTTATGTGTTTGTTTCTCATTTAGGGAAGTTGTAAGTAATGTATTTCTTTGCTACGCTTTTTTTCATGCAAAAGAGTTTTATGATATTTGGAAAACCACGGAGAGCACACACACTTTGAAGAATTACTTGGCCAAGACTTATTTTTACGAGTATTCTATACATATAAAGCATAACGCGAAAAACGTTTTACACAATTTCATGTAATCATAATGAATACACTTTTTACCCTGAAGTGGTTGCGCGGGACGCACAGATTACGAAATCGTTAATTCTGGCAAAACTGTTTAATTGTTACCAAAGAAAAATTGAAAAGTCCTTGAAAGTAGGTAAGTAAACTTTCTCTTAATTAAATTATTCACTGGAATCACGATTTGTATCGTGTACAATAAAATAATTATAAAAAAAAGGATTAGAGTGACTCAATAACCCCGCTCGACCGTATCGAGTGCGCGCCTGCTCCCGGGTTAAAACATGTTGAAATCTTTTCGCTTTTTAAATATTAAAAATAATACAGTTATTCTTCATCGGAATTTTATATTATTGTTCATTATTTAACATCAAATATAAATGCTAATTCTGTGAGGCTTAAAATTACCATTCGCTTAAAACTAATTACAATTTGAGCAACCATTTTAAAAAAATCATTTTACATTTTTGTAAACATTGTCGAGCATTTGGCTTTGCACTCCTTACAATTCAGCTATTATATCAATAATGTTTTATTTTCTTATAAATGAACTCAGGCAAAGAGCGGGCACTTCAGCCGGTATACTTTTAATGTATCAGTGCTGCACAGAGTATTTTATAACTAATTAATTAATACTAAATTAAGAGCAAGTTTAATAAGTATTAACGACTTCCATGGGCTTGTCTTGCAAAGCAAACTTTTTATAAGGAATGCTTATGATTAGAAATTCACCCTGTGAGTTCTTTTTCTATATTTAGCAGATATCTATATTTTGTCTTCTAAGCAGCCACCACATTTTGCAATATGTTCAATTTAAAAATTAGAGAAAGGAAAAATAACATAATAATTATCCTATTATTTTATTTATTTATTTATTTTTTGCTTAAAAGTAGTATACAAAATATTAATACTTATGTTACTAATTTGTATGGTTTATAATTAAGATCGCCTATTGTAGCTTTAGCGTCAAAGTGCATTATTATTGCATTCAGTACATTATTAATGTATAAGGGGGGCGCGATAAAAATTGTGATCGAAAAGGGGGGCGCCAGTATTTAAAGTTTGAGAAGCACTGACTTAATTAAAAAAATAAGCATACAGAGAAATAAATTAGCGACTTGCTAAACAACTTACTATTTATTTTGTTTAGCTAAGTGAGTGAATATTAACGTGTCATACTGTGTTCAGCTACACGAGGGCTTTTGGCGACGGACCACGTAATTTTGAACCACGGCCAAGTGATGGGGACGACACCTGAGCTGGCACCTCCTTCTCCTAACTACAATACCACACCAACGGGAGGGCGTTTCAGCTCTCGACTGATTTAACGTGCATCGCTGCCCTACACGGCAGGTCTTTAGTGATACTGGGCTCGAACTCATGACATGCCTGCCATGATCCGATACCTTGACCACTGGGCTACAGTAGCCCCTTTGCTGAGCTGAAAATATAATCAAAGATTAAATTCACAAACATACCCTAAAGATTTTACTGTTACAACCCGAGTCCGAAATCACAAACATTTTTTTTCTTGTTTTTAGTTACATATACAAAAAAAGGTTGAGTTGAAGTTTTTCCACTTATACATACGCAAATGTATTAATTAAAAGTAATATATCCCTAATCATGGTTCACCTTAGTTCAGGGATGGCAAACCAGTGGCACACGTGCCATCAATGGCACGCGATACAATATTTTAAGCACATTATTGATCAAAATGGTTTGCATTTTATTCCAAAATAATAAAATTCTCTATAAAGTATTACAAAAAAAGCGAGTGATCGCTCCAGTGGCGGTTAAGAGCACTCTCATTTGTCTTTATGAAGTGTTATGAACAAACGTGGCCAGGAGCTCACTCGTTACTTGCCTTAGTTACGTCGTGGACTACATTTGCTTATGATGCAAAATTTGTCTACGAATAGCATAGTCAATTTCGTTGACACAACTTTATGTTAAAGTTTATTTGTGTTATATTTACGATTTGTAACTTGTTTAAAAAATGGCTAGTTCACCAAAAGAACAAAAAGTGCAAGATAGTAAGTGTAACAGAAAATTTCGACCTTGGTGAATCTAAAAATATGGCATTATTAGTAAAGCGATAAGGCGGTGTGTGTTTTATGTTCTGGAACAGTGATATGCAGAACATCGTCTGCAAAACGACCTTCTGAAACAAATAACAAATCCTCTTGTCAAAAAAGTGAACCACAATAAAAATAATTCATAGTATTCTACATTTGTATCCTCATAAGCATAAATAAAATTTTAGTAGAAATAAATTTAAAAACAAGTAAAAAAAAAAAATCAATTCCTACTGAGATCAACAAAGAAAAACTTTATTTTAGCTACTTTTTATTAAATTGTTACAATTAATATACAACTTTAAGTGGTAATTAATTTGTATTAATTATCATTAAAGTATCGTATTGTCATCCAAAACAATCGTGTATATAAAATTTCAGTTCAACTGAATGCTTTAAAATGTGAGAAAAAAACCTTTTGAAGTTTTGAGACAAGTTGCCAAAAATGATGCGGACATGTTTGAATTTGTAATTCTTTAAATAATTAGTTTTAATCTATTAATTTTTATTAATTATAGTTAAATTATTGCATTGTTATCCAAAATAATCATGTATATAAAACTTCAGCGCAATTGAGCGCTTTAAATGTATTTTATAAACGATTGAAAATTCCACCAAGATAAATAAATAAATAAATAAATAGAGAGTGTGAGCTAATAGTAGGAATTGAAAAACATAATTTTTCAGTAACTAGCATGAGAAACAAAATTAATGAAAATAATAACAATATTAATTTTAAGCCTATTTGACAATATGAAAGTATGAAATTTCCGATATTTTCAGATAAATTTATATCTGCTGTATAATTTGTTTGTATCAGTTTATTTTGAAATGTGTGGTACGTAAAATAAATTAAAAGCAAAAACATTTCTAGAACGCAATATTTACTATCTAAAATAGGTTAAACAATAATTTTTAAATAAATTTTTCCTGAAAAGGATAGATTGATATTTCTTTTCAAACAATAATAGAAAAATAATTTTTTAAATTTAAAAAGAATAGTTTTCTTATGTGCAATTACTGTACACATAAGAATAATAGTTCTGAGATTTTTCAATTGTTTAAAATGAAACACGTTCTATATACTTTTCTCGAGACTGGAGAATGGAAGCACTAAAAAAATAATTAAATTCTGATAGTAGAGCCGAAGGACAATGTAAAGAAGCAGTAAACTAACACCAATTCGAAGACGACTGCAAGCAATGATTGAAAAGCACGAGAGAGACAGAAAATTGCGAAACGGGCAGCTATTGTGTTCTTCGAAGGTGACCTTTCTGTTTGGTCAGTTAAAATATCTTTCAAATACCATTGATAAAATGAAAAGAAGACTCCATAAGAATAAGGAAATGTAGTTTCGCACATTATTAGACCTCAATACGAATTATTGCAATGAGTGACGAAATTAAAGCGGTTCGTGTAAAAGCAGATTTAACATCGGGCACCAAACGGGCGCCCAATGCTTCAACTTCAGAAAAACCGCGTCAAACTCCTATTTTATATTTTTTCAACTAAAGTTTAAGTTAATATAAAAAAAATATTTGGTTATTATAAATATAGTCCATTAAAATACGATAATGCGTTTAAAAAAATTGTTTGCCATATACAGTTGAACCTGTTTTTGTGCGGTTCTTAAAAACCACATAAAAATAACCACACAAAAAAATGTTCGAAAATTTCATGAATTCTTACATATAACTAGCCAATTCGTCGAAATACTGCAGAAAGTTTTTTTATGCGGTCGCACAAAAATAAAATCGCATAAAAAAGGACCGCACAAAAACAGGTTCGACTGCATTTTTGTTATTTTGGTATATCTATTTTTTTTTTTTACCAAGGACGTTTCAAAGCATCGATTCCCAACCTACGTGCCTTGGATCAAATGATACCGGGCCGCGCAAAGAACATTAAAATATTTCCGTTTTATTTACTGAGGTATATTTCTCTCGAGTTTGTGCCACTTATAATCCATGTTAAATCCCTTTATAATCAGTTTTTTTAGTGTAAATTTTCACCTCTACGCGGAGATAAAAAGTTTGGGAAACACTGTTTAAAGGCATGGACGAACTGGGTCCAAACCAGAGCCTCGTGGAGGGTGAACTCGTGTTATCAATTACAGTGGCGTAACGTAGAATATTAGGGCTCCCTGAAAAGTCAGTGTTTGGACCCCAAGTCGTATCTTATAAAGAATTACAAAACCATACGTACTAGGCGTCAGTCCGGTTTGGGGCTTCCTAGAACTCCACCCCAGCAATGCGGTGGTGTACGCTACTCCAATGATCAATTAGGTTCTGATCCCGTCACTACACCGAGGTTCAAAATTGCGAGTTCCGTCATCAGAACCTTCGCGTTGCTTTGAAGTTGTTTCTCATGCCACCCGATCTCGACTGCGTCAGATCAAGGCCCACAAAATTCATCATGGCAAGGGAATAGATGTACACCTGTCGTTGGCCGTAGTCTTGAGCACCATACAGGTGACAGTACGATTTTGCTCGGTTCTACCTCAATTTAGAGGGAGAATACTCTGGGGGTGGAGGTCATGGGGCCTTCCATTAACCTCACGAGAAGAGTTGCGGCTCGACGGCTCTTTAGAGTACCCCCATCCGCAAAGACACTATGCATTTACAAACATCCATGTCTTCTCCAGGATTCGAACCTAGGCCCTACGGCACAGCAGTCGGCGTCGCTAACCCATTGTACCGGATGGGCGACTGCTTTGAAGTGCGAAGTCAAACAAACAGTCTACAATCAGTCGCTCTGGATGATAATCACTCTACTGCGCATATTACTTAACATGAAGTCATAGTCTATCTTTTTTTTAAAAAAATTTTTTTGAATATTGTTTTATTTAATAATTTGCTTCTCCTTTTTTTTTTAGAATAATTGCAATTCTTTTAAAGGAATCATCACAAAATAAAAACTTTATGATTTGATCTGTTAAATTATTCTTTTATTAGAGGTGCTTAGCATTTTCAAATTTTTCCTCGTCTTGCGTTGGGATACAGACTTTGCCTTCATTATAAAAATTTGGCTTGCTAGATGGATAAGTAGGTTTTATTAAAACCATTAAAATCTTGAATTTAATTTTCATTATGATATTATAATTCGTGTCAATCATCTCCCCTCCTCTCCCAAGCCTTCCAAAAAACCCCTTTCAAATCTATATTTATTTTTTTCCTTCATTTCATGATTTTTGATTATTTAGTAAATATTGATTATAAACAAAGAAAACAGAAAATATAATATTTTTTCCTTTTATTATGAGTATTACTTCCGCGTATCTAATCTTTTATATACTACAGAAATATTTTTTTTTTCAAATATACTAGTAACATCATGAGGTGGCGCTCTGTTACTTACTTGTAGTAAAAGTAAATAGTAACAGTATTAAATCATTATGAGACTATATTGGAAACAATGAAAGAGTGCAAGATAATATCTACTTAAATATTCAGTCCATACGAATCTGTATTGATGATGATATAATGATTGAGAGATGGAGGACAGCAAATGTAGATGTAGAAACGTATGTAAAATGTTGCCATAATTAACAACAACGATATCAATGCCATTTCATCCATATACGAGGGTGAGACGGAAAATAAGTTTCTCCTGTCGACTGTGGTCAGAGTTGAGTATGAAATTCAAAACATAGAATGAGACATTAAAGATAAGACATAATTTTATTTTTCCATATAAGTACCAAGTACGCTGAGACATTTGTCATACCGCTTGATAAACTTCAAGAAACACTGCGGGAAATCTCAGGGCTTTGTATACGGAAGAAGAATTTACTTTTTCTTGGACTTTTTGGAGGTTGTAACCATCAATGCTACGCGGTAATGTGACGCCCTGTCGAAATTGAAAGAGGCGTTTCGAAAAAAGTGGTCTGGACTTCTCATATCTGGCGTTCCTTTGTTGGATGACTATGCGAGACCACACTCGGTGATGACAACGCAAAACCAAAGTACAACTCTTGGTTGGGAGCGCATCTACGCCATCCGCCATACAGTCCTGATCTCGCACCAAGTGACTTTCATCGATTTCCGATTTAAAAGAAAAATCTTGACTAAAGGCACTGTGGAAGAAATGTTGAAGTCAAGCAAGCCACCAAATGCTTCTTCCGTATGCAAAGCCCTGAGTTTTTCCTGGAGGGCTTTTTGAAGCTTATCAAGCGGTATGACAAATGTCTCAATGTACTTGGTACTTATGCGAAAAAATAAAAGCATGTCTTATTTTTAGTGTCTCGTTCTTTGTTTTGACTTTCATACACAACTCTGACCACAGTCGACAGAGGACACTTACTTTCCGAAACACCTTCGTATTTTAAATATTTATAAATAATTGGGCAGCCAGAATTTTTCAACTTATTAAACAATGCTTCAACTTAAATCGACAAGGATTCAGAATCTATAACAAGGAGGCCGTGCAGAGGGGGCCGAAGCACGATAAACATGTGGAGGCTCAAACATCCTCCCGTTGGTGTGGTGTGGAAGTTAGTAGAAGAGGTGCCAGTTCAGGTGTCGTCCTCGTCATTAGACCGAAATTTAGAATTTCTGTTGCCAAATGCCTTCGTGCAGCTTTGTAGTGACACATATATACAATTCTCTCTCACTCTTTTACAGGGAGTGGGCGTTCCATCCTCTTTGCTTCTCTGGGACGGATTGGAATGAAACTAATATTAAGGGCATCACAAAAAAAATCTTTAACAATAGCTGATAAACAAAAAAACCTTCGCAAAATATGTAATTAATATATTTAGGGGATTTAAAGTTAATAATTTGAGGTTTTTTTAGGGATCATAAAGGCTTAAACATGTAATTAATTTGAAATTATTTTATAACATTTTACACATGACATTTTAAGGTATCCGACTACGTTCGGAACCGTGATTTTATAAAAGCGCATAAATTAATGTTTCATGATATTTAGTGTCACTTAGATTAGAATACATGTATAAAATTGTTTTAAGGACATTTTGACAAAAAAAATTTATTTAAATACAATATTTCGGCAAATAATTTTACTTAGAATAACCTTTTTCAAAATGTTCTCTTTTTGTCAAAAATGCTTCTATTATAATAATATTTTGCCTGGATATAGATCAAACCTCTGTATAGAGGCTCAACTATGATTTTTGAAAAATTCACATTATTTTCAGAATTACATCCAATTGAAAAAAATTATCGGCGTTTTTTTCTTAAAATTTCTCCCCTCTGTTGTCGTAAAAAACATGGATTAACCCACTTCTAAGTTATATATTTCAAAAATTCTAGTTGAGCCTCTGTACAGAGGTCTGAGCAAAATATTATTATAATAGAAGCATTTTTCACAAAAGGAAAATATTTTGAAAATGTGTCATTCTATGTTTATTTTTTGTCAAAATATTGCACTTAAATAATTTTTTATTGTAATACTATTCTTAAAACAATTTTATGTACATTTTCTTATCTAAGTGACACTAAATATCATAAATATTATCCATTTATACGCTTTTCAAAATCATGGTTCCGAACGTAATCGGATACCTTAAGTATAATATTTCTTTACAAATTTTATAAGAATAAAGATTACTAGAAATTATAAAACTGATGTGACAATTTTGGCGTTAAATTTATTAATCTAATATATTTTTATCTGATCTGATTAAAGTGGTTGCAATTTTAACTGTGTTCATCTGTTATTTTGGCTTTAATTTTACTTTTAGTACACTTTACTTCATTAAATTGTTGATAAGTGTACGTGCTTCCGAGCTATGATCATATGAATAACGAATGACTGAACAGGAATATTTGCTTTGGGGGCGGGTATGATTTATAAGTTCAATAAAGAGACTATGAAATTTCTCTTTGAGTTGGATGTCAAATTCACTAAAAGCATATCTGAATGAAAAATCATTAAAAACACACATATCAGAGTGAAAATTCACTAAAAGCATATCTATATAAGGTCGTTTACTTTTTTTTTAAGGAAATTGTATAGTGTTTTAAAAAAATCTGACATTTTAAGCAAAATATCTGTATTTAATGCTAAAATGGGATTACCATGAGATCTGGCGAATAATGCGTACTTTAAACAGAAAAAATAAGATCGAAATGTACCGGTACGCGTTATAAGCTGGGTATAAAAATTATAATATTAAAAAAATGTTTTAAAATTGAGCTGAAAAAGTTAGACTTCTACACACATCGAAATACTGTTTATTTAATAAAAAGGATGTATCTCTCATGAACTTAAAGAGTTTCAGTTTCAGTATTATACTATTTTTCCAAAAAGCCTGGGAAAATACCTCGAATAAATTATTTCAAAACATAAGAGAATCGCATAGGTTTATTTCAGGTTCTTCGTAAAAAAAGGGTGCACGTTATACGGCGAATATTCCTAAAAAAAAGCAGCTTAATAGTATAGGTGCGCGTTATATAACACCGGATTTTGCGCTATACCTCCACTTTTAGGAGGATTAGGTTCGTCCAACTTGTTAAATTGCAAAATATTGTTAGTAGAATAATTTGTGTTTGCCATGATTTTAATATCATTTGGAACTCGCTTATGGTTTGAAACATTGTACAGGTAAGCAGAGATATTTATTTTGATGAAACAGCTTTAAATTTTTTGAATCAGCCATCAAATTTCCAAAAACTGTTGAATGTGCTAGCTAGTTGGATATCATAAGCGATCGTATTTCATTAAGTACGTAGTAAAATCTTGTTTAATATTTGACTTCAATTTAAGCTATTTTACTTCTATAAAGTATATAATGTCGCAATTCGGGAAATCTTAAGACTTCTTGATGCTCTGGACCCAGTGGCGACCACAAGGGGGGTCCTAAGGGTCCGGACACCCCTCATAGCCCTTGATTTTTTTTCGATTGGTTATAATCCTATGTATAAACTACGTAAAATTTAATTATGTATTTGTTTTTAATAATTTATTTTATTAATTAATGTTAAATATTTATTAAATAATAAATTTTTTATTGTTTTTGTTCCCGAAAATCGACAAAATCAAAAGAATACGTTGGGCGGCGTATTGGAGCATGATACCAAAATGGTGGACTTTCGACCCTGGACCCTCCCCTTGAAAATTTTTTGTGTGCGTTACTGTCTGGGCACTTACTCAAAAGTAGGCAACGGACCACTACACAAATGTAGGCCCTATCTTTGATCCTTAAAAGTAGATGTACGTTTCAAATATTCTCACAAACAGTAACTCGAAACAAATAAATGTGCATGACTTACAATCACACAAACCGGCTCAGCCAACTGCCGTCTTTTGACAGAATAAGTAATGATGTTGTGTGGTGGTAGGCCAAGACCTAAGCATGGACGACAGTCATCACATAATAATACAGTCTTATCACTGTTGCCAGTCGACATATAGTTTGAAATTCCTAATTTTTCGGAAACTGAGTCCGGAAATAGCATTTGATACGTTACAATTATTCGAATGATGATAAGGCTAAGTCGAGAATTAGATAAGGCCTAGGCCCTGGGGCGAGCCCAGTTGGTCCATGCCTTAAGACGTCCCTGGTTGCCATAGTGACAAACCAAGTATTTGAAGAATATAATCGGATCCAATTTATAAAACTACACGTTTCCCAGATGACGTTGGCTGTTGCAAGGAAGAACTTTATAGATAAGCAATAAATTCAAAGAATTCCTAAGACGAGCAATAAATATATCGTTCTAGCACGCATCTGTCAATAGTATCATTCCCCTTCAATGATTAGGATTGGGGGGGGACTTAGTTGTAAATCCTCAACAGAAACGAGTCTTCTGACCTCAAAGAGAGTTCTTTTCTTTTCAGGGGGGGATATCAAAAGCCCATTGAATAATGACCATGGAAGGTCAAAGACTATGGAAAAGATCTACCTATTTGTATCTATGAGGGCTGACGAGATCTACACAATGGTATTTTTTCTGTCAAAGCAAATTATAAGGCTTTTTAAAACACTAAAAATTAAAGTCATAAATTTCATTTATTTTTAGGAGGAAAGTATTAATGATAATAATAAAAATAATAACTAGAAAAGCGCAACTGTATAAAACACAGAGTAGAAGGGTACAGTGAGCATAGGGAGTTTTTTCGAAGTAGTTACCCAGCAGCTTCAAACAATATAAAAATTTAATATACAAAAACAATCACTGAAATGTGATTATTATTTTATTAGATTATACAAAATATATTTATTTTGTTATTACTTTATGGTAGAAATCGTCTGCATACATTAATTTAATGTGTTGAAATTGTTACAATTTTACTTTTATTGAATGAATATGTTAAAATAGAGCTCTGTATGTTATATAGTACGAAGTTAAACTTACGTAAATTTCACAAATAGCTCCTCATGTTTTCTAAAGACTCCATGCAAAAATAAATTCTAAGCAATAAGGAACTGTGAGATTTTGGGGAAAAATTGTATTTATGTTATATCTCCCCCGCAACAAAGATGTTCCATATACGTTTTCGAAATTTTTAGCTTTCTGAATTAGTTTGGGAGGACATATTATTGTCATGATACATTAAGATAAAAAATATCAAGATAGTAATGTGGCTGGCACTCACACAGACACATACAACCACACATATATGATTTGTTATTAAGTTCGCCCTTCGTAATTTTGAATCTCAGTCAAGTGACGAGAACGACTCCTGAGATTTTCCCTCATTTTCCAAACTTTCCTCCACGCCAACGAGAGGACTTTGAGCCTCGACAGATTTAAAGTGCATTAGCTTCTCTACACAGCAAGTTTTCAGCGGCACCATGATTATTTTTTTCACTTGATATACATATGCTATAACAATATTCTCACATCATTAAGTCTTAAGACCAAATAGTAATTAATCATGAAGGGAAATAACGAATGAGCATAAATCAATTATAAGGAAATTAATGCTACGCTGGTTCCATTTGGATCATTTTTCACTGTAAGAGGTTTCTCCTATTCTAAATAAATGGATTTCTTAATTTGTTTATTCCTGCAGTTTTAATTTTCTAAAATTAAGCTATATTCTTTTCACTACAAATTCGATTTTATAAATAAAAAGAAGTTTAGCTTGACACAAAAATGGTTCTAACCTCATAAAGTAGTCCTAAGTCCGCTATATTTATAGACATTGTTGCATCCATCTTTAATATCCAAATTTATATATTTCTCCAATCTGGAGAGTTTTTAATAAACATATGTATGTGAGAGAGAATGGGCTTGTGTGTAAAGATAATTAAATTATAAATTAACCGAAATTTTATTTGCTATTTAACATTATTTGACTCACAAATTCACGTATAAAAATACAACAGGGAGTATTTTCTCAGCAAAGATCGCATATGTTAAAATTCCAATTATATTTTATTTCCTTTTATGCTCATAGCCCAAACTTTCTGACACAACGACCTCTCCATTCGAAAACTAAACTAAAAGATGCTGAACTAACGATTATTGAAATAATTAAGTAGTCCAGTTCCAAATAAAATTTTTAGCCTCAGTTTATTCTGTAGAGAGGTCTTGTATTGAAAATTCTCTTCATGGACGAATACAAATTTAATAGTCGAACAATCTCCGTGTTCTCTTTTTGAAATGTCACACACATTCCTAATATTTTCAATACGTCCAATTGCTGTTTTTTTAAATTGATATATTGTACTATCTTACCTATTATTTTTTTCGATTTAAATACATTCTTAGCTGAAAACATCTATAAGTTTTATTATTATTTCTCCTAGTATTTTATGAATTCCTTCGTAAAACGGAAATTGCGTGTTTTGTTTTTTAAAATTTTCAATATTTTTCTTAACATTATGATGGAATTAATTTTTTTTAAAAATTGAGTTTCTCTGATTTTATGTATATATTCAAGTATATATTCGATTTTCTAATAATTACGTTCTGACAGCTGTCAAAACAAAAGGAATTTACACCATATTGTAATAAGCATACAATTTTAGACAGGCAATATCAGTTATATAAGACCCCATCTGCAATCAATAATGGAAGCAAATACCTGTCTTTCCCCTCTAATTTTCAAACTGAAGATAAAATACCATTTGCTGTCTCCTCATACCATTTTCTTCTCATTAAAAAGGGGCTGGGAGACCAGCTGCAGAGTCGTTTTTATGACACTTATCGGATTCCTTATCTACAACTAGACATATATTGCTCTTCTATATTGTTCAAGAACTTGAACACTATCCGTCACACAATTTATGCAAAGAAAATAGTGTTTCCTAGTTTGTCTAAATGAGCCTTTCCCTGTTTAGAATTGTTTCCATTCTTTTCTTAACATTTTTTTTGTGATGAATTTGTTATGGCTACTTCATATTTTTAAAATCCAATAAGAAGAGCATGCTCTTAAATGAGCATGAAATAGGAAATTTTAAAAATTTTGTAGTGATTGATAACATAATAATATAAATATAATATATCACACCCACAAAATATATTTATTACTAATTACTAATATACTGCTAGAAAAATTGCCTGGAAACTAAATAAGTTCTTATGTCATTAATTGTTACTGGTTATGGTTTTTTGCGTGGATATTCTTAATTATGTACTGTTTATTGGATTTATGAGGAAACCAATAAGGTCATTAACATTTTTGAATTAATTCCTAATTTTTCAAAATAATACATAGAGCTTTCTTTGATTGACCAATGGCCTTTCTAACTTAATCACAGGAAGAAACTGTTTGTAAATGAACTATTACTGTTTTAAATTAATTTTATGTTATGCACAAATTTATAATTTAAACAGTGTTTTAAATTAAAGTAGTGTAAATAATTTATATCTGGAAGTGTAATGCATTAATATTACTTTTTGTTGTATTTATTTTATGTTAAAATCTTGCCACCACCTCTCCCTTCGAATTCTAGTTTTATTATGAAATTAAAAAAATAGTGATTACACTGATCAACGAAATAAATTAAACGCAAGACCTCACTGAGACATGGCGTAGACAAAACAAAAGAGAAGGCTTTGCTTCAGACAAAAAAAGATAGCTGTATGCTATCACGAGCTTTTTTACAGATGGCAGAATTTTTTCCTACTTTCTTGACAATTATCGTTATATTTTGGAAACTTCACACAATATCTTTATAAATGATAGCCTATGTGTTATTCTGATGTATAAGCTATATTATTGTTAAGTTTCATTAAATTCCATTCAGTTGTTTTTCCGTGAAAGACTACCAAACATATATACTTTCCCATTTATTATATATATCTCGATTATATCAGTGTAAATATGTATTTTATTTTTTATTATGTCAGAATGTATATTTTGTTTTGCTTCGTTTCAATACATTGATAATTTTTAAATAGTATATTTTTTCCAAACTTTTCGATACGCCTCCGCTTCCCACGCAGGGTAATCACGCCCCCTAGGGAGCGTGCCCACCAGTTTGAGAACCATTGATCTAAGCAACGCTTAACGATTTTGATTCTCGATCGGAATTGTTGTCTTACACAATTCTATGGAAAGGCAATATTTCTCAGAAAATCGCTCAGGGTGTGGAAACTCCTCACACTTTTACTGGCTTTATACAACATAACAATCATAGATAATCCCTTTTTATCTTTTTCGAATGCCTAAGGACTTCGGACAAACACGCGTTTTCTGGACAAATGGGGTGAAGAAAATGTCAGAGACATATTCACACCGTGACGAACAAAGCATTGCGACAGTGAGCATTCCAACAGGGGTTATCAATCAACGTCTAGTTTTGATAGACGGTTTTGTGGATAACAAAACCGCAATTTTGACGAAAGAGAAATTCTCACGCAGAAGGATATTTATAATGTCTGTATAGAGCAGGGGTACTCACAACCTTCTTTTCTGCCGGGCCGCATACATTTTTTACGCGAGCCGCAACATGAGAATTAATGGAGGGGGAGAAATGCTTTAAGACCAAGGTAACAAGGAAAATTTAAAATGTAAAAATTAATTAAAATATTAAAACCCCTATTGTGCCTTTTTAAATTATTATTTTTTATATTTTTTATTTTGTCTCTAAATTTTCTAAATTGGAACCGTTTAAGAATAACTCTTTCACAATTTCTACATCAGTAAACGGTTTCACAAGATTATCAATAATGTAACAAATTTTCTAGGGTGCCTTTGATACCACTCAGACATTACCACTAACAAAACACTTTTTTGTTGTTGTAAAGATTATTCAAGAAAGCCTATTTATCACCTCGTGAAAGAGATCTTGGAGGAAAAGTGTCATTGAAGGATTCCTGTTTATAAATATTTTTTAAGTACAACACTTTGTGACAAAACAAACAATTACCGATCTATGTTTGTCTTTCTCTACAAAGTATTCAACCTCCTGATCATCTTGAAAAGATATATTTCCTTTGAATATTTTTCACTTGCAAGATATGAAAGATTGTTCAAAATTAGTTCCACTCATAAAATGGTCACTACTCCACTGTTGTCTATTATCACTAATCAGAAAAAAGTATCAATTCACCCCCATACGACATCGACAGCAAAAAGCAAAATTGATATATTTGATTTTTTTAACAGAGTTTTCCGTCCAAATTTTCATAAATAAATTAATTTCTCAGGGCAAGGGGCCTTGACCGGGCCACTTAAAAAGGCCCAGTGGGTCACATGTGGCCCGCTGGTTGAGTATCGGTGGTACAGAGCAACAGTTTGCTAAAGGAACAATAATTTATAGAAAAACAGATTTGAAAGTAATATAAACTTTCCAGTGGATGGTTGTAGTGTTCCAAAATAAAAGGATGTAAATAATTCACAAGTGATTACGAGTTTTTTCAAACAAATTAGTAATGGAAAAATGGGAAATAGATGAGGTGTTTCTTAAACACTTAAAAAAAGAGCTTTTCGATTCACAATTACGAAACTAAAAATTACGTAAATAATATTTACAGTTTTACTTTTTTTTCTTCACTCTTAAGCAAAATTAGATCTTTTAAAAGGGCTCTAAAATAAAAATTATATATTTTTGCCTTTTTGAAATGAGTATCATTTTATTTGTTAGCTCCCTATCCCGAAATTATGATCATTTTTCGAATGAATTAATGCATATAAAATTCTTGAAAAATAAAACTTTAATTTTTGCAACATCCATTAAAATATTACGCTTGCTGGAGTTGGTTAAGTTCTATGCTAAGAATTAGTACAGTTAATCTACTATAAAAATTAAAAATTACAAATATGTATCAGAAAAAGAGCAATTAATATATTTTTTACTCATTGAATGTAGTCCATTATCTAAGAATTATTACAAAGTGGAGCTTATTGTAATGATTTTTATTTTGTTTTATTATACTATTTATTTCATTATTACAGAGACGATATGTTACCTTCTTGCTCAAAGGCATTGTATTTGCGATAATTTGGAAGTAATCAAGAAAGGGAAACTACTTCTATTCTGTGAGAAAAGGAACTCATTCTATACTTTAAATTTTAAATAAAATATTAGATAGAGGTGTCAAAAAAGGAGACAAAAAGTGTGTCTTTTTTTATTGTGAAATATGGCTTCCATTTGTTATTTTAGTAACCACCTGTTTTTCCTTGATTTAAATCTCAGTAATTAATCATTTCATAAGAATCTCTATTCAATTAATTAATTAAACTATAAAAGGATGAGAGGACATGCATAAACAATGAATAATCTGACTTTTTTTGTATTTTTGAAATTATTATTTCCCTCTTCTTTCTGGTAGAACAGGCTTTTGTTTGAAATTCTGAAATTACTCATTTATCTCTTTTTAATTAGATTAGTTTCTTTAACCACTTATTAAGTTGTTTATACTCTTAGAAATATTTTGATTAAGCAGTTTCAGAAAAGAAAGAAAGATGGATGAAAAGATTTTTGCTCATACTTCTCAAATGTTATCAACTACATTTGTAAGTCAGAACAATTTAAAAAACGGAATAAAAAAACCTTAAATCCTAAGTAGTTTATTTGAATGTATAAAATCTTTATTCATATACAGGTGTTGTCGAATTCTACCGGCAAATTCAGAGGGGTGATAGTAGGCAGCATGAAGATGACAAATCTCCATAGAACGTGGAGTTCGCAACCAACGTTTAGTCGGAGTAAAACGCAAAAACAGTTATGAAGTATGTGATGTCGAGTGGAATGGAAAGGTATGTAGGAATAGATTCGAAACGGGCACCTTCCGTTCCGAACGCCAGTACTTTATCGATCACGCCAAGACGATCGTCTTCGCGTGATGTCTAAGTACTGGTTTTACTTAGATACCGCTACACTACTCTCCCACCAGTGAGGTGGATAGGCGAACGATTTTTCCCCGTTTGTTTGTTCTTGGAGAGAGAGCATGTTTTTTTATTTATTTACTTATTTTATTCTCTCTCTCTCTCATTCATTTATTTTTATTCTTATTTATTTTTCTTGCTGAGATGAGAGAAAGATGATCTATCGTTTGTTTCGGAGAGAGTATGTGTTTTATTTATATTTTTCTTCTCTTATTTATTATTTTTTTTTCACTCTCTCTTATTTTTATTCATTTACTTTTTCTTGCGGTAGATGGCGCCACGACAGTTCAGAAAGTTGCGTTTTCTTACTTCAGTCCAGGGTCACCAATGTAGGAATGGATTCGAAACGGGCACCTTCCGTTCCGAACGCCAGTACTTTTATCGATCACGCCAAGACGATCGTCTTCGCGTGATGTCTAAGTATTGGTTTTACTTAGATACCGCTACAGGTACAATAAGGGGCAAGAATGCATTAGTTAGACGTAAAGCATGTTGAAAATATGAACAATGCTTCACACGTCAGAAATCCAATGACAAGTGAATGTCACAGGAATTGTTCGAAGTTGCTGCCGAATAAGTCATAGCACATTTGGCACCGACGGACGAATGATTGTCGGACGCGTTCAAACAATCCGGCGTGCTGACGATGTAACCTGAAGCTACGACGATCCAAGCCGTAAGAACTATCGTTGCCACCGTTCACTTGTGTAACAATACACAATAATTTCAGGTGACCCCCAAAGAAGAAATCCAAGGGATTCAGGTTCGGGGATCGTAGACCAAGCAACAGGTCATTTGTGTCCAATCCACCTCCCGGGATATGTAGCATGGAGATGGTTACGCATTACAATCGAAAAATATGCTGGTGCATCATCGTGCGTAAACCTAGTGCGCAGCGGTCTGTATTCCCTTCAAAAGTGGAAAATTTACATATGTGCAAGCTTCTTGAACCCTACCACAGTGCTTCAAATCCTCGCATTCGCTTAGTCACTCCTCTCATTTAGCTGGTCACTCTTCTGACGACTATTATTATCGCGCTTTTCAACTAATAGTGGTTTGTAATTCCATGTTCTATGATGATTTTTCATCCCCATGCTGCTTACTATCATCCCTTTGAATGTGTCGATCGAATTCGGCAACACACTGTATATTGCATTAAGAGAGAGGGATTTATTACATTTGCTCTCTGAATTAGCTGCTTCAAGCCAGTAAATAGCAGTAAAATTTTACAAAAACTACAAAAGAAAGGGTCGTATCTAAGCCATAAAGGTAACTCAAGTCGCGTAGCATGGGGGGTACAGAAGAAGCCATGGCCCTGGTCTGCATATGAAAAGGGGGCTGCAGCAAGCACCGCAATATTTAAATTCAAAAAATATTTCAAACTCCAAATCGAGCGCGCGCGACGAAACTGACGGAAACGAGTGGAAGCTTTAATACACGCACAGATGCAGGAAGTTTATTAGTCGCTATGCAATCGCATTCGTTTTTATGTTACTTAAGCTTCTGACAACCAGTGCTGTGTGACGTCAATGATGCTCAAAATTATTTGCAAACAGAGGGACTAAATATCCATCATCAATGTGCTAAAAAAAACTCGTGCTTTACAGACCGTATTAGAAGCAAAACTAGAGGAATTCATGAATGACGCTTTAAATATGCTAAAAGTTTATGTGAAGAGCTTGAAATTTCTTTTGAACCCCAAGACGAATCGAAGCATATTGATGGGAGGCCGCCGGCCGGAAGAAAAAATGTTCAGTTATCGCACGAAGATGACTTAAAGCGAACAATGTTTTCTTCAATAGACAGAGTAACTACTGAAATTCGAGAAAAATTCCAACAGTTACAGGATCTAGCTCAAAAATATACTTTTTTAAGGCTCGAAGTGAACTTAACTTATATCAAGCTCTTCAAGACATTAATAAAGAAGAATTCCAAGTTGAGCGCGTACGTCTACAAGTTTGCGTAGCTGCAGCAAACCCAGGCTGTAAAAAAGAACTCATTAGGTCCAGCTCTCTCTCAGGGTTTATTAAAATATATTATTCAGTCCAAACCTGAAGAGTTTTTTTAACTGACATCAGTAATACCAGTTGCGAAAGAAGCTTTTCTAAGCTAAAATTAATCAAAAATAATCTAAGTTCGACTATGTCCATGTTAAGGCTAACAAATTTAGCTATTTTGGCAATTGAACATGACATACATATTGATATTGACAATCGTATAAAATATTTTACTTTGAAAAAAACCCACGAAAAGTGCATTTTTAATCAATAAAAAAATGTAAAGCTGTTTTATTTACTTTGACTAATAATTAAAATAGAGAGGCGACAAATTTCCTGTCGGCCTCAGGTGGCGAAAGCCCACGCTACGCCACTGGGTAACTCATAACAATATACAAAGGCTTTCATTTACATTTCTTTCGAAAATGATAAAAAATCTAATTTTTGACTGATCCAGAAACGTACATTGGACTCAACACAACTCTCTTCCTTTTGCGCTATCCATTGCAATCTCCGTTTCGGTATTTCTGGCCTACCTGTTGAGCTGACATTAAATAACCCCTTCTACTTGGGAAAGCGAAACAGACTGTTTCACTTCAGTTCAGCGAAGAGCTAATTTCCCGAACCATGAAAGTTCAAATACTTATAGCAGTGCTTCTCAAACTTTCAATATACGCGACCCACTATTCAAACATCCTTTTCATCGCCCCCCCTTTATACAATAACAATGTATTGAATCCAACAATGCTTTGACACTAAAGCTACAATACGACTTTAACCTCTTATGTTCCCCGACTTATATAAACGTCTCGCTCAGCCAAAGCATTAATTTTCTGGGCGTATATAAGTATTTCCGAAGTAAGATCTTTTGTGTGCAGGGTTATTCATAAAATTATTCCGAAGGCTTTGAAATGCAGTAAAAGGACCTTGACAGTGTTTGCGAAGGATTTGCTTATTTATTCCTTTTCTCTCCTCCCTCACACCCCCAAAAAACATCAAAATACGCTCATCTACGAGGAAAACGGTGGCATTAGGAAGCGAATCGCGTAATTTTAAATCGGCAATTAAGGAATTAACTATAAGCGGAGCAAATTATCAAGTTAATAATTGTTAATATAAGTCCACGAGGTCACTGATAATCATCAAATTTGTTCTTAACATAGTATTGTTAAATTAATAACAAAATACCCTTTGTACAGTACTCATACATTTATAAGTGTATTATATCAGTGTAAATGTGTATTTTATATATTTTATTATATCACAAAACATTTTGTTTCTTTACTTTCAGTAAATTACTAATTTTTTAAAATAATCTTTTGTTTTCGACTTTTCAATATGCTCGCGCCCCCCTCGTAGAGTTATCACGCCCCCTAAGGGGGGCGCTCCCCCCCCAGTTTGAGAAACGCTGACTTGTAGTGGACATTTAATTTTAAAGATAATTTCAAGCAAGCGTAGAAAAATTGTAATAATTTGATTTTTTTTTCAATATTCCTGATGAGAAGATAAGGGCTTTTTTATTACATCAGAAGCTTTTCAGAGATTTTGAGACGATAGAGCATTTTATTTGTTCTAAATGATTTTGCTCAAATGACGTTCATTATATGAAGCGGGATTCATTGCTCGTACTTTTGTTTTTGTATCTTTACTTTTACTGTAACCTAAAATTGTCTGAATGGGATTATGCATATAAATATATACCAACATAACTCTTGTTGATATTAAAAAAAATAAAGATGTAATCCGAGCATATTCTTTACTTTTAGGTCAGCGTTTCATAGTTAAAAAAATGTGTCTGCTTATGACCACACGATAGAAGTCATAAATTTTGACATTCTGAGCCAGAGAATACAATTGTTGGGATGTACTACGTTTTTTGTTATGTTTTCGCATTCAGTCGTTAAAAAGTTCTTTTTTTCGTGCCCATTCATTGTTGGATTTATTTATTTCATCCTTTTTCTGTAAAGGGCAATGTTTAAATAATTATGCATTCTTATATATTTATATATGAGTATACACGATTTCTATATAAATTTCAATCAGCCTAATTATTTGGAAGTATTTATAAGTAAATTACTTATGTAGATTATATTTCTATAATATATATGTTTATATGGCACTTACGTACTGTCACAACAATGCGAACGTTCAAGATAACTCGCCAAGGATTCGGATTTACTATGTGTCGTACGCACTGAATTGGTTACCATGCGCTTCTTTTCATATTATGTCATCAATATTGCTGAGATTATACGTAATTACCATTTATGTAACATACATAACACCATATACTATGTAAGGCTAGAAAAAGTTATTTCCTGAAAACCGTTTACTTTTCTTAAAAATCTCTAAATAAACAAAAAGAGACGGTTCGTATTTTTTCACAATTGACGCTTTTATTTTCTCGTGATCTCTTAGTTGTCATCACTAATATAAACAAAATATTGGCAACTGTCTCTCCAATTAACTTTATTAAGATTTCGGATTTTAATTCTTTTGCCACATTTTTCAATTTCTACTATTAACTCACACTCTCTATATATTTATTTATTTATTTATCTTGGTGGAATTTTCAATCGCTATTAAGATACATTTTAAGGAGCTGAAATTTTATATGTATGATTATTTTAGATGACAAAACAATAACTTAATTATGATTAATAAAATTAATTGATTAAAACTAATTATTTAAAGAATGCAAATAAAGCCACGTTGGCGATTTAGCGACCCTTTTGGCAACTTGTGTCAAAACTTGAAAAGGTTTTTTTTCTCACGTTTTAAGGTATCCGAACACGTTGAAAATGACCAAATTTGGACAAGACCGATATTTTTTCCCCATTTTATTGAATACATCTATCTTTTGGCTTTACAAAACATACTTTGTTTTGATTCTACGCTTTCTTAGAGAGGCCAAGTTACAATCAATTTTATAAAGTTAGAAAAACCGGAAGTGGGTCTTTGATCTACCAGAAGTGGGCATTTAAATTGTTCGAAATCTATCCTGGCGAGTCTGATCACACAAGATATTACAAATGTATTTCTATAAAACTTTTTGAACCTGATATTTAGGCTATTTTCTAGAGTATGTACTAAAATATTTCTTATTGTATGACTATTTTTTGAGTTAGGGCTTGTTATTTAAATAATGGTCTCATAAAGGCGTGATTTTTCTTATAACGTTTACTCAATCTCAGGTCTAAAATTTTCAAATTTTAATAAAACATTAAAATTTTAGTACGTTCTCTAGATAAATGCCTCTAGATAGTTTTGGTAATTCTTTTACCAATATAAATTTATTACTTTTTTCTCTAATTGCTTTGAAGTTTTACAAAAATATTGCTCAAATTTCACTTATAATTGTGATTTTTGTGAAATTCAGGCAATTTATTGTAAATATTGTTGGTATTGAGTCCTAAAAAAGCCTTTATAATGTTTAAATATGTTATTTTGTCAAAAAGTTCTCTGAACGTGTTCGGATACCTTAAAACATTCAGTTGAACTTAAATTTTATATACACCATTGTTTTGAATGACAATACGATACTTTAATGAAAATGAATAAAAATTAATTACCACTTAATGTTATGATTCTGTCATATGTATATACATATTTCTAGTAATTGCAACTATTTAATAAAAAGTAGCTAAAGTAAAATTTTTCTTTGTTGATCTAAGTAGGAATTGACTTAAAATTTTTTTTTATATTACTTGTGTGTGTGTGTGTGTGTTATGCTTAAACGATCTTCCTGCTGAATGAAAAAAATAGATCGTATGTATCGTTTCTTCTTATCTACGATCTGCTACATAAGAATAATCTTTTTTGTTTAAATTATTTTCACTTGCGCTCCTCTTCTCTCGTTTATTCCCAGGAGTTGAGTGGAAATGAGCTGCATGATAGTAATATTTAAATAAAGGAAATAAAATTTCACGAGAAAAAATGCTCATGAAATTTTTATTTAAAAAAACACGTGCCTAAAAAAGTTTTCAATTCAAAATGAAGCGAGCCTCTCTGACCCGAGCACGATTGTCGACTGGAACCAAGTAAACCCGATTGAGCGCAACGCAACCGAATTTAGATTCACTCTCATTAGCAAAACGCACCTAAAGAAGTTATCACTTCAAAAAGATTTATTTATGCGCACTCAGGTGTGCGCGAAAATTAAGAACGATGTTGAAAAATGAGCACATTAGTGAAATAAGAATGTAGGACGGATTGAAAAACTGATCATTAGGTTGACTAAGGCATGTACAGCAGCACATGCAAATATATGCAGCATTATGATGTACTGAGTCACTGGCGTAGCTAGCCCTGAATAAACCCCGTATCAAAAATTCTTTGGGGGTCCTTTTGGAAAATGAATAAAAACGATTGCATTGAGAGAGAGATAAAACATATATATGAAAGTGTCAAAATAAATATACATAGACATAATGTATTAAAAAAATTCATTATTTAAAAATTAACTTAGTTATTTAAATAGGTGCTTTTCTTGATTTTTTTTCCGGTAAACACATTTATAATTACATCCATAACAGATGATTTATTTTTTCAAGTTCATCTATTTCTATTGACAGTATTGTTAAGTCTGAAAACCAGTTTTGGCCTATGAATGCTCCAAGAGGATTTTTAATAATTTTTAGCTTAGAAAATCTTTCAGTTTTTGCAATTGTGACAGGAAGGGTATAAAATAGTAGGCATGCTATCATAACATCCGGAAAACTGAACATGAGGCAACTGAAATTAAGAACCAATAATTCTAGATGCTTTTAAATAGAATGGATTTTTACAATTTCGGATTTTAAACAGCTTTTTAAAGCACTTAATTGTTCATATATACTGTGTGTTAAGTACTTATCATATTCAATAGCTGGTTTTGTGGCCTTTTTTATTTCTTAGCTTGAAATGGATAAGTGTTTATCCGGTTGTAAGATTTCGAAAATATTGCTGGATCAAGGAAACTAAAATCTTTTTGTGGGTTTGGTCTAAGCAGCAATAATAAACACTCGACTTTAAAAAATGATTCTGTATCTGAAATGCTCTCGTCTTCTGAACTCATATAAAAAAAGAGTTTTCTTCTCTTTCATTTCTGAAAGCATGGCATTACACCCCATTCATTTGCAAGATCTCCGGACTCGTTTAGCAAACAGCTGAATTAATTTTGATTTCGTATTAGTTTTAGTCTACTCAATAGTTTACTCAACAGAATACCAGCCTTTCGTAGGTCATTTTTTTCATGCTGTAGGTTTATAGAAATAGGGTCTATGATTTTATAAAACCAAGAAAAAAATAGTCACAAGTATTTCATAAAATCATACCTCTCTAGTATAGTAATTATATCTATATATTCATCATGTTTAGTTGAATTTAAATTAAGTTAACAAAATGCTTTCATTATTACAGAGTAATTTTTTCGAATTACGAATAAGGTGTCATTTCATGGTGACCATCTATTTTGTGTACAAATCTAGAAAATAATTTTTAAAATATTGGTCAAAACTTGGATTAAAGCTATGTTAACTTCGAAATAGTAACTAAAACTTCACAGGCTGCTTAAATGATAAGTAAACATGCTAATTTTATTGTTTTCTCTGTTTTTCAATTCCTACTATTAGCTCACAATCTTTCTCTTTCTTTATATATCTCGTTCAAATTTTCAATCGTCAACAAAATACTTTCCATTTATTCATTCAAGTTCAAACACATTTTATAAAACTTGTAATGGATGACACTTGATGTTGATACAGCTTTTGAAATATTAATTCATTAGTTAAATTTAATTAACGAATAAAAAGTAACAAACGCAAAAATAATAGTCCAACGCCGTATATAAAGAGGAAAATCGCTCCTTGTGTCCCTGTAGCGCAATAAATAGCGCATTGGACTTCTAATCCAAAAGTCGTGAATTCGAATCCCCCTGAGACGGCCTAATTTTTGAGAATGTGATTTATGAATGAATTAATATAACGAACAATAAAATTATAGTTTAAAAAAAACTAAAAAGTACCCTTTTATAGCTAATTGCAACTAAGTTGTAACTTAATCGTTTAGTCGTCAAATCTGGAAATGGGGTTGAAATTAGTCGCCAGATGCGGGATGGAATCTGAAAATGTGAAATCGTTAATCCTGATGATCCTGATCAGTACAATAAATAAAATTATTAAATTATTGTATTGTCATCAGTCCTGGACAAGTGCGCAAAATTTCGAATTAATCTGATCTTTTTAAGTGGGTAAAAATTAAGTTCAAAGATTCCTTTAGATACAAGTGAAGCTTATAAAAGGGTGTTAAAAATAATAGTCCAATGTACCATATATAGGAAGAAAAATCGCTTTTTATTTTGACATTTAATATTGTGATTCTGTCATATGTATATAAATATTTATATTAATTGTAATTATTTAATAAAAAGTAACTAAAGTAAATTTTTTCTTTTGTTGATCTAAGTAGGAATTGATTTAAAAAAATTATATTACTTGTTTCCGATTTATTCATAAATTAGCTTTTCTATTGCAATATACACTCACTTCAAAAAGTTAAGCACGAAGATGTAAAATGCAAAAAAATAAAAAAAATACTGCTTTGATTGACACAAAATTTGGCAGTAAAGTAGCATATATATTTATACATAAAACAAAATCAATAACTATACACAGAAATGAAAACAATATTAAATCTTTGTAAGTTATCAGATAATATCATACTGGAGACTTAAACAGAATTATGTATAAAGTGAAAATAAATAGCATAAAATGAAAAAAAAGGACATTAGTAGGGTATGTCATCCCCCCTCATCTGTATGCTAAGTTTACACCTTCTGACCATGCTTTCAATTAGGTGGTCAACCACCGCAGAATTAAACAATCGCCATTCTTCTTGTAGAGAAGTTTCCAGCTCAATAAGAGTGGCTGGAGGTGGGAAACGTAAAGATACAGCACGGTCGAGAGCATCCCAAAGATTTTCAATGGGATTAAGTTCGGGCGAATATGCTGGCTACGCCATACGTGCAATCCCTTCACTCTCCAGGTAGTCATCGACGATGTCAGCTCTATGGGAACGTGCGTTATTGTCCATGAAAACAAAAGTAGGGCCAACTGCTGCAGCATGCAATCTCACAATGGGTTCTAGGACTTCATCTAGATACCGAACAACCGTCACAGAACCCCGTTTAAAGATGTGCAGGTCGGTACGGTATCCTTATGAAATCCCTACCCACACCATAATGCTTCCGCCTTGGAATGCGTGATGTTCGGTGATGTTTTGAGGCGGATTGCGTGTTCCTTGTTTACGCCATATCCTTATACGCTTGTCATCAGGCTCCAGAGCAGATCTTGACTCATCAGTAAACATGACATTGCCCCAGTCAGACACAGTCCAATTGCCATGTTCCCGTCACCACTTTAATCATGACCCCCTTGATTGAACGGATAGAGGAACGCAAACTCGAGGTACCCGGGTATACAGTCCATTCATATGTAACCTTCGGCGTACTGTAGCTGCAGATATAGCCTTACCAATGAACGCTGTAACCATAGATGTCACACGTGTGGAGGTCGCTCTGCGATTCCGCTTGGCTACAATAGCAATATATCGATCTTCCGCGTGGGTTGTAACCCTTGGGCGACCACCTACTGGCCTTCGGACAACTGTCTGTGTGGTTTGGAATTGTTTCCATAAACGTGAAATTATAGAATGATGAATGCCGAAGAATGCAGCAATATCTGTGATAGACTGTCCTGCTTCAATGTGCCCCACAGCACGCCAACACTCAGAATCTAACGTTCGTTTTCTGGAAGTCATAGAAACACGTATGTCTTGAAAAGAAATTGCACGAAAGTTTTAAACACCTTCTATCAGCACTTACAATCAACTTCTGTAACCCATCATAAAGCTGGATTCTTATAAGACTGCCCTTTTTGCATATTTCTTGACATAAAAGCTCGTTTGGCTGTTACTAACATATTTGCATACTTCCATCTACCTCTGCAGCGAATTGCATCCTCTTTAGTTCTGATTTGGCTTCCAGAAATAAGTATTTTCCTCTCCGTGCTTAACTTTTGGAAGTGAGTGTATCTACTAACTCATATGAAAAAAAAATTACGTTACTTGTTTCCGATTCATTCATAAATTTGCTTTTCTATTGCAATATATCTATTAACTCATATAAAAAAATTGTGTTATTTGTTCCGATTCATTCATAAAATTGTTTTTCTTCTGTAATATATCTACTAACTCATATGAAATAATAAATTTCTTTTTACGCTTATAAGTTAAAATTGTGTTAAACGTTATTTTATCATTTAAAAATGTTAAACATCTTACAGCAGTGTTCTTCAAACTTTTCCAACTCACTGAACGGTGGAATCAAGAAATCGCATTGAAAAAACACGCGAGCAGGGCCGTTTTTAACCTCCCTTGCGCCACAGGTACTTCGAATTGTTACGCCCCGGATCTAAAAAAATATTGAGTAGAGGCCGCCATAACCATATATCTACTTCAACAGGGAAACTGTATCTACCATCCTAAAAAAATTTGATCCGTGACCCCAAGACCTTGCACTGTCCTTATAAGACCAACTGTATTCCATTAAAAAGAAATTAGTGGTAAAATACAACATACACAAAATAAATTTTATTTTTTTCATCTGCATTTTTTTTATGCTTCCATACTACACTGCAATCAAAAAGACATTAAGAGGAATAGGAAACCTCTATACCGCCAATGTTAAATTGGCTGTTTTCGATGTAACTTTTCTCAAAATCTGTAATCTGTCTGCCCGTTTGAAATTTTTCATACAATGAAAGTACACCTTTCTCATTATACTGATATGAGCGTTTAGATAATTTTGCATTTTTTCATAATTTATAAAATGAAATTTGACCCATTTTACACATAAAAAAATTTGTAAGAAATAAATTTTTGAGTTTCTTACAAAAAGCTCATTTCAGTATATATTAGCTATCATTATAAATATGTCATAAAAAATTTACTTACCTGTGAACAGTAGTTTCTCAGAAAAGGTACCTCAAACATCAAAATTAACGTTTTGAGATAAATTGATTTTAATGTATACAGTGAGACTTCTAATCGGCTAGGAAATAAAAAAATAAAAGGCTCAATTTACAATAAAAGATACACGTTTCGGTTTGTATCAGACGTACAACTTTTAAGCAAAAATGTACTTTGCTTACATTTTTTGCCATTCAAATGGGCGTGGCCCAATTTCATCGATTATTTAAAAATAGGTTTTAATGGCTTCTAATTACCCTTGAGGTTAAAGTAAGGTACTTTTGGAAAGGTTAAAAAATCTATGCAATTTTCAAATGTAAAAATCTCAAGTTATCAAAAAAAAAAAATAAGAAGAAGAATTAGCTTTTCAACATCTCTTAAGAAGAATTTCCTGACAACTAATGAATTGTTTTACCCTCGAAAAAGAAAATTCAGACACACAATGTGGTTCTTTTTATTTTATTTCTTTAAAGGCTACGCATCACCTTACAAACTTCAATAATACATTTTTTCCCCTTTTTTCCCCTCTTTTTGTGGCTCATGTTATTGGGAAGTTTGCCACCACATTTCAGATCTGATAACAAATTAGTTTTAAAGATATTTGAAGTTTTCTGAGCTTAGGTTCTGATTTCCCTTTGAAGCATTTTTCCACTCTTAAATGGAATTAATTAAAAATGTTTTTGAGCACAATCAACTCTTTCAGTGTGAAATGGTTATTAATTTCAATTTTTATTACTAAAAAATCATTTCTGCTTGATTATGTTTTGAGTTCTCATAATTATTTAACTAAGATAGATTTCCCAGCCAATTTTTTTATTTTAAAAAATAATATATATAACTTAGAAGTTTTTTCATTAATTTTTTTCCTGTTGTGAAAATGGCACGACCAAAACTTTCGCAGGCTGCTATGAGAAACAATATTTGGAAGAGATGGAATACTACAGAAAATGCACTAGCGTAGCTAGTTCCGAGTGGGCCCGGTAATATTATGTAAGTATACTATGTAAGGCTAGGAAAAGTTATGCCCTGAAAACCGTTTACTTTTCTTAAAAGTCTGTAAGTAAACAAAAGGAGACGGTTCGTACTTTTTCACAATTAACACTTTTATTTTCTCGTGATATCTTAGTTGTCATCATTAATATAAAGAAAATATTGGCAACTTTCTCACCAATCAACTTTATTAAGATTTCGGATTTTAATTCTTTTGCCACATTTTTATGCTTAAATGCTCTTCCTGTGAGAAAACTCTTTCTCGTCTAGTCTTAGTATTATAAAGGCTTTATCTCATTGAAAGTTTATTATAGTTTGCCAAAAAATGTATTATTTCTCTTTGTACTAAAAATATTGAGACGTAACTCACACAGACATATAGTAGATAAAGTTTGAGCATTTTTTTGGTTAGAATTTTAGTGGAATGACCTCATACGCGTATAAAGCAAACTGAAGAGTTATAGGTTGAGAAAATTGTTTTCAAATCTTTCAATAATGTATAACCAAAATTTTTTAATATAACATTAGCTGCGGAATTATATAAGATGAATAAAATTTTCATATTTTCTTTATATGAAATCGTAGAACTACATAAAACAAATTAAATCGCAGTTAGCATAATTATCCGCCTGTATTAATGGTCTGGTGTTTTTTTTATCTCTTTATATGTATATATAGTCATGTTTTTTTAATGAATTCTAGTTTCACACATTATAAGGAGATTTCAAATGTTTTCAAGGGATGTGTTAAAATCTTTTTATAGAATTAAAACATTTGTTGCAACTAGTGTTGTTGTCTCTTCTTTTAAAAATTATTTTGTGCTTTTCTTTTTAAAATAAACATTGCTTTAATTAAGTTCAGTTATTTCGTTCTTTATACTTTGATCGTAGCATTAATTAAAATTTAATCTCCGAATTTACGATGTATTTTATACAATGGTATTATGAAGTACTTCCTTTTTGATTAAGTACACAGCAAGTTGAAAATTTTACTTTATTTTATACTATTCTAGATATCAGTCTAATTTTTTCCCCGCGTTTTTTCGGAAAATCGTTAATAAAAGGAAAATCTCAGACAGATTAGTTTACGAAGTGTCTCTTCACAGACTTTCCAAGGCTTGTGGATTTAAAATGTTTGCCATGCTAAATTGAAGAGGATTTTTCTTTTGCGTGTTTGTTCTGGAGAGGTCTAACCCAATTAAAACTTTCGTCAGAGTTCATCGATTTTATTCGGAATTCTGTTTTTTTTGTTCCAAAGTTCTGAAGTGTTTTTAAATGAGGACAAATCGATATTTGCATTCGTTAAGTAATTGATTTCTCCGTTGGTTCAAATTAAGAAAAAGAAAAAGGAAAATTGTTAAATTGGAGACACACCTTTGAATTTCTGGAAAGTTATCCATTAAGAAAATTATGTTTATATTTATAAAAATAGTTTTCAGGTTGAAGAACTTTGATGTTTTTATTTAGCTCTGTGAAAAAAAAAGAATCAATTTTTTATGTAAATATACTGTCTCATTCTAGCATTTGAAAAATCAATTCTTTTGTGCACAGCATTATTTATAAATATTTTACATGAAGAGAGTGATTGATTTTTATAGAAGTTTACTTCTCACTAAGACTCTTATCGCTTATTATGTTATCGAATACCTTTTGCAATATTTTTAATGGCAAATACATTTTGTTTATACCATTTGTATATATATATATATGTGTGTGTGTGTGTGTGTGTAATAATTCCCCCTAGCATTCTCTTTTAATTAAATCTTTTAATAATATTCAAATATTCTTTTAATTATTTGGTTCGAAACTAACACCCTGATTTTAATCGTAATCGACTAATAATATTACATCATAAATCCCTTTCCCGCCCCTTGTAACCAATCAGAGCTCTTATTACAAAAATGTCAGGTGGTCTTCAACGTCAGGTATAAAAGCCGATGTCTCTGGAAACCTCTCTCTCTTCGCTCGTTTTTCTGTAGTCATGTAGCCGGCTGCAGCGCGTTCTGTGTGTGTCTTTGTCTGTGTTGTGTCGTCCATGTTTGCTTCTTGTATGTGTAATGCCATCCCTACTGGATCGTTATGTGTTTCCGGATGTGAATAAAAATGAATTTCGATTTCCATGAGTGCCTCTTCGATACTACCCTACTCAGCCATGCTCCACGTAACACAATCACTCACCACTGGTCACGCCCTATCTTTGGTTACCTACAGTAATAACATCCACTCGCCACGTCTTACAATAGTTTAACCAATCTCCAGTAATATAATAAGAATATTATATACACACACACACAGATATATATATATATATATATATATATATATATATATATATATATATATATATATATATATATATAGTTTCTATTTTTTATTTAGAAAAATTGTTTTTAAAACCTAATTTTGTATCCTTTTACAAATATAAGATTTTATTACAAAAGTGTTTATAGTATAAAAATTTATAATAATCTTTGAGCTGAGAGAGAGAGAGAGGGGTGAGATTAATAATATATAGATTGCAGTACAATAAATTTCACATCCAAAAATTGTGACGGATCTGTACGCGTACTTTCATCTAATCCTCTTAGGAAATCTTTGAGCTATCAATTCGCATTTATTCATAGCCAACCCTTTTGAAGAAGAAACCGCGTGTGACAGATATGTAAATTAAGTCTACTATATATAGTCTAGGATAGCGAGGAGGAGAAGGAGCGAGAATTTGATAAGATAGAATTCATTGCTAATGATCAGGTATTATAACTTTCCATAGTGTATTTCAAATATTTAATAGAGGAAGATTTAAAGTGACGATTGATCACTATAGTTGAATTAGTATTAGATATTAAGTGGGATACTTCATTTGAGATCCTATAAAGAGAGGACCGATATTGATAGTCTCCTAATATTTCGTGTATCTTGTTATTTATCCACATTTTGTTCATATTGAGAATATTTCTTCAGGTTGCAAATTATTGAATCAGAGTTGCTATTTTTGTGAGATCAACAGATAGTTGTTGATTATGCTAGTGTTTGTTCCCTTCCTCCCACATATCTAGGTGGGCAAGAGAGAGGGTCGAATCCCTCACAAAGTAACTAAAAAAATAGATGCATTTTGAAATTTCTAATATAATTGAGAACAATGTATTTTAGAACGGGTTGGACACCTTTTTATTTCAAAGTTCTTCTTACTCTTTTTGATTTTCGGGATGATTAATTTGCATGAATTAGTTTCTGGAATTAATGAATGCTTTCTTTGGTTTTTATTTCATCATTTTGAGACAAATTAGCGCAAAAATGTTCTGCTCCAATCACAAACCAATTGGCGAAAATGTACGATTTTTCATGAATGGAAAAAAAAATCGTTGGTTTTTGTACATGAATGCTAAAATTTAAAATGAGCCTAGCTTTGTAAATCACTTAATATCAAGAAAATAAAAAGGAAGATACTGTATACTCGTTGGATCAATTTATTTATAGATTATTTTTCGATATAAGTTTATATTCATAGGTTTTAATAAGAATATATCGCAATAAACGTTTGGATAATTAATTATAAGGTATTAGGTGTGTGCAATACTTTTTTTTAAAAATAAAATAATAATTGTAATAATTTGAAAGAGTATGCAAATTTAGTTTCAACCGGGATGTGCAAAGGGGTTACCTATTTTAGGAGATGCAAATTTTAGTTAAACTCATGTCCACACATGATGTTGTGTCCAGTTCACACATGATGTTATGAGGATCGTAACTGTTGGTCAATAAAAACATATATATATATAGCATACAATGTAGTAACCTATCATATCAATATTTTTTTTTGATAATATACCTTTTTTTAAAAAAGAAAGAAATAGTTCTGAGACGGTGTAACACCGATCGTTATAAAAGCTATAAAGAGCTCGTGGAACATGTGCAGTATCGTAACTATCCATATCAGGCACGGTTCATTCAATAGAGAAGAGATTCTTGAGCAAGTCATAAAAACAGATCGAATCTGAACGTATTTCAATGACACTAAAGCCATCAATGTTCTCCGAATTAAGTCGAAAGACAGTTGAAAACGGTGGATTTCATCAGAAAGGGTTAGATCATTGGGTTGCATACCCAAATCAATGTAACCAGTGAATATTTACCTGTGTTTTCTTGCTTTCTTGAAACAATATACAGTTATTCTTCAAATATAATGAGACAGGAGTCAATAAATAGGTTACCTACCATAACATAAAATGCCGATGGATTAACCGTGTGTATGCTTCAATCATAATCAGAACTTAATCCCACGAAGGTTTTGAGTAAGAGTGTGGAGGAATGTGAAGGGACTTATTTTATTGGTAGACCCTCCAGCCTAACTAATCTACTGATGCTATTTTTTCCTGTCTTCATTAAGAAGAACTGCGATTCGCAGTAATCGTGAAGAGGCCTTCCGTCCACAATCGGCATGATGTTATTTTTTTTTATGAACAAGCGAGTCCCCATGCTACTTTTGTCATACAGTAAAAAAAAGTATTTTTTCGGATTCTTCCTGTTATATATTACTATTTCGTGTGTTGACCAACGGTTTTAGACGAAAATTCTTTGCTGATCTCAATGTTCAGAAAATTTCATTACACTGACCTCCAAAAGTTAAGCTACAACGCATTTTTCGAATCTCGCCATCAAAAATATGTCAGCAATAATAAATTTCATTGTTTGATAATCATGTACTTCAAGAAAACATAAGAAGAAAACAATAGTCATTACTTTTATTTTAAAGAAACGGATTTTAAGAAGAAATCAAAGAAAATGTGCAAAAATCAAACTTACGTAGCTTGGAGTGCACGTTATGTGTATGATTGTTGATATTCCTTAGTTGTTGATAATTTAGGTAACAATATCCAGGAAAGTCTATAAAGGTTTTCAAGAATTTTTTACTCGATTCATTTAAGGTATCCGACCACGTTCGGAACCGTGATTTTGCAAAAGCGTGTAAATGGATAATATGTATGATATTTAGTGTCACTTAGATTAGAAAATGTATATAAAATTGTTTTAAAAATAGTATTAAATAAAAATATTCTCCTAGTGTGAAAAATGCTTCTATTATAAAAATATTTTTCCAGTATATAGCTCAGATCTCTGTACAGAGGCTCAACTAGAATTTTTGAAATATATAACTTAGGAAAGGGTGTATTCATGTTTTACGACAACAGAAGAAAAAATTTTAAGAGAAAACGCCGATAATTATTTCAATTGGTGGTGTTGACGCCTGCGTAATGATGACTGCGAGTATGACGTATGCGTGAAGATGCCTGCGTGCGCACCTGCCAACCGGACTATATATGGTCGGAGAAGCTAAAAGATTGGGTATATTGCTGACGTGGGTAATAACTTGTTTACATCGAAACCCACAATAACTTCTGTTACCTTTTTGGTTTTATTAAAATTTTAGTCGGAAAGACTTGGTCCGTCATATTATTAAAACTCGTGACACTCACGAACATTTTTTGGTCCGTCGAGCCGGAGTCACGAACTAAAGCGCGATGGATATTTTAAAATTAAACAAAGCTAAAACTTCCTTAAAAGGAAGTATTACTAGAATATCAACCTTCATGGACAACGTGTTCGAACATGTTGACATCACCGAGCTGGAGGTCAAACTCAAGAAAATTGACCAACTCCAGAGGAAAATTGAAGAATTGAAGGAGCTACTTTTTGGATTAGAAACCGCAAACCCAACAGAAGAAGCGGAATTCGAAGAAGATTTATACAAATGTGAAACACGTCTGGACGATTTGGAGGTAAGAGTTAAAAAATTGATTAACTCAATTAATGTATCATTGTCTGTGACTGCAGTTGAAAAAAACAAATACGAAAACGGAACTTTTGCTCAAACAAAAAATTCCACCTATAATACTTCCCACCTTTTCGGGAAAATATGAACAATTTAGTAGCTTTAAATCCCAATTTGACGATTTAATTACAACTAACGAACAACTGACTCAGTCACAGAAATTGTATTATTTGAATTCCTGTCTATCAAATGAAGTTAAAAGAATTTGCCTCCACTTTCGATACATTTTCTTCGTTGTATGAAGCACTCGAATCCCGATATGATAACAAAAGATTGATTGTCGATATTCATGTGCAACAAATATTAAATTTTAAGAAGATAGAACGTGAGAATCCGAAAGAAATTCGTGAAATGATTGATTGCATTAAAAAAAAACTTACGGGCTCTAAAATTACTAAACTATGAGCAAAATAATTTATTTAATGTATTTTTATTAAATATTATGCTAAAGAAATTGGATAATGAATCACGAAAAAATTTCGAACTGAGTTTAAAAGCAAAAGATGTTCCCACATTTGATGAATTTATTGCATTTTTAGAACAACGCGAAACCATTCTTTTATCCGTAGATAAAAATTGTATTGTCGAAACAAAAACGATATTAAGAAAATCTAACTTATCCTTTAAGACAAAAACCAACCTTTTAATGAATCGATCTGTTGAAAACAAGAGTTGCATAGTTTGTAAGGATAAAACTTTACATCCGATATTTCGATGCAAAAAGGTTTCTAGAATTGAACCCCGAAAAACGATTAGATTTAGTCCGTCTGCATAAGTTATGTGAACTGTGTTTGCGAAAAAACCACAAAAAGGATGCAATGTACTTCGACGTATGTGTGCCCATGTGGCTTTTTAAAAAACATTCTCGCTCCCTCTGTACTGCGGCAATAGATGACCGAAAAAAATGGGTTATTCCCTCTGCCGAACTTCAGTACTAACTAACCCGGAGGACCGGGAATCGAATGTGGTGGATTCTTCCACACAGAACACAGTTTTGAGTAGCACTGCTTCTCAACATAGAAAGAACGTGTTAATATCGACTGGTAGCGTTTTCTTACGAAATAATGAAGGCCGAGAACTAAAATGTCCCGTCATTTTTGACTCAGCGTCTAACATTAATATTATATCCAGAAAAATGTGTGATTTTCTTGGTATTGCAATAGAAAAGATAAATTTCTCAGTTTCAGGACTCAATTCATTAAAACAAAACTTAAAGGGAAAAACTAATACTTTAATTTCTAATAAAGTGGTACTTTTAGAGAAAACGTAGAATTTTTGTGACTGAAAAAATTACCGGGTTGACACCAAGTGTTACGTTAGATGTTTCGGAAATAAAAATTCCTGAATTTTTAGAATTATCAGATCCCTATTTTTACGAAGCTAAGGAAATTCACGCTTTACTGAATGCGGATATTTTCTTTAGAATAATTAAAGATAACGTATATAAAGTAAATAAAGAATTGTTGTTTAGGGAAACTGAATTTGGATGGATTGCTGGAGGACGACAGGGAACCAATACTAATAACTTCTCATGTTACTTTCTTAAAGATAATGATTCGGTTGATGATACATTAAAGCTGTTTTTGAGCTCGAATCCCTTGGCATAAAAGATGACCCTTGCTATCGGAAAGATGACCAAGCTATGAATATTTTTAAGGAAACTGTACAATATAATAATAATCGGTATGTGGTTGAATTACCTTTTCGTAAACATTGGAACGAATTGTCGAATAACATTTCTGTGGCAAAGCAACGTTTCCAGAGTTTATGGGGAAGGTTACGAAGAGATAAAACCCTTTACACTCAATACAAAGAAACGATTCAAGATTATTTGAATCAAGGAATCATAGAAAAGGTCAATGATACTGAAATTAATGTACACAAACCAATGTATTACTTACACCAAGCGATAAAAAAGGAGGGTCGTGTTACTACTTCTACTCGTATTGTTTTTGATGCAGCTTCACACCAAGCTAACGAACTATCACTGAACGATTGCTTGTGGCCTGGACCTAATTTGAATCCTAATCTTTTAGATGTTTTAATTAATTTCAGGCTAAATCGAGTTTGCAATATCATCGGATATTCGTCAGGCTTTTTCTTCAAATTTGCTTGGCGGATAAACATAAAGATTTTGTACGGTTTTTATGGACAGATAGTAATCCACGTATTGGGGAAAAGCTCACTTTGCAAGTTTATAGATTTAACAGGGTGATATTTGGAGTTAATTCTAGTCCCTTTCTACTAGCAGCAACAATCAAATATCACATTGAGAAATATAACGAAATTCATCCCATAACTGTACAACATTTAGATTCTTTCATGTATGTGGATGATTGGATTACGGGACAGGATACTCGAGAGGAAGCTCTTTTCATGTCTCGCCACGCTAAGAATATTATGAAAGAAGCAGGGATGGAGATGCGAAAATGGATCAGCAATGATACCGTTTTAATGGCTCAGTGGGCGGCTGAAGGTTTTGACACACATCCTATGGATGCATCCATCAGGTTAGGAACAAACAAAAGTGTTAGGCATGGCTTGGCAAACTCTAGATGACTGTCTGACGTTGGATACTAAAGGTGTGCTGGAATTCGTTTCGATAAACGAAAATACTAAAAGATTTATGTTACAAACAATAGGGAAGATATTTGATCCCCTGGGATTGCTCTCACCCTTTACTATAAGAATAAAATGTGTCATACAAGAACTTTGGATAAAAAAATAACTTGGGATGAAATTTTACCCCCAAAGTTAAAGGAAAAGTGGTTAATTTGGTGTAAAGAACTGCCCCTATTAGATAATCTTAGAATTCCAAGGTTAGTTCTTGATTCAACGAATGATGAGGTAAGTGACCTCATTGAAATTCACATATTCTGCGATGCCTCTAAACTCGCTTATGGTGCAGCAGCTTACGTGAAAGTAAGAAAACAAAATGAAGTGCTCGTAAAATCTCATCACTTCAAAAACGAGGGTGGCACCCCTGAAAGCAGTTACTTTGCCTCGACTTGAGCTCCTGGGAGCTTTAGTAGCAGCTCGATTGAGTTCAAGGGTTCAAGAAATCGTCCGCAAGAAAAAGGAGGGCAAAGTGTTCCATTGGACAGACTCCAAAATAGTCCTATTCTGGATTAAAGGCTCTTCTAAAAGATGGAAACAATTCGTGGCTAACAGAGTGCAGGAGATCTCCGAGCTAACTGATCCTGATTCTTGGTTTCATTGCTCAGGACAAGACAATCCCTCAGATTTCTTGTCTAGGGGACTTAGTGTTGATACACTTATTTCCAACAACAAATGGTGGACTGGTCCAGCCTTCCTAAGAACTGACGAACTCCCCAAAACTGTCTCTGAGTGCCCGGAACTGAATGAAGTAGATTATTTGCCTGAACTAAAATCAAAGGACTCTAAAGAACATACTGTATTGACTTTAAACTTTAATCAAACATTTTTGATCATTTACTTTCTTGTAGTAATAAGTTTCTAACTATCGTTCGAGTGTTAAGTTTTCTTTACAGGTTTCTATTTAACATTAGAAATCAACTAACAAGAAAACGGGACCTCTTACTTCAGATGAGATGAAAGAAGCAGAAATTTATTTAATGAAACAAGTACAGCTTAGCTCATTCTATAAGGAAATTAGAGCTATGCAAAATGGTGATGACATTTGTAATAAAAGTAAGATTTTAAATTTATCCCCATTTTTAGATGATAAGGGAATCATTAGAGTAGGTGGAAGACTGAAACACTCTCGACTTCCTTATTCGAGTAAACATCCTATATTGCTTCCTGCGAAAAGTAAACTAACTATAATTATTGTTAAATACTACCATGAGAAATATTTTCATCTTGGGCCCCAACATTTACTTTATCAGGTTAGACTTAAATATTGGCCAATTCACGGGCGAAATATTTGCAGAAAAGTTGTGCATAACTGTGTAATTTGCTTTAAATTTAATCCTAAAATTTGTTCTAAAAAAATGGGCGATTTGCCAAAAGAAAGAATAACTCCCGATAAGGTCTTTAATTCAACTGGAATTGATTTGTGTGGACCCTTCTTTATCAAAAATAAATATCAGAGGAAAGGTCCTGAAATTAAAGTTTATGTTTGTATATTTATTTGCCTTGTAACAAAGGCCATTCACTTAGAGATAATCAGCGACTTAACTTCGCAAGCTTTAATTGCTGCATTGAAAAGATTTATTTCAAGAAGGGGTAAGTGTCATAAAATATTTTCGGATAATGGTACTAACATGATAGGCGCTAATCGAGAAATAAAAGCTTTGTCTAAGTTAGTAAGAGATAGAGAAGAGTCTTTATTTGCGTTTTTCGCAGAAGAAGGCATTGAATGGTCATTTATTCCCCCTAGAAGCCCAAACTGGGGAGGTCTATGGGAGGCTAATATAAAATCTTTAAAATATCATTTTAAACGCGTTGCAGGAAACTCAAAATTTAGTTATGAAGAATTATTGACTTTAATAACGCAAATTGAAGCAATTTTGAACTCTCGACCTCTTACGCCACTTTCATCTGACGTAGATGATTTGGAGGTTTTAACCCCAGCTCACTTTTAATCGGGAGACCGATCACAGCTATAGTGGAACCGTCTCTGTTGCAATGCGAATCAAATCGTTTAAATGTTTGGCAGAGAATAACTAAATCAGTTCAAACGATCTGGAAAAGGTGGAGCCTTTCATATTTAAATAGTCTGCAACAACGAAAGAAATGGATTGTTAATAAAGAAAATCTCAAATTGGGAGATATGGTTTTAATAAGAGAAGAAAATCTTCCTCCTTGTAAATGGTTATTGGGACGTGTTGTTAAAATATACATGGGGAAAGATAAGAAAGTTAGAGTTGTAGATATTAAAACTGGTAAAGGTATTTATAAAAGGTCTATCAATAGGTTGAGCATACTGCCTATTGAAAATTAAATGTGTATGGTTATTTATGATATTATTAACTTGGAATTTATTGTTAGAATTTTTGGTATTCTCGTGTATCAAATTATTTACTATGTATTATTATGTATTTATTATTTGAGAACTTAAGCTAATTCTCTCTGCTGAAATTTGATATTCACTTAATATTTATTAGTATTAATTCATGTTTAAAATTTATTGCGTATTTTTTGTTAAGATACAAATTGTTAAGTTCTTGCATGTGGACATAGCAAGGCCGGGCGGGATGTTGACGCCTGCGTAATGATGACTGCGAGTATGACGTATGCGTGAAGATGCCTGCGTGCGCACCTGCCAACCGGACTATATATGGTCGGAGAAGCTAAAAGATTGGGTATATTGCTGACGTGGGTAATAACTTGTTTACATCGAAACCCACAATAACTTCTGTTACCTTTTTGGTTTTATTAAAATTTTAGTCGGAAAGACTTGGTCCGTCATATTATTAAAACTCGTGACACTCACGAACAGGTGGTAACTCTGAAAATAATGTGAATTTTTCAAAAATCATAGTTGAGCCTCTGTACAGAGGTTTGAGCTATATACAGGCAAAATATTATTATAATAGAAGCATTTTTCACAGAAGGAGAACATTTTGAAAAAAGGTTATTCTAAAATAATTTTTAGCCAAAGTATTGCACTTAAAATTTTTTTTGACAAAATGTGCTTAAAACAATTTTATACATTTTTTCTAATCTAAGTGACACTAAATATCATGAAAATTATCCATTTATGCGCCTTTTTAAAATAGCGGTTTCGAACATAGTCGGATGCCTTAAGTAGCAGGAATTTGGATGGTTGGAAAAGGGCTTCTCATAAGATGCTGCTGCTAGAGTGTCTTCAACTGGCTCCCAATGTGATTGAAGGATTGTGAGATCAATAAGAATTTAATGACTGTATATCTAGAAGACACATGTCCCAGGTCAATCACAAGTTACAACAGCAGGAGACTGTTTTCTAGTTATTTCAGGCTGAATGAGAAGAAGCACTACGATGTCTCACCTCATTGTAGATCATTTTGTCGTATCAGGAACAAGAATCTACTCTACAATGGTGCAAAAATGCTTTCACAATGCAAGTCTCTATGCAAAACGTCCAATTATGTATATTCCCCTAAGCCATCGACAGAGATATGCCCCGTTGCATTAGACAAAGGGGGACTTTTCACAGAGGAGTCCAGGTTTTCATTGAAGAACAATTCAAGATGTCTGCTGATCGGGAGGGAACGACTCACTAGATGCACCGAATCCAACAATGTTGAAAGACACAATTACAGATGTGTGTGTTCCACTGTTTTTGGCAGAGACCTCTCTCGGTGATCATATTGATTTACATGTGATCCATAGAGAAATTCTGAATGGAGTGAGATATGGTGAGATCCTTGATCGATATATTCATCCATACGCAACTGCTACCAGTAATGAATTCATTTTGATGGATGATAATGAGCGAAATCCCCGAGCTGTGCTTGTTGAGGTTTATCTTCAGGATCATAGTTCGGTGCGGATGGAATGGCCAGCTGAATCTCTAGTCCTGAATCCCATGGAGTATTTTTGGGGCTATCTTGATAGACACGTTGGTGATCTAATTCGACTCCAAAGTCCTTACATGAGCTGGAACAAGGATTACTCCATATTTGATCCTTGCTTCCCATTTCGGTATCCGATAACTTGATTGGTAACATAGAAATGCCGATGCCATCAAAGCTTTGCAGTTAGGTGTTCACACATTTCATTTTAACCAGTGCAGGTTTATCCATTGGGCATTTAGGGTGGGCACATAAGTGCTCGGGGCCTGGAAGGCCCTAGATAAGATAGACTGAGCCGGATCCAAGAGCACCTCCTTGGATTTGACAGGGGCAAGGGTGCCTGTAGAACTTCTGCACCCAGGGCCCGAAATGAACTTAAATCGGCACTGTTTATAACTCATTTTTGTAATGTTTCTGAGGTATCTTTCCTCAAAAATTTGTAATATTTTGCTCCCTGCAATAATAAATTTTTCTTTCAACCATGCTTCATTTTTTTTTTTTTTTTTTTGTAAAACATGTTTGTGATAATCAGAATGGATGAAATCCGCAAACCTAAAAAAGTCAACCAATTGGCACACGAAGAAAGGGCAGGCCAAATCTTAGATGGATTGATGGTCTAGAAAAAGATCTCCTGGTTTTGAGAACTAAAAATTGGAGAACATTAGCAAGAAGAAGGCTGACCTGGAAAAAGCTTCTTGAGAAGGCCAAAGCCTACCCTGGTCTGCCGCCACTGAGGAAGGAAGGATGTTTGTGTTAAACTTATGCAAATCTAAGCGTCGTATTCAATAAGAAACTGTTTAATGCATGCTTCCTCTAAATTTCCAGTTTCTATGTTCATTCATTTTCAAATTAGACACATTTAACAGGCTGTACCTTAAATCCTTGAGGCCAGTATAGTTTTATTCCAAACCTTAGGACATATTTACATGAGATTCATTCCCTTTCAGAAAAGCAAGATAGCAGAAGCTCAGAGAGGTAAATCCAAATACGTAGGTTATATATGTCATGTTTCAAGTCACAACCAAGCTTAATTTTAAAAACGGTCTTTATTCATTGAGCCATCTACATGTTCTGTTGCTGAGAGAAAACTACGCCAAAGTGATATCTAAGTCTTTTTACCACTTAAGCCCAGGTGTGTGAAACATCTCTTATTTTATGTGTTGTACTTGAAAGTTAATGCTGATATATAGACTATAAAAAATAATGATCTGGGATTAGAAGTGTTTTGAAGTTAGGCCATCT
>BMAU01021188.1:0-5000 GCA_019973935.1 Trichonephila clavipes
AAGAAACCGACACCAGATGTTGTTGTTTTCGAGACGTGACGTTACAATGCGTTCCCTTTTTGCCGTGGTCATACCCCTCTCATTTCCCCAAAGACCACAGTGGGATGGTACCCATTGAAAGACGATCTCTTTCCTTTTATCTTTCCCAGGAGTTCTCTACAGTTCTACACATGTAAACAGTTATTCTCATTATAGTTGGACAAAGCCTGAAGGGCAGAAGTAGAATCCAGGAAAGAATTACAGCTCTTTCAATGGGGGAAGACGAACAGCAAGTTGCGAAGGGCTATATGTATAGCTTCAACCTCACCATCAAAGTGTGAGTTGTCAAAGGGCCGGCGTGTAAATAGGAGAAGAGGTGACAAAAACACCAATGCCAGCGCCTGGGCAAAGTCCAAGAGTGAGCCATCTGTGTAAATGTAGTCACTCCTCCGGTGGAAGCGGGTATTGATAGTTTCCAAAGCTATAGCGTGAAGAGCAGTTGGACTTAGATCACGTTTTCTCACATTCAGAACAAGGTCCAATCTGATGTCGAGTATTGCGTAGTCGAGTGGGTTAGCAAAAGACAGTAATTCAAAGGGCACATCATTAATGACTTTATATTGAATGTTCTCACGAACACACATTGAATAAAGCCCTTTTGAGTCTTAAGATTACGTCCTCCATCGGAATCATAGTCCCGCCAGAATGATTATTTGGGAGTCTAATAAGTCTATTGAAATTTTTCTGAAACTTAATCCCAAGAACCTAGTTGGATCAATGAACCATGGAGGTGGAAGTGTTCCAGCGTGGGGGTGTAAATCAGCTTTAGAATTAGGTAATTTGTTATTTTTTGATGGTATTATGAAGCATGAGCTCTATTTAATTATTTTAAGGAGAAATTTCAAATTATCTGCCCGAAATTTGGATATTGGAGACGACTTAATTTTTTAACAGTATAATGACGCCAAGCTCACTACTCTCTATGTACGCCATTGGTGTCTCTATAACTGTCCCCAAGTTATGAAAATACCTCCTCAATCACTTTATTTAGCCCAGTAGAACATATTTGGTGAGATTCTGATGTAAAAAAAAGAAAAAGAAAACGTGACAAATAAACACAAAATGCGAAGTAAAAACAATATTCACAGAAGAATGGAGGAAAATCGATTCAGAAATTACGAAAAACTGATTAAATCTATACCAAGACGCTTAAAAGGTTTTGTGGACACTAAAACATATCCTTCTAAGTACCTTCTAAGTTATTTGAACAAATTATTTATTATTAGTTAATTGTGTGTGAAATAAAACCTTAAAATAGAATTTTGTAAACAATTTCAAAAGAACCTCATATTCAGCAAAATCAACGTGCTGAGTAAAACAATAGTATTTTTATATTTACAATGCAAATAATCTGGAGAAAGTTTTAAAAAATGCGGAAAAATAAATGGTATAGAAAAATTAAGATAAAAGAAGTATATGAACGAAAAGGAAATATAGTCTTGATTCATTCACAATAGTACTTATGGCTCTAATGTTTTTATTTTACGTTTAAATAAGAATATAAAATTTTATGTAAAAAATAGTTTATTCAAAATATAATTATGTGAAAAACAGTGAAAATTTTAATAACTCTTAAAAAGGTTCAACCATTTCGAGTATACTATGTCCCTTAAAAAAGCTTTGTTAATTTAAGTTAACTTCTATTTCAAATATAAAGAGGTTTGTATTTTATGAAAAGAAAAAAAGTTGCGGCTTTATCCCGAATATAACGCGATATTTTCTTTACTATTCCTTTCCTGCTAAAGAATGGATTAAATTCATGCGATGTCATAGTCACATGATAATGATAAACACGTGTTTCTAACCAATTAGTCCAGTGTTTCTCAAACTGTCGGGCGCCCCCTAGGGGGCGTGATATCCCTACAAGGGGGCGCGAGCATATCCAAAATAAAAGGTTTAAAAAATTAATTTGCTGGAATGAAGTAAACAAAATACTTTCTGACATATAAAAAAATACACATTTACATTGATGTAATTTATATATATCAGCCGACGATAAAGTTTCCACTTTAATACGTTCATCACACACAAGTATCTGATCCTAGAAGTAAATAAAAAAAACATTTTGTTTGATTTGCTGTAATCCCACGATGAGAGATTTTTTTACTACGTTTTCTTTTTAAACCTAAAATACTACTCTTTCAGAAAAAAAAGGGGGGGACTCAGACCCAGAGAAAAATTCTAGGAAGATAAAAAATTCATCACTGTAATTATTATTGAAATGCTGGTAGTTGTAGAAAGAAAAGGAAGACTTATTCAGAAAGCAGATTTGCGTCAGTTATCATCGTTTTCATCGTTTCACCTTAGAACTTATTAGTATGATTAGTTCTGTCCCTTCTATTATGTTTTTGTTTTTCATTTCGGGAAGTTGTAAATAATTTTCTTATTACTGTTGCGCTTTTTTCCATTAGAAAGTGTTATATTATATTTGGAAAAGCACAGAGAGCCCTTAGAAAGATTATTTGGCTAAGATTTATTTTTATGGGTATTCTGAAACATATAAAGCATGATGAAATACGCATGCTACTCAATTCTTTCTTTAGAACTAACATCCACATTTTTATATTGAATACACTTAAAACCCGGGAGCAGTAACGCGGGGCTCAATGTCAAAGGATAGCAAAGCTACAATGGGAGGAGGAAATAAATTTTTAATTTAATATCATTTTGAAATATCTTCCAATTTAAAAATTAGAGTAAAGAAAAATAACAATAATTATCCTATTACTTAAAAGTAATTTGCTTAAAATAAATATCGCTTAAAAGTAACAAATACAAAATTTAATTTAAAAATTAATTTGTACGGTTTATAATTAAGATCGTATTGTAGCTTTAACACCTCCCCCAAAGCGTATTATTATTGTGTAAGGGGGGCGTGATAAAAATTATGATGGAAAATTAGGTCGCCAATAGTGAAAGTTTAAGAAGCACTGAATTAGTCCACAAATTTATGTGACGTCATAGTCGCATGATAAATGCAATGACGTGTTTTCATCCAATTATGCTTTTCGCTGTTGCCAACTTTTGCTTTTTGTAGAAACTTTCTTTCAAAATATACATATTTGTCAACAATAGTAACTCTCATATGTAAATAAAATGCACTTGATTTAAAATTACATGTAAGAAATTTCTTTTTTTTTTTTCCATTTTAAAAAATTTGTTGAAGTATCAATATATACTTGAACATTTTTTACCCAATTATCAGATTTAATCTAAATCTTACTTGTAGAAAAATAAGTACAAGTATAATGTCAATTTTTAATTCCATGGAGAACACGTGGCTACATTTATCACGTGGTCGCCGTGAATTTAACCTTATTGGCTTCCGCTAAATTTGAGGTGTAGGTAATGGAATGTAACAACTTTTATTAGCACGCCCGTACCTTATTACTTCCATAATATAGCCTAATTTTGTTTAGCGTTACTTATTTTTTTACTGTAGATTTTATGTTATTGCACTAAATAAATGTTTATCTGACAGAATTTTATTTCCTTTGAATTACTTTATGAAAAATGAAATGGATCGTATATTTGGGTTTTTTTTTTCTAAATGTATTCACAAAAAAATTTGGTGTCGCATTATATTCTGGATAATAAGGTATCTGTAAGTGAAATAAATTCTGTCTTTAATTTTATTTCCAACTTCTTTATAGTAAGGAACTTACAGTCTCATCCATTGTAATAAATATTTCAAACCGTGTTAAAACAGGAAGTATAAATTAATTTTTGAGGAAAGGATTGTTACAAATATAATGTGTGTTCCATGTTTAAAAGTGCGTACACTGCAATTTTGTGTTTTCCAACAAAAATATCTTGAATGTCCAATCCTTATATTAGCAGAAGTTAATAATCATTATATATATGTATATATACACATATATATATATATACACACATATATATATATATACACATATATATATACACACACATATATATACACATATATATATACACATATATATATACACATATATATATACACATATATATATACACACATATATATACACATATATATATACACACATATATATACACATATATATATATACACATATATATACACATATATATATATATACACATATATATACATATATATATACACATATATATATACACATATATATATACACATATATATACATATATATATACACATATATATACATATATATATATATACATATATATATATACACATATAGATATATATACACATATAGATATACACATATATATACACACATATATATACACACATATATATATATACACATATATATACACATATATATACACATATATATATATATACACATATATATGTGGGAGACAACAAGGGGTCCAAGACGTTTGTCTTTCTTCTATTTTATTTTAAAACTTAAACAAAAATTAATTAAAAAGGTAGCTATTTAAACATATAAGTTTGACGATGATATGCAGAAGGTAACGCCTGCTCGCGCACCTCTCTCGTTCTCTTTCTTCTCTCTTAAAAGTTCACAGTCTCCTAGTTTCAGTTTTTGTTTCACTTAGCTGCGCCTGCGCACGAAGACTGCTCGGCTTTGGCTGCCACAACGGCCAGCCTGACTGTACGCTGTCCGCAGCGGTACGTTACCTTTTTTCCTTTCCATGGATACCAGAGGAGAATCTGAAACATACAAAAAAACGGAACAGACAAGGACTATACGACAAATATACAAAGATTAAACATATCATAATTCTTCTGAACTAGACAGTTTCTCAATCATGTGAAGGCACCTCTTCGACATCAGGAAAGTTTCATAGGAAAACACACACACACACACATTGTGTTTCAGGCATAAGAACGTTTTTTAATGAGTTGAACTTTGGTTGAACGCATCGATATTTTCCTCTGTAGAGTTCTGACGTCTGTTCAAAAAACGATCTCTCTTTTCCTTCGTTTCCACTGCCAGGGCTGAAAGATTTTCCGAGCA
>BMAU01021188.1:12500-15000 GCA_019973935.1 Trichonephila clavipes
CAGAGTCTCAACCACCTATTCCAACATCTAATGACGCACCTTCCACTAATGATATGTTTACCCCTATTGGAACATCTTCCCCAATCATACCCACTTCCTCGTCCAACTCTGTTATTCAACCACCCTCTGCATCTAATATACAGGATACCAAGAAAATCTCAAAAGTCCGAGCGAGAAAACGAAAAAAAGAAATACTGAAAAAAATGAAGGACACAGTGTTTGAGATTAAGATGGCTCAACATAGACCCAGAAAGCCAGCTTCTGTGGAGTATACAACAGACGAGGAAGACACCATTGTATACGACATGGGAGAAGAGATAGAATCTCCGAAAAATGGCAGTTCTGTAGGAGAATCAAAAAAGGATATTGCGAGATATACATGTATAACCCCTACGAAATATAAAAAGTGACTATATTTTTATTGACATGAACTGTTTCAACTTTTTTAAAATAAAATTTTTACTGATTTTTTTTTAATACTTTTGTTTTTAGATCTTGTCTGACTTGTTTGCTTTTCTTATTTGAAAACAAGTCATACGTGATTTGAACTTTTACCGTTTTTTCAATCTTTTTACACATTTTATTAAACATTTTAATATTTTAACGAATGTTTGGCGCAGTATAGCCAGGTTTGGCTCTTGCGCCATTAACCCCTAAATTCACTCACTCACTCGCGCGCAGGCGCAGCTAACTAAAACACGAACTGAAACTATGGAACTTTGAAGAGAGATGAGAAATGCGAGAGAGAACGACAGAGGTGCGCGAGCAGGCGTTACCTTCTGCATATCATCGTCAAACTTATCTGTTAAAATAGCTACCTTTTTAATTAATTTTTGTTTAATGTTAAATAAAATAGAAGAAAGACAAACGTCTTGGACCCCTTGTTGTCTCCCACAAATTATGGGGGCTCAGCCGGGATCGAAAAAATTTCGATTTTGAACCAAAGTCTGGACAATGAACAAAAGCGTCCGTGAAGGAGACGCTCCGCCATTTTTTGGAAACTTCGTTCAACCTGTGTAGAGGTTTGAACTCAGCATAAATATTCCGCCTTTGTAGAGGTTGGAACTGTTGAATAAAATAACCTGTGTAGAGGTGTATTTTTCAGCGAACCATCGACAAATATTCCGCCTGTGTAGAGGTTGGAACCCATCGACGAAAATTCCGCCTGTGTAGAGGTTGGAACCACTCACAAACACTTGCGAAGAGGTGTCAATTCGAACAATTTCAAGAACTATTTTTCATCTAACGATATAACCTGCGAAGAGGTGAGATCTGTGGAATCAACGTTTTTCTTAATTACTGGATACATCGTACGTGCGAGCAACAAGGGAGATAGAAAAAAAAAGGTAGGATCTTTCCATATTTTTCTAAAATGTATAAAAACGCTCTTAAAGAGGATCTCATAAGAGTTGTTGAGGATCTAGACGGTACTGTGGAGAGTACGGACACCATAGTTAAACTAAAGACTAAAATTGAGAACAGTAGTACATTTGAAAGTGATCCAGATTTCGTTAAAACTTTAATTAAAAACCGTATAGATGAGAGAATATCGCGAAACGAAAGAGAGGTAACTTTAGAAAAACAGAAAATTGAGCTCGCGAAACTACAGCTAGCGCAATTAGAAAAAGAAGTCGAACTTCAAACGGCTAAAAATAAAGCATTAAGTTTAAATCCTGCAGCTAAAGTCGAAGAGAAACAGTTCGAAACTTTAAATAAGGAAACTGCAACTCATATTGGCATTCGAGAAGCAGAAGATTGGTTCAGGCCTATTGATTTAGCTAAAGAGTGCGATATTTATATTTCATCTAGAAGCGGATCACATAAAGAAACTCCTATTACTTATGGATATACCCAAGACCCCTTTAAAAATAGATCACAAAACTTTAAACCAGAGATTAAAGAGAACTATCCCCAATATCTTGAAAGAGAAAATAAAAATTGCGCTTTATATGCGGTGATTCATCTCATTGCGCAAGAGACTGTGAGAAGCGTTTTAAACCTAAAGAATCTAACGACCACATCCATAATAGAATAAACGTGAATACTTTGAAAATCGAGAGCGAAAAACAAAATAGCAAATTTGCAAATCTTCAATACGTAAGCATTTTTGTAGAAAATCAGCCCGTAACAGCCTTGATCGATTCAGGTTGCCAGATCCCAGTTTTAAATTCCTCACTAATTAGAGTGCAAACACCTTCCGAAGAAATAATAACATTAAGTTCATGTTTTGGCGAACAGCGAATGGTAGAAGTTAAACCGATAAATCTTTCTCTTAATCAACACTCTACAGGTCTAAGTGTTCGAACGGCAATATCACCGACCTTGACCGAAGAATTTATTATACATCCCAGAGTATATGCTGAAATAAAAAAAACTAGGCCACGCAAAGAGCGATGTTTTATTGAATGAAAGTGAATCCTCTTTAGGTGCTCATGCTTATGCTTATCCTAATGTTGTTTCTGTTTCAAATGTGATAGAAAACTCTAGTTATGATTTGTCA
>BMAU01021188.1:622500-889683 GCA_019973935.1 Trichonephila clavipes
CTATGTGCGTATACTATGTAAAACATATTTTTTGATCAAAATTTCATAAAAAGCAAACCATTTAATTTTTTAAGCAAAAAAATTAAAATTTGTTAAGTGACTTTAAAATGCTACTCCTACAAAAATTTACGTACATGCATGAAATTTGATATGCAAGTACATCAAACCACGTGTAACAAAATTTGGTATGGGTTTTGTGGTAACATGATTTGTATTTGTACAATACTTCTTTTTATGAATGCTTAGTGAAAATTCCTTAAAAAATATAAATTCTGAGTTCAATTATTTTTTAAAAAATATGTATTGCTTTGATTCAAAAATGCATACCAACTTTTGTTACATGTACTAATTAGCAATAGATAAAAAATTCAAAGCATTAGGCAAAATAGAAAAAAAGCCTTTGCATTTTTAATTAAGACAAACTAGTTTTTTTAACTTTCTGAGATAAGTCCGTTTATAAAGATTTGATTTGCCATAGGAATGTGAGTAAAAACCAACATAAAAGCTATAATAATTCTGCGTTTTTTAAGTTTAGAGCTTTTAAATTTTGTGAGGTTAAAGAAATATATATAAAGAATATTTTAGGTTAAAAAATTAGATTTGATTTTTTGACCGATTTTTGTCAATTAAATCATATTGTGTTGCCTTAATCAATATTTTCTTTAAATAGCATTTTTTTCCCTTTTAAGTTAAATAGATTTACCAATAAATAAAATAAATGTTCTGTTAAGGCTACACATTACCCTAAAGATGCCAAATTTATTGATATTTTTTTTTTGCATTTTCCTGTAGCCCATACGAATCTTGGCCCCGAATTTCAGATCTAATAACCAATTAGTTTTTAAGATATTTGAAGCTTTTTGAGTATTGTCAGTCACTATATTTGACGACTGAGGGGGCGTGATTAGTTTTGGTTTCATTTTAAAGCATTTTTTTCCTTTTTTTAAATTTAATTGATTACTAATATTTTTAATAAAATCGATACTTGCAGAGAAGTGGCTATTAACTTCAACTTTCGCTACTAAAATCGTTTCAGTTTGTTAATATTTTCGTGTTCTTATAGTTACTTAACTAAGATTGATTTTTAAAAAAGGGACTTCGCCAAGTGCTCCCTCCCCCCTATACTACACTTTAACGGCTCGTGTAGTATAGGGGGGGCACATCGGATTTGGCGATATTTATCTAAATGTCATGGTGAGATATCGAATTCATTCTATAATAAATATCGAAAAAAGTACCTTGGCGCGCGCGGACCGCTTTTTGTCGCCCAAAAAAAGGACTTCGCCAAGTGCCTCACCCCCCATACTACACTTTAGCCAAAAGGGCTTTCTCAAGACCAATATTTATTCTGCATATAATTTATATAACTTAAAAGCTTTAGCTGATATAACTACAAGAATTCAAAATGCAAATGTTGTGAAAACGAATACTGCAGGTAAAAGTAGGTAATGTTCCAAAATACATCATAGTGGATACTGAATGTTTGTTTACAAAGCATTTATGCAATACTTGTCATACTGTGCTTCATTATAACTTTGCTTTGGTCAAAGAAATGGATTTGCATATAAAATGAATGTATGTGTTAATTGTGACCAAACTCAAAGTGAAATATGTTCTTCAAAACAGTTGGTTGATATTAAATTGCATCAAATATCAAATGTTAGCAAGAATAAATTTTTTAATGTTCCATTTGATGTAAATATTGTGATGTTCCTCCCCTTGGAAGAACATCTCTCGAAGTATCAGCGTGAGCTAGAGGCGTAGGATTAACGAAAGGACTAGGATCAAACATTATCTGAATATGACTTTATTAAGATATTCAACTTAAACCTTTAACAAATTAAATTATAATAATATGAGAGAATCTCTACGATGGCAAAATACGCAACACACAATATATATATTTATAATAAGACTTAATCTAATTCAGACCACTATCAATAAGTGAACCGCCTAATCTCCGATTCTAATATTAAATAATCAATCCTACTTTATTACAGCTTGGAGCACCGATCAATCTTGTTCTATGCTTAATCTTGTCTTTGTATGCACAACATCCACCATAAATTTTACTCAATTAACTAGACTCTTCGGCCTTTCTTTCTAAATTTTGGCAGATTACTATTAGTTTTATAGTTCGACGACAAAGTTCTTTTATGTACTCTATGTTCTGAATCTTTCTTTCTGGTTCTTCCGACCCAGATTCACATGGGATCTTTTATAGCCTAACATTTCATTTTTGCTTCTTTTAATCCTTCTACTTTTCTCAGACCCAAAACTAGGTATTGATCTGATAAGTGGTCCGCGCTTATTGGTCTTATTTGTGTGTTTCTCACCCTGATTATTTCTCTCCTGATTTTTTCCTCCAACTCACGCTTTACTTCTGACCCTTTCTTTTTTACCATCTCGCGAGTCATTTGATCTCCGTTGTACTCTGTCAAAACCACTTGATTCATCGCGCAAATTACCGCTATCCGAGAACTAATAGCTCCTATCTCCGTCTCGTCATATTTCCTATGACGATATATTCTAATCTGATCTACATTAATCGTTAACTTTTTTCCCACCTTCCATACCACTATGTTGTTATTCTTTACATCTAATACTCTATACTGACCTTCAAATTTTGGTTTAAATTTAGCTACCACTTTTCTTGTTGCCGAACTTAAAGGATCCGTTGCTATCAAAACCCAATCATTCACCTTAATTTGCACATCACTCCTGCGTCTATTATAATATTTCTACCATTTTTCATGCTTAGCTTTTGTGTTTCGTCTAGCCTCCTCAAACAATCTCTCAATATCTCCTACTGCAAATTCCGTTCCGTCTGATACCATCACTAATTTCTGAAAAGGCGTAATCAACTTTCGACCTAAAAATAATTCTGCAGGGTTTTTTTTTTATTTCATACAATCTAAATACGTTACAAACAATTACGTAATTTACAAAAAACACTTTTGTGCGGCAAATTCTTTTATTTGCTCATCACATTTTAAGTTTTAGTGAAATCAGTATTAATAGAAAGAAGTGATAAATAATTAAACCTAGTATTTCCCATTGTTGCTTTATATTTGTTTTCTCTATAGGACATTTTAGAGAACGCAAGCTCCACTTCACAACTAGTAATGGGGAGTGTTAGAAAAGTCTTTAAGATGGTATATAAATTTGGAAGAACGTCAATATGTTTGTTTTCAAAAATTAAGTTGAACATATCACTACAAGTATAGGACTCTAGCTCAGCTTTTTTTTTTATTGTTAGATAAACTTTAAATTGAACACCTTCACTTAATAAATGTTGGTCTACATCATCTGAATAGTAATCAATAGAGCACGTACACTCTCCAGGCCAACGATCTTCTTACTTTGATCTTGCAAATCCATCACAAATTTAAATTTCTTACTATATCCTGCATATATATGTGGGAGTCCGAATAAAAATCTTCGAATAAAAATCAGACTCTTCAGAAGGCGGGATTTTATATTGGCGAGGTGGGTTGTCTAGGGGTAAGTATTTAAGGGTGAGTGATGAATTAATTGAATCAAAGTCATTTAAAAACACAGATACTTCATTTAAGTAAAAATGAATTTATTTAAAGTTAAAGGAAAATATTTACAGAGAGAAAGACATGCAGGATTTAGGTTAATTGAAAGTTGATTTATACCTTTAGAAGACGGGAAAATAAAATACTTATATCATTCTTGAACGTTAGGACTGGTGGTACCGCGCAGGGCGCGAAAATGCGCTAAAGACGTGACGTGTTGAACAAGCGGTTGTTAGTAGGCCTCTGCCGAAAAATTATTCAAGTAGGAGCTACGAAAGCTCACTAGACGGCGCTGCTTCGGAATGTAATAATAAATAAAATTGAGATTTATGGTCCTCTGAAAAGGATATGACTTAACCTATTAACAAAATGTTTCAAAGGGAAAATCCTACAAAATCACCCTCTCCTGACAGAGATGGTCTCTCAGCTCTTACAAAATGTTGAGAGCTAAAGTACTTTAAATACAAACTATTTTTAATTACAACTATAAATTTGATGATTATTGGAATGTGGATACAATAAAGACAAATAATACAATTCTTAAAGATAATAAAATAAAATACTACAGATGAAAATATGTATACCTAATATTCACAATTCCGGACCTAAAATAAAGCATATAAAAATAAAATATTCTATGTTGTGATCTACAATTAACTAAACCATAAAAAAAAATCCTTCGCATCAATAGAAAGATAAAGAATAATACGAAAATATAATAAATGTTACAAGTGAATATAAAATGATTAATGGAAACAAGTGTTACCATAGAACATCTATTAATTTCTCAAGAGGGATATAATATGAGAAAAATTAAAAATAATAACAAATAAAAAAAAATTCAACTAAGCATAAAAGTGTTTCATCATATCAGCTGAGGTGGTGGTTGAGTTCGGTCCTTCGTGCTGACCAACCTTTTCCACTTCATACCTATCCTTAGAACTAACTTTTGTTACTTTGTAAGGGCCTAAGAACTTTGGTCTTAGTTTCAGTCCAGCTGCAAATTGGGTTCTGTGGATGGCTACTAAATCACCTTCTTTGTATAACGAAGCTTTCTTTCTTCTTCTGTTATACGTCTTTCTATTTTCAGACTGCAGGGTTTCGATGTTCTTTTTTGCATCGTTTCTTAAAAATTCGCGTTGTTCTAGTAATTATTTCGCCATTTCTTCTAGAAGTAAGTCTTTGATTAGGATGTCTTCCTTGTTACGCATTTTGGTTCCCACTAATAGTTCGAATGGTGTCCATTTTGTACTGCGGCATATAGTACTATTTAGTATTCTCTGTAATCTGTCGACGTATTTGTACCATTTCGTTGAGTCGTCTAATGATAGTTTGGTGAGAACTGGAATCAAAGTTCGATGAATTCGTTCAACTTGTCCGTTTCCTCGAGGAACACCTGTCGCTATTTGTAGATGTTGAATGTTCTCTTCATCACAGTAGTCGTTGAATAATTTTGAAGTGAACACTGAACCTCTCTATCAGAGATAATTCTGATGGGATTACCAAAGGTTTTCTGCTGTTGTTTTAGTTTTCGAGGGCACTTTCAGCAGACACAGTTTTGACGGGATATAGCCAAGTAAATTTGGTAAATGCGTCTACTACGGTGAAAATGTGTTGATAACTTTTGTTTGTGGAGGGTAAAGGACCAATGAAGTCAACAGGGTACGTACTTAAAGGAATGCTTTCCTTAGAAATAGGATTCAAAAACCCTCCCTTTTTGCTAGTTTTCTTATTAGCTAAGATACATGGAACACAATTAACTATTATTTTTTTTAACGACGTTGGATAAATTTGGGATAAAAAATTCCTGTTTCACAATTTCTTCTGTTTTTCCTACTGAGAAATGACCATTTTCGTGAATCAATTTAATTAGTTCATCTTGCATTGCTTTAGGGGTTACAATTAATTCTCGACTATTTAAGTACTTGTAGAGTATACCGTTTCGCTCAAAAAATTCTTCTGATTCTTGCTTCTTTAGAAGTGATTTCAATGTTTGGATGTTGTCATCTTCCTCTTGTGCTTTTTTAATCTTTGAAGTTAATGTATCATTGCATACCATCATTACGGGATATCGGCTAAGAGCATCAACATACTTCATACGACTTCCAACTCTGTGCTCTATTTCATAATCGAATTCTTCTAACTGAAGCGCCCATCTGGCTATGCGAGTAATTAGATCCTTTTTTTGCACAGTCTTCTGAAATGCTGAACAGTCAGTTACTACTTTAAAGTGTTGTCCTAAAAGATAAACACGAAACTTCTTTAATGCGTTGATAATTGCTAGTACCTCTAATTCGTAGCTGTCATACTACTCTTCTGCTGTATTTGTCTTTTTCGACATGTAGTAAACGGGATGTAACTTTCCATCTTCTGCTTCTTGTAACAAAATTGCGCCGAACCCTTGTTTACAAGCGTCTGTATGCAGTTCTGTTTTTCTTCCATACTTGTAAAGGTGCAAGATTGAGCCTTCGGACATGATTTTCTTCAATTTTTCAAATGCTTAATTTGTTGAGTCCCGAAAAAAAAAAAAAGCAAAGAGGTTTTCTTTTCTTGTTAAATCACTAAGTGGTTTAGCTATCTTTGAATAATCTTTGATGTACTTGCGGAAATATCCAGTAAAACCAAGACAACTTTGTACTTGTTTTATTGTTGTTAGTTCTGGAAATTTTCGGACAGCTAGTGTCTTCGTAGGAGATGGTTTAATATTTCCGCTTTCTACAATGTGACCTAGAAATTCAATTTCCTTTTTTAAGAATTGGCACTTCTTGAACTTAATTTCTAATTCGTATTTCTTTGCGACTTCAAAAATAATTTTAAGTTTTTCGAGACCTTCCTGTTCGTTTTTCGCTGGAATGACGAGATCATCTAAATAACTGATTACAATTCCTTTCCGAGTAAGATCTCTAAATATACTTGATACGTAGCGTTGGAAAACTCCTGGACGTGTGCTTAGTCCGAAAGGAACTTAGTTGAATTCAAATTGTCCGTCTGGGACGATAAAGGATGTATACTTTCTGCAATCTTCGTCAACATCGATGTGAAAGAAACCATTGCGTAAATCTAATGTGGAATATACCTTTGCTTCTTGCAAAGTGTATAAAACATCTTCGATGAGAGGTAACGGAAATTTATCTTTCACAAGCTTCTAATTTAATTTTCTGTAGTCAATGCACATTCTCGAAGATCCATCTTTCTTTTTTACCATTACGATTGGACTTGCATATTCTGAAGAACTCGGACGTATAATGCCTTCGTTGAGCCATTCCTCTGTCTGTTTGTTTACTTTTTGTCTTTCTGTGAAAGCTAGTCGACGAGGGTGTTGACAGACTGGTTCTTCGTCTTTTAGAATAATTCTCATTGTGACGTCAGTAGATGCTGTTTTTTCTGGCTTGTAGTCTTGAATTAACTTTTCAAGTTCCTTCTTGATTTGACGATTTTCAACATGACGCAGGTCTAGTTCTTCTTGAAGATTTTCAGCAGATATTTGCATAAGCTGTGCATGGTTCTCATATTTGTTGAATTTAACGCCTTCTTTAGTGAAACTTATCGATGCTTGTTCCAAAAGATCTGATCCAATAACTGCTTCGAATTTTAATTTATCAGTCGGTACAACATGCCAAGTTAACGAGTAATTTTCATCATCTATTTTGAACTCATGTTCAAAGGAACCGATAGTTGTCACTTGTGCTTCACCAATACATGTGAGAAGCATCTTGTTCTTCGATAATTTTGTTGGATCCATTATTCTTCTGCTTGTGTTTTCTCGAAGCAAACTTACGGTACTACCACTGTCTATGAGCGCCGTGATTTTCACCTTTCCAAAAAATATCTCTTTAGTATGTAAACCTTCCTTAACGATGAGTGTGCAAGTTTCTTTTGGAGGTTCTTTGAATTTCTGCGATTTTGAATAGTTCGTCTGAGCATGCTTGGAAGCATTGTGATTTGAGTGTTTATCGTAATTTTTGTTGTAATACCCTTTCTGAGCGCTGTCTCGATATCTTTGAACAGATTCGTACTTGGTGACAGGGGCTTCGTAATGTTTGTTGTAATTCGTTGACGCTGGAAACACTTTTTATCTTTCCTGTTATACTCGAATTTTCCCTGTGGTTCATATCTGCGATTCTTTTCTGTGAATTTGAATTCTTGTTTTTTCACAAATGGACTGCTAGATTTTTGTTTCAGAGTCCTTTTAAAGTCTTCGAATTCTTCTATTTTTTCTGCTAATTGAACAAGGGAGTTCATATTTGCCCATTCATCAAGATAATATTCTTTAAATTCAAAAGGAGTTTTTCGTTTGAGTTGATCTGTTATGATTAGATCTGATAACTTGTTGAAAGTATCTATCTTCAATCCATCTATCCATCCGTTGAAGTAGGTGTTTAACTCATGGTAAAAATCAATCCATGTTCTTTCAGGTGCTTTTTGGTGAGTGACAAATGTTGTCGAAACTTTTCTGGAGTTAGTTTAAAGCGTTTCAGCAGTAAATCTTTAACGTGTTCGTAAGAGTTAGCTTTATCGTCAGGCTCTCTCGCTATGATGTGAGATACTTCCGTCGGTAACAAGCCTAACAGATGAGAAACCCAGTTTTCTTGACCAATATTCAATCTCTGCGCTTGACGTTCAAATAATTTTAGATAAAGACTGGTGTCTTCTTTCAAATCAAAAGGATGTATAAACTTTGAAACTTCTTTGACGAGAAATTTAGTATCACTTTCTTTGGATGTATCAGCGCCTAATTTGGATTGTGTTTGGATTCTTAACTTTTCCAACTCAAATTCATCTTTGCGTTTTTGCTCATCTAACCTCAATTGTTCGAAGCGTAATTTTTCTTCTCGTTCTTCAATGCGTAATTTTTCTTTTTGCTCTTCAATGCGTAAATTTTCTTCTCTGGCTTTGCGATCCTCAACAATCGTTGAATGTATGTTTTTGGTCAGTTCTTCGTCATAATTTTCACTACCAATAATTAGATCTTTGAGTGTGGTGATGGTCATCGATTTATCGAATTTTAAATTTAATTCCGTGGCTAAGACAAATAAATTTTCGCGTCGACCTTTGCCAAGATACGCCATTTTAAAATTTAAATTTAAGTTTAGATAGTAACCAAAGGAATTAACAAAATTGTCACGCGTTCAAACAAAAACAATGATGTTGCTATTGGCAATTCTCGTTTGCATTTACAAAAATTCTCAAGTTAAAATGATATTGCATAAAAATACACTGAATATACATTGAAATATTCAAATTCTATTCATTTAGAAATATTTTAAACCAGTAACGTGTAAAGACAACAGTGCGAGCTAAAATACGTAATGCTTAATTTAAAATAGTAAAATTATTAATTTCAACTAAAAACAAAACCTTTTTATTATTTTTTTAAACCATTTGATATATCAGTTATCTCATTTCGTTATAATAAATGCAAAAAGAATTTGAAAGAAAAAATAAATTAATATAAATCTTGTTTAGGAACTGATTAAATTTATTGTGATATGAAAAAGAATTTACGAATATAAAGTTCTTTGCTGAAAAAGCAAATAATTAGAAGTTAGTCACTTAAGAAAAATCTCATATATATTTTTTATTACACCAATAAAAAATAAAATCTTTTTAGGATCTCTTCAGCACATTCTAAGGATAAACACATGTTTCAATAGAAAGCATAATAATTCTGTCAAAAATGAACTCAAAATACTTATATATTGAATGATAAAATACACCATTAAAAATAAGATTATACATGATCTTTCATCAATTCTAAAAAACATAGCATATTTCTTTCAAAATATATTTCTCGAATACTCATAAAACTAAACTAATTAATTGCCAAACTGCTGCAAGAGAAATGTTACATTATATGAGTCATCGAAATTCCGATTGCATCCAAATTACAAAATGTTTAGGAATGGAAAACATTAATCTCTTAGTTCAAGGTCAATGACGTAACTAAAGAAATGAAAACTTTTCATACACACTTGAAATGCAATTCAATTCCTTATTAAATGAGATACAAATAAAAAACTTGAATATTACGTACGACTTTCTTAATATTTTAAAAGATATACTTGTAGAAAATTTTAATTGATACGATTTCTATACACAAATAGAAAAATAGTATTTCAGAAAAACACACATGATATTTAAAAATATAAATTACTTCATGAAATTGACTACAACATTTTTTTTTTATAAATGACGGTGGCTCACGTATTCTTTTAGATTTTTCTTTTTGAAGAACAATAAAGCACTGTACCTGATACAGTTGACGACGTGTGATTAATTACTTGAAAACAAACTTCAAAGGCTCCTGGATGTGTTCACTGGACTTGAAATGGAGTTGTACTCATCAGAAAATAACGTGTTTTCGGCGAAGTTGCAAGATCTTGAGTTGTAAGTTGTGACTTGTGAGTTGTGACTCCGGGAGTCGTTTTATTCACCTAAATGTTAGTATGTTATGAGAGGCAATCCGTGCATTTTCGATTCAGTCCGTTTGTAATTTAGGCGTGCAGCCAAAAAGGTTTTTTTTTAAAGAAGAAGAGGGTTAGAAGTTTATCAACTTATTATTTAGAGAAGATTTTCGAAATCAAATCCCGGCCGAACCCCCAATTATTTCTGTGGGAGTCCGAATAAATTTGCGAATAAAAATCAGACTCTTCAGAAGGCGGGATTTTATATTGGTGAGGTGAGTTGTCTAGGGGTAAGTATTTAATAAAACTGAATGAATTAATGATGAATTAATTGAATCAAAGTCATTTAAACACAGATACTTCATTTAAGTAAAAAAGAATTTATTTAAAGTTAAAGGAAAATATTTACAAAAGGGGATATTTACAAAGAGAAAGACATGCAGGAATTAGGTTAATTGAAAGTTGAGTTATACTTTTAGAAGACGGGGAAATAAAATACCTTTATCATTCTTGGACGTTAGGACTGGTGGTACAGCGCAGGGTGCGAAAATGCGCTAAAGACGTGACGTGAACAAGCGGTTGTTAGTAGGCCTCTGCCGAAAAATTATTCAAGCCGGAGCTACGAAAGCTCACTAGACGGCGCTGCTTCGGAATGCAGTAATAAATAAAATTGAGATTTATGGTCCTCTGAAAAGGATATGACTCAACCTTTTAACAAAATGTTTCAAAGGGAAAATCCTACATATATATTTGGTTTATTCAATTAAAATCAAGGGTTAGCATAGCTAACGCAACAATAAGCGTGTCTCTTTTAAATTTTTCTGTTCCATACACAGCTTTTTCTGTGGATTTAACTGCGAATTTTGAAATAAGTCGTCTCTTGGCCACATCGCTATATTTTATTCCTACTCTAAGACTAAATGTTTTGGCTGCGTCTTGATACATCTTTAGTTTTTTATCTGACTCATTACGTACATTGCTTATAAACCTTTTTAATGACATAATTAACCTATTCCCTTCGCAGATGTCCAAACCAGGAGTCGGTAATTTTTTGTTAATTGAATTAAATCTTTCTAAAATTTCTTCCCAAAATATAATTAAAATGGCAGTTTCGAGTTTTGTTAATTTATCAAATAAATTTACTGCCTTTTGTCGAAAATCAATTTTCTCATTTTCATTATCACTAAATGTCTTAAGAATATTCAAGATATTACTGAAGAAGATTAGAATTCAGCTCCGTGAGCACGTAACTTAACCACTAGACTAAAATGATCACTTCAGTCCGGAGGCTGTTACTGGCTTATGTAGACACCCCGGCTACACTTTCCCCTACCAGTGAGTCGGTGGATAGGCGAGCGAACAATATAGTTATTGTGAGTTGTTACTGTTGCATCATGTAGATCTGATGGCTTGAGTGTTGCGTCATGTGGATCTAACGGCTTGCGTTGCTGCGTCATGTAGATCTAACGGCTTGCGTTGCTGCGTCATGCGTGTCTGATGGCTTTTGGTTGCTTTTGCGGTGGGTAGATGGCGCCACGACAGCTGCGTGAAGGTTGCGCTTTTTCAAAGTTCAGCCAGGGTCACCAATGAAGGAGATTAGAACTCGGCACCTTCGGTTCCGTAAGCACGCAACTTAACCACTAGACTAAAATGAACACTTCAGTCTAGAGGCTGTTACTGGCTTATATAGACACCACCGCCACATTACCATAAACACCTTTCTAGGCTTCAACAACATCGTAGTGACAAGACCATCTGATCTGACTTAAACTTTTTAAGGTAAATTTCAGTTTAATTTCACAATTTAGAAGTTCCCACTTATGGGTTGAAGCAGAACAGAAAACATACGTGTGTTGCATTAAACCAAAGAAGTTCATGATTTCAGTAGCAACTTTAACTGATTCTGCACCAACCAGATTAAGAGAATGTGCAACACACGGCGCATAATTAGATAATTTACTTTTTTCTTTTAAAAGAGTTTGCACACCATTATATCGACCGGACTATTAGCAGCGTTGTCAAATGACTGCCCCCTACAATTATTCGACAGCAGTCCATTTCTTTCTAAAAATTCTTGTAGAGAATTAAGTATGCATAAGCCAGTGTGACTGCTAATCTTAATTAATGAGACTCATCTTTTATACACTTTTCCCTGAAAATGATATCGTAGTGCAATAGCAAGTTGATCATTATGGAACAAATCTGGTGTTGAATTCATCACAATTGAATTGTACTTTGTGTGTCATCATTATTTATTTGAGTTGTAATTGTTTTAATGACTTGCTTGCCCATGATCTCAATTATTTGCTCTTATATGCTCTTTGATGCGTACGATAATGATTTCGGTCGTAATTCTCGCTGTTCAATACGTTCACGAACAAATGAATGGGTCGAACTCTGCTAACAGTTCCAGGGCATCCATAACATTACCACTATGAGGAGAACCAAAAACTTCCTCGATACCCCTCTAATTGATAAACCTCTTATAGCCAAATACTTACTTAATCTTAGTACCGAAATAAACCATTTGAGGATATTGTGGTAATATTCTGTACCTTTTCTTAGTTGCTCCTGCTAGTATATTTTCTTTTCGAGTGAACCAGACTAACATTGAATTTTTGTGTTCAACTGTTTCCAATCATTGTTACGTGTTTCCAGTCAGAAAAGCCGGTTGTGTATTGAGAATTTGTTTTAGAAAAAAGTTTGCAGGTCAAACAAAAAACACTACCAACACTAGTTGAATAACCTAACCAAGATCTTCCCAGCACTTGGCCATTTTTAAGTTTTTTAATTAAATGACTATTCGAAAAAGGATCTCTTTTGTTCTTTGTATTCTCTTACCGAAACAGAACATATATTGTTTTGATCTTTATTTTGAAAATAACTCATTTCATGTGAAAGGATATAATCAATAAAATTATTACTTAGAGATTTAGGCCACGAACCCACGTCAAAGTATAATTCTCAAATTCATACCCAACATTTTCTAACACTTTTCGGTCGGGGCATTACTGATGTCCTCTGGCTGAACAATATCTTTTTCAGAAGGCTGCTGGTCATCGTAATCTTGCATATTTTCATCATTAATATTTGCTTGTTGAGTTTCTTCGTTTTCTTTGGTTACGTTCCGTTCCCTTTCGCTTGTTAATGTCTCTGCATTTGTTATATTCTTGTTACTTTGTTCCATTGTAAAAAAAAGTCAAATTTTTGACACATTTAATTTTTTCTTTTCTCGATTTAACAGTAGCTTTCGTTTTTCCGCTACACTTTTATATTTTCTGCCAGACATATTTATATTGTTAATTAAGTACTTCCTTTTCCTGAAAATCAGTTTAAAAGTTTAGGTAATAAAAAAAAAAAACTACGATAATACAACCGATGTGCTTAATAAACTAAAAATATTCTAACAAATTTTTACAAAACAATATAATATATTTCTGAGATAATTGAAAAAAGGAACCTAGTTAATTTAAAAAAATAAAAAATCCTTGTTTATACTCGCTAAAACCTAAAACGCTGATTATTATTATTTATTAGCCCATCAGTTTAAGGTATCCAACTACGTTCGAAACCGTGATTTTAAAAAACCGCATAAATGGATAATTTTCATGATATTTAGTGTCACTTAGATTAGAATACATGCATAAAATTGTTTTAAGGACATTTTGACAAAATTTTTTTTATTTAAATATAATATTTTGGCAAAAAATTAACTTAGAATAATCTTTTTTTCCAAATGTTCTCCTTTTGTGAAAAATGGTTCTATTATAATAATAAAGGGTGTTTTTTTAGAGGTATAGAATTTTAAATTGCAATAAAACAAAGATGTATTATTCGATTGACATGAATTTTTTTTATTCGAAAGATAATCTTATGGCATTACATTTTAAATATGATTTCTGGCATATGACTGCCACGGCTGGCTCGGATGTAGTCCAGTCTGGACGTCCAATTTTCGATGACTTTTTCCAACATTTGTGGCCGTATATCGTCAATAACATGGCGAATGTTGTCTTCCAAATGGTCAAGCGTTTGTGGCTTATCCGCATAGACCAATGACTTTACATAGTTCCACAGAAAATAGTCTAGCGGTGTTAAATCACAAGATATTGGAGGCCAATTCACAGGTCCAAAACGTGAAATTAGGCGTTCACCAAACGTGTCTTTCAATAAATCGATTGTGGCACGAGCTGTGTGACATGTTGCGCCGTCTTGTAGGAACCCCAGCTCTTGGACATCATGATTGTTCAATTCAGGAATGAAAAAGTTAGTAATCATGGCTCTATACCGATCACCATTGACTGTAACGTTGTGGCCTTCATCGTTTTTGAAGAAGTACGGACCAATGATTCCACCAGCCCATAAAGCGCACCAAACAGTCAGTTTTTCTGGATGTAACGGTGTTTCGACATACACTTGTGGATTAGCTTCACTCCAAATGCGGCACTTTTGTTTGTTGACGTAGCCATTCAACCAGAAGAGCGCTTCATCGCTAAACAAAATTCGCTTATGAAAATCGGGAACAACGGCAATCTCGTTTTGGGCCCATTCGACGAATCTACGCCTTGCTTGATCATATTTAAAATGTAATGCCACAAGATTATCTTTCGAATAAAAAAAAATTCATGTCAATCGAATAATACATCGTTGTTTTATTGCAATTTAAAGTTCTATACCTCTAAAAAAACACCCTATATTTTTCTGTATATAGCTCAGACCTCTCTAAAGAGGCTCAACTAGAAGTTTTGAAAAATTCACATTATTTTCAGAATTACAACCACTTGAAATATTTATCGGCGTTTTTTTCTTAAAATTGCTCCCCTCTGTTGTCATAAAATATGAATAAACCCACTTCTAAGTCATATATTTCAAAAATTCTAGTTGAGATTCTGAACAGAGGTCTGAGCTATATACAGACAAAATATTATTCTAATAGAAGCGTTTTTCACAAAAGGAGAACATTTGGAAAAAAGTTTATTCTAAGTTAAATTTTTTACCAAAATATCGTATTTAAATAAAAAAAATTTGTCAAAATGTCCTTAAAACAATTTTATGCATATATTCTAATCTAAGTGGCACTAAATATCATGAAAATTATCCATTTTTTCGCTTTTGAAAATCACGGTTCCGAACAAAATCGGATAATTTAAAGGGGATTTTATAAAAATAAACTTTAGAATTATTTGCCCCACTTTAAATAAATATTGTTTTTCCGTTGTCATCCATTATTTGCTGTTGCTACATATACTTAAAAAACCCGACTTAATACGAAAATCAAGACTATTTTACATTTATCCATAATATTCGCGGTGAATCTCCATAATCCCCATAAACTGATTGTTATTTTTTTATATCCTATAGAAGTAATTAAGTTACTTAACACAAATTTTAAGCCAACATACATAATTATGGCAAATTCTGATGTTTTCAATCTATGAAAAATTGAAAATACTTAAACACTACTTCAATATCTTCCTACTTAAATAATTTAGAAATGTGTATCGGCACTTACTTTTTACTTGAAACTTGAATAAGCAGGTACATAAGTATGTTTTAATTGCATGTAGTATGTACAAGACACAGCACCAAATCAGTATTTTATTGTAAATTAGAATTCTTATTGCACAAAAATAAATGGCTACAGAAATAGTGCCACTGCAATTGTATTAATGGTTGATGCTCGCAGGCGCCGCTCTATGATAGAGCCTCTGTCTATTAATTATTAATTTCCGCGTAGTCGGCGGTCGGGAGGACGAACAAAAGGGTAAATTGCTCTTGCTCTTGAAAATGAAAATAAATTTGATATGATATTTCTGGTAGTTTAGTTTTGATTTTTATTCTTTTACTGGGGTTTGTTATTTTATTACTATTTTGAAATTTATTATTTTATTACATCTTTTTCTATTTGTTATCTTCAATGGAGAACGGGGCCCCCTAGATACCGGGGGCCCTGGGCTGCAGCCCATACGTAGATCCGGCCTTGGTCCCATGTGTCATGTTGCTCATTGACATAATTTGCAATCATTCGCACCAGATCGCGAGATTTACGCGTTCTGTTCAATTTGCTTGAGATCTATATACAACAGTCTTCACATGCCGCGTATATATGCCTAATCTTTCACTTAAATTCTCAAAAATATCGAAGATAAATTGGAGACCGTTATCACTAATTAATTTTATTGGAGCTCCAAAACGCGATATATAATTATCAAAAACATTATTTGCTATAACTCGAGCAGAGGCTTTTTTAAGGGGTATGATTTCAGCCCACTTGCTGAAATGATCCGTAATTACTAATACATATCGGTTACGTCTTACTCTCGACACAGGATACGGACCTAACAAATCTAACGTAACTATTTCATTTGGATAATTTGATACAATTGGAATTAACCGACCAGCTGGTAACGCGTTTTTATAATTATTAATTTGGCACATATGGCATGTAGAGACATATTGATCAATAAATTTTCTCATTTACGGGAAGTAACAAACACCCCTTATTTTATGATAAGTTTTAAAACGTCCAAAATGGCCTGCTAATGGCTTGTCGTGAAATTCTCTCATTACTTCATTCCTTAAAGATTTTGGGGGGAATGTATACTCGCATTTCTCCTAATGACGTTGCATATTTCGCATAAAATAACAAGCCTTCAATTAAACGAAAATCTCGGGACCAATTCTCACATATTGTTGCATTAACCAAGCTATCTTCTGGGTTTTCCAGATATCTATAGATATGACCTAATTCTGGGTTTGTTCTTTGCTCTTCTATTAACTGATCTCGTGACTAAAGTACCAAATCCCTGATTATTGCCCAATGAACTTTCTCTCCTATTATACTTTCAATTGGGTTTCTCGACAAAACGTCAGCAACTGCATTTTGAGTTCCGGAACGATGCTCCCATTCTATATTAAAGTCTGCTAATTTTAATGCCCATCTGATCGTTCTATTTGACAAATTTTTGCCATGTGTTAAACGAGTTAACGCAGCGTGATCCGTAATAACCTTAATCGGCAAAGAACCTAAATACGTTCTGAATTTATTCAGAGCCCAAACCATTGCTATAAACATTCCCTCTCTCTCTCTCTCTGTTACGGTATAATTCCTCTCCGCAGCACTAAGCGTACGAGAAGCAAATATTACTGGTCTCTGCTCTTGGTTTATAACTGCTCCTACCCCTATTGAGCTTGCATCCGTAAATAACTCAAAAGGTTTTTTGAAATCTGGCAATTTTAAAACTGGCCCTTTTGTTATGGCCGCCTTGGCCACGTCCAATGCTTTCTGCGCCTCAATCGACCAAATAAATTTTTTTTAATTTTCGTTTAAGATTATAAAGAGGTTCGCAAAGATCGGCATAATTTTTAATAAATTTTGCGTACCACTGGGACATTCCTAAAAATTTCGATACCTCTTTTGAATTACGCGGTGGTTTCATTTCAACTATAGCTTGAACTTTTGTTTCATCAGTTTTAATTCCCTCCTTATTAATAATTAAACCCAAATATTTTAACCCATCACAACCAAATTTACATTTATCCCTATTCAACGTTAACCCCGCCTCATGTAATAATCGAAATACTTCTTTCAAATGCTCAACATGTTGAGTGAATGATGGAGATGATATTGTAACGGCGTGGCACATAGTACACTAGGAGGCTTGACACATAGCACACGATAGACTAGAAAGAGGGCGCTGCTGTGAACTGTTTATGGCCTTTGAGCGGGAAGGAGAGAAGAAGAGGAGTCTCGAACGAAAAATGGACGAAGCAGCATGTAGTTCCCGATGTGACTTTTAATTGTAAATGAAAATATTAATATAGTGATGTGTTTTGAAGGAAATAATGAAAACGGTAAATCCGGTTAATTAGAGCTGATTAATTCAACTACAAGACGATCTTACAATATAATCACATCGTCCATATAAACATTCACAAACTTCCCTATCACGGGTTTGAGAATTATATCTATTGCTTTCTGAAAATTGGGAGCCGCCTCTGACAAGCCAAAAGGCATTCTGCGGAAAGCGTAGGTGCCATTTTTCGTGACAAACGCAGTCTTAACTATATCACTAGGGTTCACAGCCATTTGAAAATATCCCGACCTAAGGTCGAGGGCTGACATTATCCCTGTATGGGGTATGTTCATTATTAAATTTCTCGTCTATTAAGGGTAAAGGATACCGAGGATACTTTGTAATCGCATTAAGTTTCCGATAATCAACAGCAAATCTATACGCTTCCGGATTATCCGGTGGTGTGTAACCCATTATTCTTTCTACATAACACAACTGGTGACACGTATGGGGATTGAATGGGAATTATAGTTCCTTCTTTCAACATTTTGTCTACGTGATAATCGAGAATCTCCTGTTTTACCCTATCATACCGGTACGGCCGGGAAACAACCGGTGGGTTATCTCCCGTGTCAATCTCATGATATAAAACATGCGTAAGCCCTGGTTTATCCGAAAACTATCAAACAAATCTTGTAATTCCCGTTTTTGTTTTTCTTCTAATTTTGTCTTAGAAAGATCTATTTCTACTTTTTCTACCTCAACCGTTTTAACCACCTTATCAATCTGCGAATCCGGAATCACCAAAGATTTCCTATCAAAGTCTAAAATAATCTTTGATCCACCTATGAAATCTATCCCAAGAATACATGGGTATTCCAAATCTGCCAACACATGGAACAACCAACGTTTTTCACACTCCCTTATTTGAATATTTAATTCCACAACTCCAATATTTTGACATTTAGCTCCCTGTGCCGTGATCACCTGAGTACTCGATTTCTTTACTTATAAAAATATTTTCGGTATGTCTCCTCCGATATAAATGATTTCTCCTTTTCAGCGTCCCATAATGCTTTCGTAAAAGTCTCGTTTTATAAAATAGGAACATATGGAAGTTCAAACGGAGACATGCATATTGCTGAAAGTTTAACCGGTAACTCATTTATCGACTGCGTCTGATCACCTTTAACATCACTCACTTTCAAAACATTTAATCGTCCCATTTGTCTTCTATTCTCTCGACTAAAATTTTCACTCGAACCCCTATTTCTTTGGTCCCCTCTACTAAAATCGTCATTTTGACCTCGATTTCTAAATTGATATCCCGTATCGTTAAATCTTCGATCATCGTTTTGAAACCTATTCCTGCTCTCGAACCACTGATTTCCTTGACGGCTATTCTCATAGTTACCCCTATAATCATTTCTACCATTATTCGGTCTACGCACCACTTCAAAATTTCTCTAATTTCCTCGATTATTACCAACATTAGACATCCTACACTCATTCCAACCTCGTTCTTCCACATTATCACTATTTCTCGAACCCCGTATTGCCTTGCCTGAATATCTTTCCTCAAACTTAGCTAAGACCTCCAACAATTGGACCGTGTTTTGTGGGTTACGCACTTCTACATAATCATGGACTTGTGGTTCAAGTCTAACAAAAATATGATCTACAAGGGCTTTCTCTGACATCCCCAGTTCTAATTTTTTGTGTGTTTTTAACAAATCGTAAATAAAATCCGTCGGCTCCTGGTTCTGTCTCTGCTGCGACGCATAAAAACGTGTCTCTAAATCTTTCCTATACTGGATGGCATGGAATGCCTTCGACAATGCTGCTTTCAGCTGCGCGAAGTCCGTGGCGGTATTCTGAACTAACGCTGATCCGAATATTTGGTACCAATTTAGGGCTCTCCCCAGGAGAAGACCTTTCAAATAAGCACACGATAAATCACTGGGTATCTCAAGTAATTTGATTTGATTGTCAATACCCTCCAAAAATTCGGTGACGTTCTCAGACCCAGAAAAGTATACTTCTGGCCAAACATTAAACCCTCTCGTGTTTCTCAACTCGGGGTCATATAGATTAAACCGAGCTGGACGCCATTGTGATGTTCCTCCCCTTGGAAGAACATATCTAGAAGTATCAGCGTGAGCTAGAGGCGTAGGATTAACGAAAGGACTAGGATCAAACATTATCTGAATATGACTTTATTAAGATATTCAACTTAAACCTTTAACAAATTAAATTATAATAATTAATATGAGAGAATCTACGATGGCAAAATACGCAACACACAATATATATATTTATGATAAGACTTAATCTAATTCAGACCACTATCAATAAGTGAACCGCCTAATCTCCGATTCTAATATTAAATAATCAATCCTACCTTATTACAGCTTGGAGCAACGATCAATCTTGTTCTATGCTTAATCTTGTCTTTGTATGCACTGGTGTGCAACTTGGCCGTTTCATATATTCGATCACTAATAACTTGTATTCACGTCACGCAAAATTCATTCAGACTTGAACCACGAACTGTAATAACCATCAACTGCCACAAACAACATCAATTGTCAAACATTACCTTACATTGCCATCTCGCTTACTCTAAGTTCCGATATTTAAACGTTTGTTCATTTCATCTTTCATTCACACTTCACTTCTTGGATTTGATTGGAAAATAGTTGCCATTAATTCTGGCCCAAAGAACCCAAAGGACATGTTAAAGAAAAGACGCGTGAGCCGTCACAATATGAGAATATATAGTGTAAGGTATATTAAGTTTGGGATTTGGCTACCCGGCGCTGGAAAAATTCTGCATGCACATGAATTTAAATATAATATCTAGTAAAACTTTTAATTTCTACAAGGCAAAAGTTCTGAATGGATATCTCGTTGGGTCAAATCAGCTGTTGCTAGATGTTCGTAAAAATATCAGAGAGGCATATGGCTCAAAGATTGATAAAGATATCGTCGATATTGGAGTGTCAAATGATGGAAGCTGGTTGACAAGAGAACATTGTCAAACATCGGAGTGGCAAGTGGCATGTAATTTACGGAGTTCCTGTCCCAAAATCGGGACGTACCTCCTCATCAGAATTAATAAAATTAGAGCCGAAATGATGAAAATGACATAGAGAAATATATTAGAATGAAATAATTTAGATGGGCAGGACATACCTGCTGAAAAACAGTAGCGGACGAAGTCCGCTTACTGATGGATTGATTGATTGATTGATTGAATATTAACGTCGCACTGTTCAGCTACACGAGGGCTTTTGGCGACGGACCACGTAATTTTGAACCATGGACAAGTGACGTGGACGACACCTGAGCTGGCACCCCCCTCTCCTAACTACCACACCACACCAACGGGAGGACGTTTCAGCTCTCGACAGATTTAACGTGCATCGCTGCCCTACACGGCGGGTGCTTACTGATGGAAGAAATGCCCTGCTTGCTACGTTATGATTGGTCGAGACCGATCATCGCAGAAAGTGGGCGTGGAAAAGGATTGGGTCGATCCGAAAATAAACGACCCGAAACAAGGAGATCTTGAAATTAATAAAAAAGGGGAGAACAAATTTTGAATAAAATTTAATGAACCAACTTGCACATTGCCATAAAAAGGGGGGAGGGGAAGGGACCAAAAAATAAAAGAGTAAAGGACTGGACGCGGTATAAGGATTTATATAAAGCAATGAAGTCATATATGTGATACAATCATGAATAATAATTGATAGAATAGAAATGGAATGTCCAGTTCTCAAAAATGTTAGTCGTTCGTTCGAAGGAACGATTTAATTAATGATTGCTGGACGTAAAACAAATTTTAAGAGAGCTCTAGATAGTACAGTATCGTGCCTCCATCTGGTGGCCGAAAAGGAAAGTTGAAGCGCGAACACCGCACAATTGAATCCAAGGACGTCACCCTCCCGGATTCCGGCCGCGGTGAACATTGCTTCGGAAAAGATTTGAAATCCGCGACTCTCGGCGCGGAGCTAGGAATTTCTAGTTAAGGTGAGAGTATTAATCTTTAAATAGGAAGCTTAAGTTAAATAAAAGTTAATTTAAATTTAAAATAAGTTCCCAATGACCAATAAGCTAAATTTGTACCCTAAGCCTTTTTTGGCGTTTTGGGGGAAATTTATAAATTTGTGCTCAAGAAGCGCTCTGGGGCGCTTTTGAGACGAGGGCTCTGCGGGATCATATGCAGGCTGGTTGTTAATTAATTCATTGGGAACGGAAGGAAGTTTATCAAAGAACCTTTTAGAAAGGTCCTTTATGTGAGGTAAAAATGGTTTAATTTTTAAATCACGATAAATGACTTCATTGCGTACGAACCAGGGAGCATTAACTAATTGTCTCAAAAATGAGTTAGTCAGCGTGTGTAATTTCTTAAGATGACACATGCCGGCGGATCCAAAAATTTGTGATCCGTAGCACATGACCGGTCGGATGATAGATTTGTAGAGCAAAACTTTGTGCCGGATCGCAAGTTTACTCCTTCTGGAGATGAGCCTTTTAAGCATGGCATGAACAGCGAGCGCTTGTTTTTTGCGCGTCTGTTCGATATGATAAGCCGGCCGCGGTAGCCGAGTGGTATAGGTATCGGATCGTGGCTTGCCTGGTCACGAGTTCGATCCCAGTACCACTAAAGACCCGCCGTGTAGCGATGCACGTTAAATCTGTCGAGAGCTGAAACGTCCTCCCGTTGGTGTGGTGTGGTAGTTAGGAGAGGGGGTGCCAGCTCAGGTGTCGTCCACGTCACTTGACCATGGTTCAAAATTACGTGGTCCGTCGCCAAAAGCCCTCGTGTAGCTGAACAGTGCGACGTTAATATTAAATCAATCAATCGATATGATAAGCAAAAGTTAATTTAGCGTCTAGAAACAACCCTAGGTATCTAGCAACATTTACCCAGGGGACGGGCTGGCCAAAAATAGTTACGGGGGTAAGACCAACGGGGAGTTGGGATCTTCTCGTAAACATGAGGCAGGCACTTTTCGAGGCGTTAACTTTTATTTTCCAGTCGTTGAGCCAGAGTTCTAGCGATGAAATGTAATGTTGCAGATTAGAGATTACAACGGAAAATCTCTTATTCTGCGATATAACGGCAGTATCATCAGCAAACATTGCTAAATGCGATGAATTAGTTTGCGGGATATCATTTACGTACAGAGTAAATAGCAGAGGCGAGCTTAAACTTCCTTGCGGAAGGCCGCTTCTGATTGGTCTAGGGGAGGAGAGAATCCTGTCAACTCTCACTCTGAATGATCGATGGGTTAGGAAACTGTGAATGGACTTGATCAAGGGAGCCGGAAAATCAAGTCGTATGAGCTGCTTGATTAGTAAGCCATCATGCCAAATTTTATCAAAGGCTTTGGCTATGTCCAGAAAAAGTATACCCGTGGCCTCGTGCTTGGCGAAGCCACTATGAATCAACTCCGTTACTCTGAGCAGTTGATGAACTGTCGAGCACTTGGGTCGAAAACCGCACTGCTGAGGAATAATAAAATTAGCAGCAGCGCAGTGTTGATTCAGACGTTGCAAAAGCACAAATTCGTATACTTTGCTCAAACAAGAAAGTAATGAGATAGGACGATAATTTTGCGCTAATTCCGGATTTTTGTCCGGTTTTAGGATGGGGATAACCACGGCAGTTTTCCAGGAATCTGGAAAGTAGTTATTTTTAAAAAGCTGATTAATCAGTAAGGTAATGAATAATAGAAATTTAAGGGGAAGATTTTTAATCATACGATTTGAAATTTGATCAAGTCCGGGGGATTTTTTGGGCTTGATTCTCTGTACGTAAGTTAAGACTTCCGTTGGCGTGGTCGGTTCAATTTCTTGAACGTGGGGAGTAGCTAGGAAGTTTGCAACTTCCTCGTGTATGCGTTGATCGGATTCTTCTCGATCAGCGACGTGGTTTGGTTCGAATTGCTCTTGCAAACTGTCGGCGATAACCTCCGCCTTTTCAATAGGGGTTATCGCGGTACTGCCTAAAGCCCCTTTCAAGGGGGGAATGGAGTGAAAAGGCTTACGTAATAGGGAGGATTTCCTCCAAAGAGTGTTGTCCTCGGGCGATAAAGCCTCAATGTGTTTTTTCCACTGTGCTTGGGAATGTGATTTAATATCCTTCGCTATCTCACGACTGAGGGTACGGAATTCGGAATAAATGCTAGGGCACCTAGTTCTTTGCCAAAATTTCCGTAACCTGTTGCGTTGATGAATTTTGGATTTAATCTCGGGGGAGAGGATTTTTGGAACATTTTTGAATTTTGGTTTTGAAGCCTCAACGAAAGCTTCGGAGAAATTTTGATTGAGTTCGCTAATAGCTAACTCAATATTTTCATTGCTGGTGAGGTCAGTAGTGGGGAGGGGTTTCTTATTTAAAGCGAATTTAAAATTGCTCCAATTGGTTGAGAGCTGCTCTGGATTTTTAATTAACGAAGTGTTAAGATTAATTTCCAGAATTACGGGGTAGTGATCAGAGCTGAGATCGCTAAGAACTCTGATACTATGGTTGTAGGGGATGTGCTTAAACACAGCCAAGTCGATAACACTTCCGAACCGCTGGCGCGGTTGGAGGTGTGTGGCAGTCTGCGGTGCGACCAGCTTCGCTCCCCTAAGGTTGCTAACTAGGTTTCGCAGCATGACTCCATATCGGGTGTTCTTGGCGTTGTGCCAATCGACATGAGTGGCATTAAAATCACCAGCAATGATGCAATTACTGCCAGAATTAAAAATTTTTTTAAAATCCTCTGATGGGAATCAGCTGTGTACATTTCGTCTAATGTACGACGATACAATATTTAGGGGAGGGGCATTTTTGATTTTAATTTGCACAGCAGTGGCGTCAATTCCTTGCGTTGCAGGAAGAGGAACTCTGTTGTGCACGATCTCGTTTTTACAATAAATGGCCGTGCCGCCTCGCGTTATGGTATGGGGGAATTCAATCCTATCGTCTTTAAATAGACGATAGTTTGCGATCTGGGGGTCGCGCGCGCGATACCTGGCTCGAGCCAGGTTTCCTGGACCAAAAACAAATCAAAGTTTTGCTCTATTACAAAATCACGGACTTCGTGGATTTTGTTACGCAAGGAATTTGCGTTCCAAAATCCAATCTTAAGCGACATCAAACATCGGAGTAGGATGTGTTATCGACTTGCTGACTGGCTTTGTGATAGACTACGAAGTAATGTCAAAACGGTGTGGAGAATGTGAGCAGATTAAACTTGCACTTGAAGACAGTGCTGAATTTCGTATTTCGTATAAAGGACATCAGGATATTTGTAGTGCAACACATGTCGGATCTTCTGGTGCAATGGAAGTAAAAGCAGCGGTAAAATTATGGGAATGATCTGAGAGCATTGGCTTCCGGTACACAACCTTTCTCTCTGATGGGGATTCTAAGTCTTTCTTAGAATTAAAAGAAAGGAATGTGTATGGAAGAGACATAAATTAAAAAAGAAGAATGTAGCAACCATGTAAGCAAGAGATCGGGAACAGCTTTGAGGCAGACAGTTAAAGATTGGCGAGTGAAAGATGTAACTTTGGGAGGAAAGAAACACAATATTTTGAAAGAAGAGACAAAAAAAAAAAAAAACTAACTAGATGCAACACTAAAGCCATACTTAAAAATAAAGGTGATGTAGAGGCGATGAAAACTGCAATTTATGCTACCCTATTTCATTGCATGTCTACAGACCAGAAGCCACAACATAAAAAGTGCCCTTCTGGTATAGACTCGTGGTGTTTTTACCAATCATCATTTGCACGTAGTAAGAAACCAGGTTTTCACAAAAATTGGGTAAAAATACCAATCAATGAATACTTACCCAAAATCTGGCCGTGTTATCAACGATTAGCATCCTCTGAATTATTAAGCAGGTGTGTCAGAGGTCTGACATAAAATTCTAATGAAGCATTGCATTCGATGATATGGAACAAATGTTCCAAAGAAAATTCAGCTTCTAGAAGTTGTGTGCTGATTGCCATGTCGAGTGCAATACCTGAATTTAATGTTGGAACATATTAAAAGCTAAAAATATTTCAGGATGCTAATTGCCTTGCAACAAGTTTATCATCTGAACATTTAGCCTACTTTACTGATTATAGGAGAACCTATTTCAGAAAGAAAAGAAAATCTGCAAATTTTAAAGTTGCGCAGCAAAAAATAAAACGTGCTAAATTGCGTCGACTTAAAACTGAGAAAACATTAGGTCCTATGCACAAATCCGGTTGTTAACTTTTTTAAACTTTTATTTATATCATTATTATACTTTATAAAGGTGTATTGTATTTTAAAACTTTTGTGAAATTATTATGTTAACTTTAAGCTGAATAATCTGTCATCGCGTAACAAATACTACATCAATATTTTGTAAAAACATATTTTTCGAATAAGTAAAAATATTTTCAATCATATTTAATTAATGTAATGTTTTCATATATTATATAAGTAGTCAAATAATATACTAAAAATTTAGAGCTTTGCAGGCATTATTAGTTTTTGTTTTATGCCTTTACAAACTTTAAATGCATTTTTCTCAGATGTGACTCTTTTCTAATCCCTAAGGCTTTTTTTTTCCGTCCAAGATACAGTCTTGAAATTTTTCATAGATACTTAGATATGTGTGTTCTACAAAAGTTAGTATAAATTTATGTATAGGTCTGGGATCTCTAGTTATTTTTTCAAAAAATACTAAAGTTAACATATTTTCAAAATTTTCTTTTTTTTCCAGGTTTTGCTAGAAAAATAATTATTAAAAATCAACAAGGAAACAGATTTTCAAATCCATACTAACTTTTGTTTGGAATAATATAAGAATTGTAAATCACTCAAAATAATGAAAAAATTTCAAAAATTGTGCATTTTATAAAAGTTTAAAAAAAACTTCAAAAATTTTAAAATAAGGCCTTGTTAAATTGACTTTTTTCTTTCAGAATCAGTTTAATAATATAGTCTGAAAACAATACATAAATTATTTTTGATATTATTGTCTCCAAAAAAATTTTTTTTTGTAAAAGGTACCGTGTAGCCTTAAAGTGTAGAGTGAGTGAAGATTAACGTCGCACTGGTCAGCTGCACGAGGGCTTTTGGCAACGGAGCACGTAATTTTGAACCATGGTCAAGTGACGTGGACGACACCTGAGCTGGCACCCCCTCTCCTAACTACCACACCAACGGGAGGACGTTTCAGCTCTCGACAGATTTAGCGTGCATCGCTGCCCTACACGGCGGGTCTTTAGTGGTACTGGGCTCGAACTCGTGACAAAGCCAGCCACGATCCGATGCCCATACCACTCGGCTACCGCGGCCACCTTAAAGTGTAGAATACCTTTGAAGTGGCGCATATCCAGAGGACAGAACCCACAACCTACGGATTCGCATGCACGCAACATACCACTAGACAAAAGTGATCACCTCTATCCAGAGGTTGTTACTGGATTATGTAGATGATATCACTATACAGTTTCCTACCAGTGAGTCGATGGATTGGCGAACGAATGATATATTTGTTGTGGCAAGCATGTGAGTTGTTGCTGTTAATTGGAGGTGTTGCGTCGAGTGAGTTTGACGATTTTTGGTTGCTGCTTCAAGTGAGTCTGACGACTTTGGTTGCTCTTTTGGCAGATAGATGACGCCACAACAGATCAGAGAAGGTTGCTGTTTACTTAGTTCAGCCAGGGTCACCAATGAAGTGGCACGCTTATCCAGAGGTCAGAACCCGCAACCTACGAATTCGTAAACATGCAACGCCACTAGATAAAAGTGATCACCTCTGTCCGGAGGCTGTTACTGGCTTATGTAGATGATACCACTACACAGTTTCCTACCAGTGAGTCGATGGATAGGCGAACGAATGATATATTTGTTGTGGCAAGCATGTGAGTTGTTGCTGTTAGTTGGAGGTGTTGCGTCGAGTGAGTCTGACGATTTTTGGTTGCTGCTTCAAGTGAGTCTGACGACTTTGGTTGCTCTTTTGGCAGATAGATGACGCCACAACAGATCAGAGAAGGTTGCTGTTTACTTAGTTCAGCCAGGGTCACCAATGAAGTGGCACGCTTATCCGAAGGACAGAACCTGCAACCTACGGATTCGTAAACATGCAACACCACTAGACAAAAGTGATCACCTCTGTCCAGAGGCTGTTACTGACTTATGTAGATGGTACCGCTACACCTTCGTGAAGCCAAAGTTTCGGCAACCAGAAGCAATCGCCAAACTACAAAAGGTATTTTAGAACTCTGATGGAAATAAACAACAAATAAAACTGTTTTTCTTTCTGATATTAATAAATCATGTTTGATTTTAATACGTATGCATACAATTCCGCTTTGGGGGAATTTTTTTCTCTGTATTTTTTAGAAAATGATTAATTACATTTCTGTTTATTTTGTATAGTACATAAAGGTGTATGTATAATTTTCTTTATTATAACACTTGCATTTATATAATTACAATTTGAATAATACCTTTTATTTATTCACATCAATTTTTTTTAGACTTGTTTTAGTAAAGTAGGGTAAAAATTGAATAATATATTTATGAAATTATATATATTTTGTGTGTGTGAATAAAGTTTCAGAATTTATAAATTTGCAACTATGTGGTTAGTTTCATATTTTGTCACTTACACGGTTGCGATAATATGTAAGTCCCGAATAATGATAATAGTTTCGTTGAACAAGTAACACTTCCTTAATTTTTGCTTATATAGATGTTTAAATAATAAAATGTGACTTGTGATGCTTAAAGTAATTCATGTTTTTTAAAAATAAAATATGTAATAAGTTATACGACAATTTAGGCTAAGTGTAATATAGGGGGGGCACTTTTTGATTTGGTGATTTTTCTTCCTTTTATCTAAATGTCATGATGAGATATGTCGAATTCTCATTCTATAATAAATTCCGAAAAAAGTACCTTGGTGACCACTTTAAGTCGCCTAAAATAGGGACTGTGCAAAGTGCCCCCTCCCCCTATACTACAATTTAACCGACAATTTATATTGTAATTTTGTGTAACTAGTATACAACTAGAAAGATCATCACAAATATGAAAATGTTTTCGAATTTAAAGAAACACTTTTCGTACACTTATGATGGCTTAATCATTATTTGTAAATAGTTACGACTATTTTACTCATTACAAAACATGAAGTTGTTATCTAATGAACACACAATATCAATCTTTTTTTATTTCTTAGAATCACACGATTTAGTATTTAGATTGACACCTGAAGTGGCACCTGCCCACTCTAAAAACTTCTGAATTTCATCAACATGAGGACTTTGAATCCTGGTAAGTTTAATGTACATTAGCTCTTGTACCAGGGGGTTGAAAATAATATCAGAGCTTGAATCCTACTCTGCTGGCCACCGTAAATGCAACACTCTGAAGGAAGCATGCAAATAACATGAAATTTACAGCATGCATTAGCGGAGGTGAGATATGCAAATGATTAGAATTTCAGCGCAGACACACATCACGCGCGCCTGTGGCGTCACCTCAAAGCGCTATTTAAGGCTTGGAGATTTCAAGTTCGTCAATTGTGTTTTTCTTGTAGTTTTTTCAAAAAACGATCAGTTATGTCTCGTAGAAAACAGCGATCAGCTTTTGATCAAGTATCCGAGTTCGACAGAGGAAGGATAGTGGCCTACCGAGATTGTGGATTATCTTTTAGGGAAATCGGTAGTCGTGTTGGACGAAATCAAACAACTGTAATGTGGATATGTGACCGTTGGATGCAGGAGGGTACGACGGACCGACGTGGTCGATCGCATTCACCTCAGTACACTACTTCACGTGAGGACAGGCAAATTGTGCGAATGACAGTGACGGATCACTCAGTCACATCACGAACCGTAGCACAGCACATTGAGTCTGTAACGCATCATTCAGTGTCTGCGCGTACTATTCGACGCCGTTTACAGCAGAGTGGTCTGTCCGCAAGACGTCTATTGCTTGATCTACCCTTGACGCAGAACCACAGACGTCTCCGCCGCCAATGGTGCGATGAAAGAAGGATGTGGGCAGCAGAATGGAATGAAGTTATCTTTACTGACGAGTCACGCATCTGTCTGCAACACCACGATGGTCAGATTCGAGTCTGGAGACACCGTGGAGAGAGAATGCTGAACAGCTGCGTTATGCACCACCATACGGTCCTGCACCGGGTATTATGGTATGGGGCGGTATTGGATATCCCTCTCGCAATCCTCTAGTACGCTTTACCGGTACTTTAAGCAGCCAGCGCTACATTTCCGAGATGTTGGAGCCAGTTGTCCTTCCTTACCTTCAGGGCTTGGCCACAGCCGTATTTCAACAGGATAATGCACGACCACACGTGGCACGCATTGTCCAAAGGTTCTTCGTCAATCACCAAATTGAATTGCTTCCCTGGGCTCGCTCTCCGGATCTTTCGCCGATAGAAAGCATGTGGTACATGGTTGCTCAACGATTGACCCAGATTACACCGCCAGCTCCAACACCAGATCAACTTTGGCAACGTGTGGAAGCTGCTTGGTCTGCTGTACCCCAAGAACACATCCAAAGTCTCTTTGAATCAATGCCGAGGCGTGTGACAGCGGTGATCTTCAACAATGACGGCTGCACTGGCTACTGATTCTGGCAGGAACCACATTTCACAGAAGTGTATAAATTTAATCATTTGATACTTGGTCAACAAGTTATCTTCAAAATGAATTTTGTGGTGCTATTCTATCTCTTGTCTTTCTTGGTGTTGCATTTACGGTGGCCAGCAGTGTAGATAAAACATATGATGTAAGCATTAGCACATGAACACTTGGCTACATTGACCTCAAAAGGGTGGCCTAGGGGTCAAGGGCGTGGACTTGTGTTTGGCGTGTCATGAGTTTGAGCCTGTGCCACTGAAGACTCATCACGTAGAGAGGGCTGATACGTCTTCCTGTTGGTGAGGAAGTAAGGTGAGGAGGGTGTCAGCCTCGTCACTTGATCATGGTTCAAAATTACTGTTCGTTGTTAATAGCCCTCGTAAAGTTTTATAGTGCGACGTTAATATTGACCTTAAAAGAAGAGATTTTGAGAAAAACACTTGCATGCATTTTGTCAATGTGTTGTTTTCGTGATCTAAAACTTTGCAATCATTTACTTTTTCAAGTTATAAATTAATAATAGTTAAAAATTTTATAAGAAAAATACTTTTTTGAAAATAATTTGAAAGGGTTTGATAATAGTTCCAGTAGGCTAGTTCGTCTAAAAAGTATTATAGTTGAAAAACAATCGTTTGGTGAACTTCGAATTAGAATAACATTCAAATGATCAAGAAATGTTTCTTTAAATTTGACCCTTTTTTGTTAAATGTTGAGCTTTATTTGTTTCGTTTAGCAAAGAGGTTTCGTGACAATTAATGCGTCCAGTTTTCTAAGAGAAAAAGAATTTTAAACGCATTAAATATTTTTTTTTTGAAAAGGAATTATGCATTTTACTTTTTTAAAAAATTGTTTTCACACATCAATAAATAGTGCTAAAAACGCTCAGTAGAAAACATGTTTCATCGCTTTTAAAGGAACATGCTTTTTTCTAGTTCTAATTTTTTTCACATCTTAGCAAATCTGAAAAGTGCAAAATTGTATCTTAAATAACCAGTTAAAATTACTAAAACTGTTACAAAAATACCAAGTTTTTTGGAAATTCAATGCACAATCTGGAAGAATTTGACATTTTTATGCAATTTTTTTTCTTATTCTTGATCATGTGAATTTTACGCAAGATTAACCCCTTAACTGCCGAATAAAAGTAACGAGATTCGCTCCTTAGTGCCACCGTTTTACACATGACGTACGTATGCCGTGTATTGGAGGGAAAGGCACAAATAAGCAAATTTTTCTCACAAATAAGTGAATCCTTCGCTAATACTGTCAAGGTCATTTTATTACATTCCAAAGCCTTCGCAATAGTTTTACTGATAGCAGCAAAAACAAAAGAATTGCACTTTGGAAGGACGGATTTATACGTCTGACACTCAACGCACCCGCTTAGAAAGACGGATATATACGCCAGCGGCACTTCAGGGGTTGCATCGTAATAGTCTGCGGTACCAAATGGCAATGATCGCAAATAGATTTCATAAATTTAGCACTAATACGAATACTAACAATTTGCCCTAATTTTTACTGATGTGGTAGTAAGAATTAGTTTTAAATTAACTGCATATTTAACTTTACATATTATATCTATAAGATCTCTCATATACAGCTAACTTTATAAAATATATTCATAATTAAATGATGGTTTCTTGTTTGAATGTACACAGTGATTCGCCACCAGACCGACAGAGTACGTAGGGCAGGGATGGCGAACCAGTGGCTCGAGTACTATTGATGGCACGCCAGTGATCAAAATGGCTTGTATTTTATTTCAAAATAGCAAAATTCACTGTGAAGTATTACGAACTGTAACGATTATTATTATGACACCAGATGATGATGTCGGAGACGGAGAGCGGGTGGTGTTACTGCCTGAGATAATAGGGGAGAAGCATTTCCTAGAATCACTTCCCCTACGTTCCCAGATAGACTCGTCTAGAAAAGGACATGCGCGAGGACCGTTTGAAGGTACCGGCTGGAAGCAGAGAGCAAAAACGTGCTCTGTGTGTAAGATCGTGATTTAGATGTTCTGTAAATCAAATTGTATATATTTATATCTCTAACCTGACTGTGTGTTTTCGTACCCAATACGTCACAGAACAAACGCGAGTGATCGGTCGCGGAACGGCTGGGAGCACACTCGTTTGTTATATTGTCTTGCCTTAATTACGTCGTGGACAACAGTTGTTTATGATGCAAAAAATTTTCTACGCTTAGCATAGTAAATTTCGTTGACACAATTGTATTTTAAAGTTAATTTGTGTTATATTTACAACTTTTATCTGTTATTTAATGTGGATAATTCAGCAAAAAAAACAACAAAAAGTGCAAGATAGTAAGTGTAACAGAGAATTTCAAACTTGGTGAATCTAGAAATATGGTATTATTAGTAAAGGCGACAAAGCGGTGTGTGTTTTATGTTCCGGAACAGTGGTATTCAGAACATCGTTTGTAAAAAGGCATTCTGAAACAGATTACAAAACCTGACGTCAAAAAAGTGAACCACAGCAGAAATAATTGCTTTGAAACCGTTTGGCAAATGACTCCAATTCAGCATGCATTCTACTAAAAGTAACATCTTACAATCCTAATATAAGTCATTTGTCATCCAATCTGCAACAACAGAAGTCACATTAAAAAACGTTTACTTTAATTTAAAGTACATATATAACTAATACATTTGCAACTATACAGCGCAAAATGTATTTTTTCGTATTAAATGAAGAGTTTTGTGTTGTTAGCATTTAGTTTGATTATTTTTCCAATAATCACAAGTCAAAATCATTTGACGGTGCGCCTATTCCTCATTAAACATTTCTTTAGAAAAAATGGCACGTTGATCCATATAGGTTCGCCATCCCTGGTGTAGGGAGGTACAGAGACGGCTCGGAATCGACCAGGAATGCCGTAGTTGCGAGCTATGGTGTAAAGCACAGAAAAAAAAACAGCAACACATTATTGGGACAGAAAACATAGTATTGAAAGTTTGTTCTACAACAGGTGCTCGAAATTATGATCACAAGTCGTCTGGCAGGCCTGACAGCTGCACTGCATGAAATTCCTTTTTTTCTGGAAGATTCCTGGCATGTCATGTATCTTCTCCGCAGTTACAGATTCGAGCGATGAGGTCTTCAACTGAAGGAATTGAAATCTCCTACTCTAAACTCTTCATGCGACCCCAGAAGGTGTGTGGCCGAACACCTATTGTATTACAACCTTTCAATAAAATGTTTTCTGCCCTCTTAATTTGTTGCTGTTTCTGTTCTTTTTCTCTGCTTCTTTGTTCCAAAACTCGGAACAATGGCATTTGAGACCTTACATTCCTAATGTGATCCCCAGTCGTCTCTGTACCTCCCACACACTTTGCAAGTTTGTCAGTCTGGTAGCGAATCACTCTGTGGATGTTTATTACGAGATATCAGTATCTAACTTAATATTGCTTTCGGATAAAGTTTTCTCAGTAGCTTCTCAATTGTATAGATTTTTTTATATGCATTAATTTTGTGTAGCAGCGTCGTAAAGGCAGAGGCGGATTAACCCTTTATCTACGGACGGTAATAAGTACCACTGACGATACTTTTTAAAAAATTACATAGATATCTGTATTGTTGCAATCAAAAGGTAATTATCTACTTTATAAAAAAAATTCGTATATAATTATGCGAATATCTTTAATTTTTTGCTCTAACGGATTAAATTTCCAAAAGTTGAGTATTTTGTTTATGTATATCCCTTTAATTTTTAATGTAGTTACAAAAAAAAAATATTTTTGAACAAATGAAGTGAGTGCTAAATTCAATAAAAGGGTGAACCAAAAATTCATTTCCAAGCTTTTAGTTCACAGCTGTATTGGCCAAAAAATTTGTTTTTTTACAAATTTTATTTTGAACAAATGAGTGTTATTCAAGTAAAAATTCATTTTTAGTTCACAGCTGGCCTTTGTTACTCTAGGATACATCTTATACAGATGGGGGAATCCCAACACCAAGAAAAAGTTATTGTAGACTATTGAAACTTTGGCAATGCATTTGTCTAGATAACATATTTAATTGATTAAATATGTTAGGATTACAAGTTAATGTAGGCGCGAGAAGAGCCATTTCAAATGTGAAATGATGGCACATTAAAAACCGGTGTAACCGCCAGAATTTTAAATGCAAGCATACAAACAATGAACCATACAAGTATCGGATCTTCGTTTGTGAAACAGAATTAAAAAAAACTTCGTCGCTCTTGGTTGGTTCACATAAGGTTGTTTAGTTCCGGTTGTGGATAATCTATTGCCATCCAATGATGTTCCATTCGTTCTTGATTTGAGAAGATCCGGTGATCGGGCAGGCCAATACGTTGACACTCTATAGAGCATGTTGGGTTACAACAGGGTGTGATAGCGCACGTTATCCTGTTGGAAAGCGTCTCTTGAATGATGTTTATAAATGACAATGCAACTGTTTGAATTGCCAGACTGGCGTACAAATTTGCAGTCAGGTTGTATGAATTAACCTCGAGAAAGCTCTTGCATTAAAAAAATTGTTCGCTCCAGGCCAGTGTTTCTCAAACTGTGGGGAGCACCCCTAGGGGGGGGCGTGATAACCCTACGAGGGGGGCGCGAGTATATCGAAAAGTCCAAAACAAAAAATTATTTAAAAAAATTATTAATTTACTGAAAGTAAGCGTAACAAAAAATACAATTCTGAAATAATAAAAAAAATAAATAAATATTTACATTGATATAATACACCTAAAAATATATCAGCATTACACAATGTGTTTCATAATTAATTTAACAGTACTAAGTTAACAAGTTTAATAATTACCAGTGGCCCTATGCGTATGCCATAAAATTATATATGAAATTTAATACTTATCTTGATAATTTGTACGGTATATTCTTAAAGCCGTATTGCAGCTTTAAAGTTAAAGTATATAATTATTGCTTTCAATACATTGCTATTGTATAAGGGGGGCGCGATGAAAATTATGACTGAAAATTGGGTCGCGAATACTGAAAGTTTGAGAAGCACTGCTCCAGGCCATAACATTAGGTGCCGGTCCAGTGTGTTTAGGCCGCAGAAAGATTGTTTACAAGCGCTGACCGGGCCTTCTTAAAATCAATATACAGCCATTACTGTAATGGCGAAACGTACACCTCTGCAAACCCCACATCAAGGAAAGGATTATAGAGGGTCCATAATCTGACTGACGTCAAGTACGGTTTGATTCCCAAAACTTGACTTTGAAGGAGGAGTGGTCCCTAATATTCTTCGTTACGCCTCTGCTTCAGTGGCACTAAGACAGGAACAGCTTTGATCTAAGAATACAAACAGTGGCGTAGCTACCAATGGGCTAGGCAGTGCCATGCAACGAGGCCCTCATGTTCAGGGGGGTGCTCGGACCCTGATCACCAAGCAAGCCGAGCTTGCGATCATTTTACCACAACAAAACAAAATATAAAAGATTTCAACACAACTTTAATCATTGAAAGAATTCCTCTAATTTCTTTTCGTTGCGCTTTGTATAGAGTTGCGAACTTAACTTATTGAAAAGTTTATATTATTTTCAATTTTTTCATTTTTCTAAAAACTGTTACTAGAAAATAAAAGGAGTTGTGTGTTGACTTTTTCCCATCCAGAATGTAATTGAACGCAAGGAGCAAGCGCTCCCAACTAATATTTTATGAAGGAATTTAATTGTAACTAATTAATCTCTATACTCTCTCTCTTTTTCAGTTCCTACTATTAGGTCACTCTCTCTCTCTCTATATATATTTATTTATTTATCTTGGTGGAATTTTCAATCGTTAATAAAATACATTTTAAAGCGCTCAATTGAGCTGAAATTGTATATACATGATTACTTTGGATGACAATACAATAATTTAATTATAATTGCAAAATTTCCTTGTAGCTTGCTAATAATTTTTTTTATCCTTTGTTTTGTTGAAAAAATACGCTCTTCGGTAAAGTCTATATTTTCTAAAATTTGTAGCCATTTTTCAATTAAATTGAGGCCTTCTGTCAAATTCCCAAACGACATTTGATCTTCTGATTGAACTGGGTCTAAAGACTCAAGTTCTTCAAAATCTTGCTCTTGCTCATGCATTTCTATGAGCCCGTTGGCTTCTGATTGTTAGAATTTCGCAGTTCTTGAACGTCGTAACTATCCACTTTTAAATTTAATTACCTGGCAAAATTGAGAACTACTTTAATCACTGTACCAATTTCATCAGGCTTTGGCGCTGATTCAATCTGAGTTTCAGAGATGGGGAGGGGAAAAAAAAGACGAATCGACAAGATTTGAAACTCGCGTAACTGCGGGTTAACGTAAGTCGAGGGGTATTACTCTCTCTCTCTCTCTCTCTGTACTCATTCTCGTGAAATACTGTATTCGAATCTCTAATATTCAGTCTAATGTTGAGATCTATTGGTAAAAGAAACGATTGCTTTAAAACGCGACGCGCGCCTTTGTAATATTTGAAACAGGTTAAAATACGGTTGGATTGTCTTATCCCGCCAACTGTTTTCTCGCTAAATCGATAAATGTGCCAAATCTGGTAACCCTCTAGAATTTGTTTATCAGTGAAGAAGACGTTGGATCAGCGCAATTTTGCGCATGCGCAATGCGTTTTTTTTTAATTGAATATTTTTTCAAGTAAAGTTGAAAAATTCCAGCAGAGCATTTTCGCACATGGGCAGTATATTTTTATTATTTTAAAAATTACCGATTATTAGCTATTGCCCATGCGCAGTACATTTCTTTTGAACGATCTTTTGTATTTGCAACCGGCAAGTTCCGTTATTCGCAGCTGTTTTTTGGCTTCGTTCTTTCGTTGAGGATACATTTTTTTCAAGGTAAATTTATTTTTTTTCTTCACATAAATTTGTACAGATAATCACGATACAAATCTGAATGAATGTATGATTAGGTATGATGAGAATTCGGAACGATTTTTTAGCCTGTTGCCTGTATTAGGAAAGAAAGCTGTTTTAGAATGTTGTATGAAAGGATTAATTGTGTGGATCATGGTATGCATGTCCGAAATGTGGAAAAAGTATGGATTTCAGAGAAAGAACGGGTATATAAATGGGATATAATTAGTTTACCTTGTCACTTCCCTTCGATCGTGGGTGTGAGAGGGTTCGAGTAAGAATCAAACATTTCTCAAGTTAAACACCTTTATTTCCTTTCCCACTTATTAGACTTTACGAAAATAACTGAGAATGCACTCTAATAACTAAACCCAAGGAGCAATCAAACTTATTAATATAACTATAATATAAATATGAGCAGTTATCTATTCTCTTGGAAGCTCTTGCTGCAACACTTGCTTAATCGTAACCCGTACGGCTTCTCTTTCACTTAATCTTTTCATCTGTAATTAATAATACTAAGTGCGACCACCGGTCGCTTACACTATGTGTTAGATTTGTAAGTTCATTTAATAGTAAAATGATTGGGTTAACTTTTTTCCCGGAAAGCTAAGTTTAAATAAACTCACCAACATTAATCCTGAAAATGAGAAACAATAGATGACTCCTTTTGGGGATTTTCTTGAGATTTTTTCGACTTGAATTCACACCACAAAAATTAACCATCTTTTTCGATTTCAGAACTGACTCAATAATCAAATAGCGTTACAGAAATACATAAAGGAAACAGATACATATTCTTAAAGTCTTTGTCGTGGTGCCCTCTGTTGACGGTACTTGTAAACATACTCCCCCACCTGGACTATCAGTTCAGTCTTCCGTTGGCAGTAGGCAACACTTGGTAATAGGACGTCTGAATTGTCCTCGTTGGGTCTTGACATCCACGACTTGAACAGCACCATCGTCTCCTGGAAATACTTGAACAACTCTGCCTAGGCTCCATTGCAGAGGTGGGAAATTGTCCTCCTTCACAAGGACCATATCGTTGACTTTCAGGTTTCGTCTTGGTTTATTCCACTTGGTTCTTTATTGTAATTGATTTAGGTACTCAAGGTGCCATCTCTTCCAGAACTGACTTTGGAGATATTGAATTAAATTCCATCGCTTCTTTAAGCACGCTGGTTGTGAAGGGACCTCTTCTGGAAAAGAAGCCATTGGAGCACCAATCAAGAAATGTCCTGACGTAGGAGGTTGCAGGTCTTGAGGGTCATTAGACAGAGGAGTTAGAGGCCTTGAGTTTAAGCATGCTGCAATCTGCGTTACCAATGTCACAAGCTTTTCAAAGTTCAGAACAGTTGATTTCATTGTTTTAATTAGAAGCTGCTTGATCGACTTGATACCAGCTTCCCAGAGTCCACCGACGTGAGCTGCCGTGGGAGGTATGAAGTGCCATGTAATGGATTCTTGAGTTACAAAGTTCTGCACTTCAACAGATTTGATTAGCTTTAACTGTTCCTTTAAATATGAAGAGGCTCCTTTGAAGTTAGTAGCATTGTCGGAAAACATGTTGGTTGGTTTTCCTCGTCTGGATATGAAGCACCGGAATGCTGCCAAAAAGGCCTCTGCTGAGAGGTCCGAAACAACCTCAAGTTGCCCAGCCTTTGTTGCCATGCAAATGAAGAGTGCTAGGTAGGATTTTAAATTTACTTTGCTTCGAGAAACGTTGGGTTTGGTGATGAATGGTCCTCCAAAGTCGATGCCAACGTTTAAAAACGCTCTGCCAGCACTGAGCCTATTTGCAGGAAAATTCCCCATGAGCTGCTCACCCGATTTAGCTTTGAAGCGAAAGCAGGTTTGGCACTTGGATAAAAGTCTTCCGACTACTCCTCTGCCAGAAGGAATCCAGAATTTCTGTCGAATGCAGCATAAGGTAAGTTGAGGTCCACTGTGCAAATTGATATGATGAAAATGCTGAATGACCAGATTAGTGAGGTGATGGCTCTTAGGAAGGAGAATTGGGTGTTTTTGAATTGGACTCAGGCTCGAATTTTTAATCTTCCTCCAACTTTGATTATTCCATCGGTGTCCAGAAAAATACCTAGAGGCAGAAGCTTGCTGCTGTTGGGAAGAGGATGTTTCTTCTTTAAGAGTTGAATTTCGGAATGAAACTGTGATTCTTGTACAGTTTGAATAACTATCTTGGTAGCATCATCTACCTCTTTTGATGTTAGCACACCAGTAACTCTAGATGATCTGCAATTTTTGATGAATCTTTTTACACCACGCTATGACTCGAATTAAACGTGAGAAGGATGAATACTTAGCTATGATTTCCAATAAATAGCTGCCTTGACTTGATGTTGAGACATTAGTAAGAACGGTGGATGATTTCTCCTCACATTTCACGTCTTCTTCACAGGAAGTCGACAAATCAATTGATGGAAAGTGTAAAGAATCCTGACTTAGCCACTGTGGCCCAGACCACCACAGTTTATGAACCTTTAGCTTGGAAGCTGCAATACCTCGTGAAGCACAATCGGCAGGATTTTCTTGACTCTTCACATGATGCCAGGATGCTTCAGAAGTCATTTTTTTGAATTCTTGAGATACGATTGGCAACAAAGATTTTCCATCTGCTGGGAGATGATTTTAGCCAATCCAAAACAATTTGGGAGTCTGAGAAAAGAAATGACTTATCGATTTGAATTACTTTTCTCAGAGATTCTAACACAACAACGTAGAGTTCAGAAAGAAGCAGAGCTGCCAAAAGTTCGAGTCTGGGCAAGGTTATCGATTTTACAGGAGCTATTCTTGTCTTAGATGTTATCATTGAAACATGGACTTTTCCGGTAACCAGCTCAGTTTTTAAGTAGAAAACAGCAGCGTATGCACGCTGGGAGGCATCACAAACACCTATAAGAACTCGCTTTGCTGTAGCGTCTTCTGCAAGGTATCTTGGAATCTGAATCTCTGCTAGGTGCTTCATTTGATTCTTGTGTGTGTGTGAATTGCGTCCATGATTCGAAAATGCAGTCTGTGACAGGATCATCCCAAGAGATGTTTTCTTTCCAGATATCTTGCATCAGGATCTTCAACTGAATTGTCATTGGTGACAGGAACCTCAAAGGATCATAAATCTTGGCAATGGTGGATAAGAGTTGCCATTTGGTTGGCCTAACTTCATTTGGTGGACTTATGTTGATTCTGAATGTGTCTTCCTTGGACTTCCATATTGGGTGAGGTCGATAGCTCTGATTTTAACCACAAATGGTGTGGTTATTCTAGAAATGTCTATAACGGATTATGAGCAGACTTTGAGTTATGTATAACTTGACTGCTCAAGCAAAAGGCGTGGACTGTATACTTTAAAAATGCTTGTTTATTGAGGACGGTAGGTACGTCCGCTCCGTGGCTGTATTACAAGCATACTGACGAAATGTAAACAAAGAGGACTACTAGCGCCCTCTGCACATGCGGGTCGTAACAGAGTCAACGCCATTGAAATGAAATTTCAATACAAATACATAATGCAATTCACGATACTTACATACAAAATACACAATATTTACAAAGCAAAAAGGCATGCATATTATTAAATGCAAATACACAATATTACAGTACTTAAATGAAAAATACACAATACTTTTTATGATACTTAAATACGATTGAAGTTAATTTATACACATACAATAATTACTAATAACAAAATTCATACAGGTAATATACAAAGATTTCTGATTGTCCTTTTTAATATATTTCCGTTTGGCATACGCAAGTTCACAACTCGGACCTTACCATCGGTGCCAGGAAAAATTTCAGTTATTCTTCCGGTATTCCATTTCGTACTAGGAAGATTTTCATCTTTGATTAAAACTAAGGTTCCTACAGAAACATTATTTTTGTTAAATTTCCACTTGTGACGTTCTTGTAAATTATTCAAATAATCGCGTTTCCAAAGCTTACTCATCTCGACAACTGATTCTCGTTTGTATTAGTTATTTGCGCTTCAACTATGGATGTTAGGGGTCTACCTACTAAGAAGTGTCCAGGGGTCAGTGTTTCGAAATCATCGAAATTTGACGTCAAAGGAGTGAGTGGTCGGGAATTTAGCACAGCCTCAATTTCGCAAAGTATTGTGATGAACTCTTCGAGAGTTAGATGTGCGTTCCCCACGACTCTTTTTAAGTGGAATTTAAATGCCTTTACTCCTGCTTCCCATAGCCCTCCATGGTTTGGGGACCTGGGTGGGATAAAGTTCCACTCTATCGATTCATTTGTCAAAAATTCTGCTAATGTGTGATCAGGTAATTTAATCATTTTGAACAATTTTTTAATTTCGGCATTTGCGCCAACAAATGTTTTAGCGTTGTCGGTGGTGATTTTTGCACACTTTCCTCTCCTACCAAAAAAACGTTTTAAACTTGCAATGAATGCTTGGGATGTGAGATCTGTCACAAAATCTAAATGAATTGCTTTTGTACATAAACATACATAGACTACTACATAAATTTTTATTTAATGCCCCTTTTCTTTGATTTTTAAACTTAATGAAGAATGGGCCTGCAAAATCAACGCCCGTGACATTAAAGGGATAATTCGGTGTTACACGATCTCTCGGTAGGTTAGCCATAATTTGATTCATAGTGATGGGCTTGTTCTTAAAGCAATTCACACATTCATGAATAATTCTACGACAGTTATTTCTGCCATTGAGTGACCAGAATTTTTGACGAACAAGATATAAAAGTGAGTGGGGTCCTGCATGCAAATATTTTTTATGATAATGCTCAATATAATATCAGTTAAAACGTTTCTACTAGGTAAAATCATGGGAAATTTAGCCTTCTCATTTAAATTTGAATTGGCAAGTCTGCCTCCTACTCTAATGATGTTGCTCTCATCAAGAAAAACATTAAGTGGAGTTAATTTGCTTTTCATAGGAATAGGCTCACCTGCCAACAATTTGCGCATTTCTTCATAGAACTCCCTTTCATGCAATGAGTGGATCAGCCAGTTCTCAGCATGACTTACCTCCTGTAAAGTAAGGGTCCCTTTATCTTTGTAATTCTGGTTCTGCAGTTGTGTATGAATCTGTAAAGAAAACTTACAACACGAATTAATTTTACATAGTTGTTTGAAATATCAATAATGTTTTCAAGGAAATTGTTTTTAGTCACTGTCAATGTCAAGGAAATGTCCTCTTTTGGATTTGAGTTCTTTCTTATTTCCGTTAAATACACCCTTTCTGGGATCGCTTCATCTAGTCCTTTGGTCTGGAAGTCAATTTGACGTAGAAACGAGGATCCATTCCACCACTTGGAGTTGGTTGTAAGAAAGTCTACGCTTATTCCTCTAGTAAGTAGATCTGCTGGGTTGCCCTTGCCGGAACAGTGGAACCACGAGTTAGGATCGGTGAGGGATTGGATTTCGTGAACCCTGTTCGCAACAAAGGGTTTCCATCTATGGCTTGGACCTTTGATCCAATGTAAGGTGACCTGAGAGTCCGTCCAGAAAAAGGCTCTGGTTGAACACTTCTGATCTAGGATTTTCTTGACTTCCTTCGCTAAGCGTGCAGCAAGCAGAGCGCCCATCAGTTCCAATCTAGGCAGGGATAACCTTTTCAGAGGTGCAACACGGCTCTTGGATGTTACAAGATCAACGCTGACTCTGTCCTTGTGCTTGACTCTCAAGAAGGCGGCTGCTCCATATGCTTTTGACTGGCATCGAAAAAGGTATGGATTTGGACTTCACTTGAATCTCCACTGGAATCGAGGATCTTTCGTGGAATCTTCAACTCTGATAAAAAAATGGAAGTTCTAACCACCATTGTGACCATACTGCATGAATATCTGGCGGTAGCTCGTCATCCCAGGATAACTTCCGTAGCCAAAGTTCTTGTAATAGGCATTTGAGCCTAATTGTGTAGGGTGACAAGAACCCAACTGGATCGTATATTTTCCCAGCTGATTGAAGCACAATTCTTGTTGTGATAGGTTTTGACGTGTCCAATTGCAGAAGTCCTTTAACATCAATTGTAAAATAGTCGTGGACAACATCCCATGGTATCCCTAAAACCTTTGACGAAGGGATTTTAGAACTGTCGTCCGGGTGACGAGGATGTGTCTCAAGGCCTTCCTTTTCCCAAGTTCTCATCAATGTTTGATCATTTGAATTCCATTTGCGTAATTTCATGCTGGCATTCTTCATGATTGTTTCAGCATCCTTTGATACTTTTAAGGCTTGGGAGATGTCATCAGCACCACTGATTACGTCATCAACATAGAGACAAGTGTCAAGCATTTCAGTTGCTGCTGGATATTGCTCACGGTAATTCTCGATGTGATGCTTAATTGTTGCGGAGAGTAAGAAGGGGCTTACGTTGACTCCAAACATCACACACTTAAATCTATACACTTGAAACTTGTAGGGATCTGTTTGATTTGATCTAATGTCTGGAAACAAAAATCTAACTGCATCTCTGTCCTCGTCACGTAATGAGATTTGCAAGAATGCACGTTCTATATCTACGGTGATAGCAATCGTGTTCAAGCGAAAAGAAATTATCAGGTAGAATATGTTTGGGTTTAAATTCCCACCTGACCATATACAGTCATTAAGAGATGGTTGTCCATCTTCATGGGAACTTGCATCGAAAACAATGCGCATTTTTGTAGTTAGGCTTTCTTGGCGAAAGACCGCTTGGTGCGGTAAATAGAATACTGCTCTATCAGTTGGTTTTCAGTTTCTAGAACCCTTTCAATTATTCCTTGAGATTCATATTCTTTCAAAATTTCGGAATATTGTATGTACAGAGTTGGATCACGAATGAATCTTCTTGTTAAGGATTTAACACGTTTTCTGCTACGGAAAAATTGTCATTTAACTCTTGTGTATGGCCCTTCCAAGGAAACCCAACTTCATAACGACCACTATTGAAACGTACTGAAGATTTAAAATGTTGCATGGCTTGGTCGTCTGGGTCACAACTAGACTCTGCTTTAATTCCTATTGCTTCTAAATCCCAAAATTTTGTTAAATTTCTATCAATCTGATCTTGGATGAAATTGCAAAAATAATAGTTCGATGGTTCGTTTTGAATGGAACCTGTTACAATGTAACCAAATACGGAGTCATGCAATATTATTGAATTGTCATGTAATTTTATTTGTTTACTTTTTAATAATTCATAAAATATTTCACCTCCAAGGAGAATATCAATTCGTTTGGGAATATTAAATTCCGCATCTGCATATCTTATATTTTGAGGCAATTTTATTTTTGTTAAATCCAATGGCTGTGTAGGAACGCATCCAGTAATTTTAGGGACTATGAGAAAGTTAAGTTTTCTTTTAAATGAACTTCCGTTCGAAATTTCAGCGGAAATTCTTTTCCTCACTGAAATGCAAGCTCCATTCAAGCCTACAATAGTTGAATTCATAGAGTATTTTTCCAACCCGAGGAAATTTGACGCTTCCAAGCTACAAAGGCATTTTTGGCTCCCTGAATCGAGGATCGCGTTCATTACAAGCCAACCCCCTGTCGCACTCTGAACCTTGACCTTGGCGGTCGAAAGCAAAATGGATTTCTCCCCAACCTCATTGTAAAGACACGTCGCGGTTTGCGGGTTTATTACAGTGGCGGGACTCGGGTCATAAATGACCCCTGATGAACTCTGTGGAGAGAGAAGGTTTCTGTTTTGGTGTGGTTCTGATATCGGTCGGGGCACACTTGTTTTGCAAAGAGAATTGTGGTTCGCATTACAAACCCTACATTTCCTGTTCAGTTTTAAACAGTTCTTAATAAGGTGATGGCCTAGACATATAAAGCATAGGTTTAAGGATCTCACTTTGTTGCTTCTTTCTTGAACAGACATCTCGTGAAACATTTTACACTTAAAAATTGGGTGTGTCTCTAAAGGACATAACGGACAGGTTTTTTCATCGCTTTTCACGACAAATGATCTGAATTTTGGAGAATATTCGTTCTTGTTTTTCAACGAAGAATTTCTTTGTACGTTTTCTAAGGCTTGGCTCCTTTTTATTAAAAAGTCTAAAAAATTATCCCACTTAGGCAAATCATTAGAATGTAATTCCATGTCATATTGTTTACGCGATTCATCATCTAGACGTTGAGTTATAACAAAAATTAACATTGATTCACACAAAGCGTTAGGTTCTAATTCTAGTTGTTTTAAGGCTCTAAGATGACTCTGAATTGAATCTATTAAACTTCTGAGATGAAAAGCAGATTCAAATTTTATTTTGTTAGGATTTAAAAGTTCAGCAATATGACTATTTACAATTAATCTTTTATTTTCGTATCTACCTTCTAAAGCTTCAAATAAAGATGAGTAAGAATCGTTTACTGTTTGCAATTGTTTTGCATGGCCTTTCAGGGCAGAATGCAAATAATATAGTTTTTGCGAGTCTGATAAACAAGCGTTATCATGAATTAATGATACAAATTGGGATTTAAATTGCAACCAATCAATATATTGTCCCGAAAATTCCGGTAAATTAATGGATGGCAGTTTCACATTGTAATTAGCAAAATCATTTTTCACAGATAATTCAGAGGTATCCACATTAGAAGATTCAAGTAAGGTATTGAGACTCACCTCTAAATTATCTGCGTCCACTTCCATCGTGTCCAAACTGGCCTCGAAATCCATGAGCTCTTCATCCGAAAGAACCCTGTAGCTTTCGGTCCGAAGTTTGTCTATTTTTGCTTTCACTTCAGAAAGCGATGCGAGTTTAGTTCTTATTTCAACTTGATTCAATGGTGAATCCACATTTTCCAAGGAGTTTCTAATGCGTGTGATCTGACCGAGCAGATGTGCTTTCCTTCTGTTAAACACGGTGAGTTCTGATAGTTCTTTTGGAGCCATTTTGATTTTTGGCTCGGGCTCGACACCGACCACAAAACTGGGTGATGTCGATAGCTCTGATTTTAACCACAAATGGTGTGGTTATTCTAGAAATGTCTATAACGGATTATGAGCAGATTTTGAGTTATGTATAACTTGACTGCTCAAGCAAAAGGCGTGGACTGTATACTTTAAAAATGTTTGTTTATTGAGGACGGTAGGTACGTCCGCTCCGTGGCTGTATTACAAGCATACTGACGAAATGAGGGTCGTAACACATATGATTCCCAAGATTTTCATCAAATGATCCTCTTCTATGTGCAGAGATCCCGAAGAACTTCGTAATTCTGTAGGTAATGATTCCAGCACAGATGATTCATTGGACGCCCATTTTCGAATCGGGAAACCTCCTTTCTTCATGAGTTCGATTACTTGATTTACTAATTTCTTGGCGTCTTATTTCGAATTTGTTCTTGTTATAAGATCATCTACATAGAAGTCCTCTAGAGCAACTTTAGATGCCTCTGGAAACTTCTTGATTTCTTCTTCAGCTAGCTGCTGAATTGTTCTAATAGACTAATATGGAGCACAAGCTGTCCCATATGTTACAGTGAGTAATCGATACTCTCTTAACGGTTCTTCAGGTATCTCCCTCCAGAATATTCGTTGAAATTTTACATCATCTTCATTAACTAGAATTTGCCTAAACATCTTTTTTATATCACCTGTTAAAGCAATCCTGTGACATCTGAATTTTAATAGAATATTAAATAGTTCATTTTGTAACTTGGGGCCTGTATGAAGAATGTCATTCAAGGATAAGTTCGAATCAGTTTTGGCAAAAGCATCAAAGACTACCCGTAACTTTGTAGTCTCGCTCTGTTCCCTAACAACTCCAAAATGGGGTAAATAAAAACACTTAGAAAATGGTTTCGAAAGTTCTGAATTCGGGACAAGTTGCATATGGCCTAGATGTTCATAATCTTGCATGAATTTTACATATCTATCTCTTAACTCTGGATTGGCCTGAAGGCGCTTCTCCAACGAGAAGAATCGTCTCTTGGCTTGGACTTTAGAATCACCCAATGCATTGTCGTTTTTGAAAGGAAGACTTACAACATATCTACCATCACGATTTCTCCTTGTGTGATCGAGGTAGAATTTTTCGACTCTTTGATCTTCTTCTGAGAGGTTACTAGCATCTGGAATTGACTCAACTTCCCAGAATTTGGCTATTTGATTTTGTAAGTCGAGCAATGCATGGCAATTGATTAAAGACATGACCTTCTTTTCGCTCTGACAGGCTGTGGAAACTTTTCCAGAAAGCAACCAGCCTAACTTGGAGTTTAGAGCAGATGGTTGATTTTTAGTCCCAGATATTTTTCCATACAGAATTAAATCAAAGAATATATCAGCTCCCATAATCATATCGACAGGTCGACTAATATAAAACGAAGGATCAGCCAACTGTAGTCCATTAATGTGAGGCCAATCGAATTTTGAAACTATGAAGTTAGGCAAATTACAAGTGAGTTCCTTTACTACTAAAGCATTTACGGCAAAGATATCCTGACTTAAATGAGGAGAAAGTTGAAGTTCTACTCGTTTAGTAGCATAGGCAGCAACTTTGTTATCTAAACCCAAAATATAGTATTTTCTGACTCATAAAATGGAAGGTTTAAATTTTTTGAGCATGATTCTGTAATTAGAGAGGTCTGAGACCCGCCATCAATCAAGGCTCGACAGTTTACATACTGTCCTTGACTATTCTTAACTCTAACAATGGCTGTAGAGAGCAAAATTGAATTGGAATAATTCATTTGTCCTGCAAGGCAAAACTGTTCCTGAGATGTAGCCAATGGCTGAACTACATTCTGGTCACTAGTAGCAGCTAGATTTTGGTTTGAATTACTAACAGGGATTTCTCTAGGACTACTTTGGAACTGGTGAAGTACGGTATGATGCCTTTGCTTGCAAGCACGACAAGAAGTTGTAAATTTGCATGAGGAAACATTAGGATTCCCTCGCAGACAATTAAAGCATAACTTTGACTTTTTAACAAAATTCCAGTGATTATTTATATTTATCTTTAAAAACTTTTCACATCTATGTAATGAATGAGAGGAAAAACAAAGTTTACATGAGTCATCTGACTCTACAGTAGTTTTAAGTGAATAAGGCTTGTGAGATACTTTATTTGATTTTTCGTTGAGTGGTGTAATTTTGATACCTTGAAGACTTCTGGCTTGCTTTTCAAGGAATGAAAGAAATTTATTTAATGAAGGAAAAATTTTATCTTCAAGGGTTAATTCCCATTTGACTTTGATAGAATCTTCCAACTTATCTTGAAGAGAAAATACTAATAGAAGTTCTACCAATTGATTGCATTCTAATCCTAATGTTTTAAAATTTCTGAGTACTTCATTACAAACGTTTATCATGGCCCAAATTGATTCTGAAGTGGGTTTAACATTTCTTAGAGAGAAGAACCTTTTGCATTGGGAAAATGCCAATTCTCTCTGATTATCATACCGATTCAACAGCGTTTCCCATGCTTGTTTATAATTTTCATGAGTTATTGCGAATCCTTTTATTAATCTAGAAGCATCTGAAGTGACAGCATTTTGTAAATATTGCAATTTTTGAATATCTGTTAAAGATTCATTAGAATCAATTGAACTAGAGAATATAGATTTAAAACTCAACCAAGAGTTGGAAGTCACCTGCAAATTGTGGAAGATCATATTTAGGAAGATTTATGTTAGAATAAGCATTCACTTTCGATTTATTTTCTTCGAATTGTAGTTTGCTATTAATACTAGTCAAATGTGACTCAATTTTTTCTAATGCCAAATCAGCCAAATCTTTAGAATTAGTAAAGTTTTCATATTCCACATCTTCCACAAATTCTTCCAAAACAGAAAACTCATAATAATTGTCTTCTAATCTTTCTAGACATTTTAATATATTACATTTTTTAAGGCAAAAACTCTCTGAATATTATCAGATTCTATAACATTATCAACATTTTCAGAATACCTTTTGATTTCTTTTATCTGAGTTTGGAACACTAATGGTATTTTACTTTTTCCTTTAGTAGGAGCCATCTTTTAAATAATAACTCAATGCAACTATACAACTCAAATACAGCTTTTCAGAATTAGTTACTATAAATATACAGTCACTCAGAATAATAAACAAAATCTTCGAATTTACTAATTCAGATTTCTTGCATTTCGAATTCACAAATAATAATAATAATAATTTTCGAATTAATTGACATACGTTTCTTGACTCAAATAATAGAATAATAAACACATCAAAAGATTAAGAATTCTTTCAGACGAATTTTATTTTCAGAATACATCTAGTTTCGATTATATAAGATCATTATCGTTTTCGATTCTAGTAAGAATAATAAACATTCTACTTTCCAGGAAATGATCTACTGAATTAAACTTGATTTATGACGCATACATCAACAATGAATAAACATTCCTCACTGGTGGCTCCATGTTAGATTTTTAAGTTCATTTAATAGTAAAATGATTGGCTTACCTTTTTTCCCGGAAAGCTAAGTTTAAATAAACTCACCAACATTAATTCTGAAAATGAGAAACAATAGATGACTCCTTTTGGGGATTTTCTTGAGATTTATTCGACTTGAATTCACACCACAAAAATTAACCATCTTTTTCGATTTCAGAACTGACTCAATAATCAAATAGCGTTACAGAAATACATAAAGGAAACAGATACATATTCTTAAAGTCTTTGTCGTGGTGCCCTCTGTTGACGGTAGTTGTAAACACTATGCTTTCTTCTTATACTCAATTTTCATTCATCACAGCCTACTCCACGAATAGCACTCGAATAGAAGCTTGCATTTACATAAAATCAAGTCCTCTCTACGGAAAGCGGTTTTCAACTAAAATCACATCTAAAAAGAGTATTTTATCCAAGATAATTAGTGGAAGCCTAAATAGAACCCGTTACAACCTTGCTTAGAATCTGAAATTTTTAATTTAGTGCAATTCTTCTTCCATCAACCTTTCGAGAGGACTTTCGACTCGACGAATATTTAGAGTGCAGCCCCCTGCCGCACAGGCACTATATATTTACAAACATCCATGCCTTCCCTGGAATTCAAACCCATACTTTATTGCTCAGTAGTCAGCGTCACTAACTATTATGCAGTGTGGGTGGTTCCTTTTCTGTGTTACTTTTGTTATATTGTACGAATATATTAAAATTTTATCCAATTAAAAAAATTTCATGATTTTTTTTCTAACAGATAATAATAAGAAGAAGTAATAATTCCTTCAAGTAAACACGTTGTTTCATTAAAATTGCCTGATTTTCATTATATTGTTGGTATTTGTATAGGCACAACAAAAGATAACAATAACCAAATAAACGAGTCTGTTGTTGCACGAAACAGAGAAATATTTAACTCTCGTACATTGTTATCCAACAATACTTTCTTTTACACAATATGTCTATAGCATTTTCACATCCTACTAAATATTCAATAATTGTACAATGTATCTTCCAAAAGCTTTGTCAATATGGGTAATGCTGTTACTTGTAGATAAATGCCAAACCATAAAAGTAGAAATAGATCTAGGAGGGACGAGAAGTAAGCAAGTAAGACTAATATGCATGCCTACAGGCGAATTTCAAGGAAAGAAGAAAAACACTATTTTGTGGGAAGGCTTGAAATTCGGAGCTTCCGAAAGAGATATACTAGCAGCTAGTTTAAAAGACAGAGACCTTGTTCCGAATATTAAAGTGAATTCCAGTCGCTTTAAATGTTTTTTAGAGTCACGGAATTTAGATGGAGAATTTGAGCTTAGCAAAAAAGCCCGCTCTAACAGAGAATTGGCAGGTAATGAATTAATATTTACATTATTTAACTTTGTGTGGAGCAACATTAATGCTCATTTATCTGTGTTAAAAGTGCTTTTTTACATTTGAAAATGCATTTAAAAAGTGAGAATAGCAATTTCTGTTCCAAGAAACCTTTATAAAAAGATATGTCAAAGCAATATGATGTTTAAGGTAATTTTGAAGATTAAAAAAAGAGTTTTATGGATAAATAACAGAAAGCAGTTTTTGAAAGTTATCTCACTTCCTACAAAAACTTCAGAATAACTTCGAAAATTGGTTCGGCTAAAGGGAATATTAAAAATGCTCTGGAGCTAGAATTTTCTCTATAGACTTTACAATGCCTTTTGCCTGTGGAAAACATTTTGGCAATTTTGATGGCGTAGTAGCAGCCTTTTTTTTAGCCAAAGACAAGATAGAGCAGCGTGAAAAGTTTTGTTGATTCCAAGACGACTATTACGAACTTAACAATTCTAAATTACCATAAATGTGTTTTTTCCATGATCTTCTGATAGAAACTAGATAAAATTTTGATTATAAAGAGCTGCATTGCATTGCTGTGGATCCCAAGTCATTGTGGGATGTATGGAGATGAGAAGTCAGATTTGCTGGCCAAGAGTGGATCCCAAATGAGGCAGCCAGATCTTTTTTTTCGCTTCACGGCATATAAAGCATTTTATATTCAGCACTGTTGTTGTTGTTGTTGCTAATCTTCCGGGGTCTGACGCAGTCAGACAAGATCAATTAAATCGTTGACTCTCAAAAAGTCGAGCACAGGAAGAGGATATATGTAGATATCTTTATTTGTGAGATCCATGCAATGCATTATGTGTTCAGGAGAAGTGATGATCTTGATACCTTGTACAGAGGTAGAAAATCTTTTTGTTCGTTGGAAATGAGAGGCACTTGATGTGAGCACTGGTAAGACGAGAGAGTATAATCTGGGAGCATATGTATCACTTGACGGCAAGTGCCAGACCGGGTCTATTACATACATACCAATAATGAATGGAAGGCATCCTCCATTCCACCAAATTTTGAGATTTTTTTAACGAGTATAATTATAGTTTGGTAAGGGTGGTTGTGAAGGGAGTTGGAAAATTATAGGCCTCCTTCGCTGGTTTGTCTGCCGATTCATTACCATAAAGTTCAACATGAGTTCGAATGAATGAATCCAGCACCATATTAGACCCAAACGTTCCAATCTGTACATAGAGAGGAAGACAAGAAATTGAACTCTTTCTGAAGACGTCAAAAAGAATTTTTGGTTCCTTGTCTAGAGCAGTTGTCAGATTTGTTACTTTGGTCATATGACTTTTTGCAGGATTACTTGTACAGAATGGGAATTGCAGATTCTGATTCCTGTCCACTTTGTGATCATGACGGAAGATCACACATCTAAAATATGCTCTGCTGTTTTAAATTATATTTCTTTAAATATTAGTAAATTTACTTGTACTATACTGTATTGAGATGCTTGTCGACTTATGATGGATGGAAAAAAAAATTTGGAAACATTGTTTTGTTTGATTGCCGAATATGTAACGTCGTGATTTTATATACCATTTTTCACTTCCTATTCAAAGCTATAAGTATTCAAATATCGCATAAAGATTGAAGGTTAAAGAAATCTATAACATTACCTAGATACAAAATATGTGTTATTAATAAATTTAGTTGATTTCTTTGAGCAAATAAAATAATTAAAATAGAAATAACGACAGAAATGTATTTAGATATTATATTTTTCTGTTTAGGTCAAACTCGATGTATGTGAAATTTTTGAGGAAAATCTTCCAAGTTAAGACCAGAACGAAAATATTTAACATATTTATAAGTTCAAGTTAATTTTGGTATTAGAAATGTAGTTACAACAAAATGGAGAGCTTTAGAACAACATCAGATATTGAGAATATGTAGTAGCTAACTTGATCAGGCTAAATCTTGTCATTTAAATCTATCAGGCTAAATCCTTGTGTATTAAAATCTATCACCGTATCTATAAATTCCAAATAATTTTCATTACATAAAAACAAATGTAAGTTAAAAAAATTCCATGAAAACTTTAAACAGATGAAAATAAAGCTCACAGACAATATTAATCCCAATAGTATTTATCTGCCTAGTTTAATAATTTTAAGATGATCTTATTTTAATTTGTGCGAAAATAGTTTTATAATTAATGATTCAAATTCCGTAAAACAATGAACCCAGTGTGGAGGTACATAATTAAACGTTTCATGATTTATCAAAACTTATAAACACTTTTTAAATTTCTAATGGGCTGCGGATTGGTATTTTACCATTGCAGACCTAGTACATTCCCCGGAAGCTTGTATATCTTTTTTGGGTGGCACCATATAGGCAGATACTAATCTCAGCAGGAAATTTTGACGCCCAGTTTCCTCCTTAAAGGAAGGCACCTGGGCTCTGACGATGCGCACCCAAGTCAAACAGACACTCTAGAGATCTTTTACATGCCGTATAATCATTCGACATGGCCGCTGTCGATTTTCTGCATCATAAAAATCCACCAACTTGAGCCGGGGTTGAACCTGCAATCTTAGGTGCAGAGGGGCAGCGACAAACAAACCTGGCCACCCAGCCGGCAAATTTATAAATATTGCTTAGTATATTTCGATAATAAATTTATTTATATTCGTAAGAGCATAATATTTTAAACCGATTAAGTAAGTTTCCTATTCAATCGTTCTACTGAATTGTAGTATTAAAAAGTATCTTAAAATTATAAACCACAATAATTTTGCGATGAAATTAAGTATTATTTTTCAGTGTATAATATTTTTTCCCTTTTGTTTAAATTTTTTTAGGTTTCATTCAAAAAGAAAAAGACAATTGTCCACCAGGACATCGTATAAGTGATGACAGATGCTGTAAGTAAATTATAACTATCACCCCATTGATAACTGATGTCAATTTGTCAAATCACTCTGTACAGGCGTAATTGATCCAAACCTTAATAATTTTTAATGATTGAATTTTCAAGCAAATAATTCTTAATGGCCTCTAAAGTGGCCATTTTCATAAACTGAAGCAATTTTTGTTATCCCAACTTGCCTTGTCTTTGTTACATCGAAGATGTATTTCTTTAAGTTGATCCCATGTACACAAATTGTGTTTTAAATTTTAATACACAATTAAGTTTAATTTTAACACTCAATTAGGCTTAATTTTAACACACACTTAGGTTTAATTTTAACACAGTAACTTAACTCAGTGGCGAAACAATCCATGAGGGGCACGGCCTACTATGCCCACATCAGTATACGTGACCTTGGGCTCTGAGAAGCATGAGCAGATGTTCCGATCAGGTGGTCTGTCTAACGCGAAAACCTCAGTGTTAAGTTCCCAATCAATCTTGGTACTCATTTATAAACTCACTGAAGGGATGAAAGGCAGAGTCGACCTTGCCCAGCCCGAGGTTTAAACTTCGGACCCGTGGTGCGGAAGCGCGATACACTACCACTCAGCCACTGGGCTTCTAACACAGTAACTACTCTTGTTAAAATAACTGTAACTAACTGTCCCTAGCAGCAGAAGAGCCCTCTAGCGACCATTTATCTTAAGTAGAGGCTAGGGGAAGAAAGGGCGTAGTCGCCATCTAAAACCGTCCATGGTCTTTGCCCCGCATTATTATTATTATTATTATTATTGTTTTTGTTAATGTGTGTGATAAGTGATATCTTTGTGTAATCTAACTTCAATTAATAAATAATTGTATCACTAAAGGAGACTTCTTTGAAAACCCTACCTTGAATTTATCACTTTTAGTTTAATTTTTGTGTCCAACCCTGTACAACACAGTATTAATTCACCATAATCTAGGTAATGTAACTAGTTGAACTAATATTGTACTGAAAGACAAATGATATGGACTTTGTTATTTTAACGAACTATTTTATGCTTTTGTTATGGATAATAGAATAAATTTATTCCTCCTGTTTTTTTATCATAATATTTTAGAGTTCTTGGTTTTGTGAGTTGAAATTATAGGTGAAAAAGAATTAAAAATATTAACTCTGTAGTAAAAAATCTCTGTATTTCTGTGTTACAAAGTAAGAAATAGTTGCGGATTAAAGATTATTTTAAGAAAAAGAAAAGTAGCTTGTGTGTGCATGCATGTAATAGTATCTAGTTCTATATGTAATTTCATCTGTATATATACTATATTTTGTTTCAGCTCCAGTTGTCAATTTACAGAAGTTTTACAGCATGAATGGTTGTGTTTCAATATTATTTAGGCATTAAGTAAATTCTGTGAAGAAAAATAAATTATTTCTTTTCATTTTATTTTTTTTATAAAAGTAATTTTTTATATCACTTAAATAAAATGTTGCACCAAACAGGAAATCGAAACAAAGTACTAATGATCAATAAAACTAATAAATAAATTTCGTCATATTCTTTTTAATTGAAAAATAAGAAGGCCCTATTTAGAACCAGATTCGGCAATCTATAGCAAATTTGGCACGTGGTTCAATTTTCAGTGGCATTTTACTTCGTAAATTTTTGTGTGAATGGAAGCTGATTATTTTGAAATGGAGCTTATTGAACAAACATCTTCAGCATTATGGAAAGCAAAATTTACGGAATTACGAAAATATCCGGGAGATAACTAAAATGATAAATCGACAGCTATTTTAAAAATTTTGGATGTCTTTGTTGAAGAGGTTTAATTGTTTGACGAGAAAATTACACGCACTCTGCTTTACGTTGTTGGTTCCACATATATGTGATGTGAAAAAATCTTTCACATCAGATATATTCCCATATGAAAAAAGTACTTTGAGAGCACAAAGAAGTTTTTTAACAACTGAATATTCTGAATCATATGTCAAATTGAAAGTCACAAATTATACCCCTGATATTGCAATAATAAGAAGAGTGGCACAGAGACAAGTTTCGCATTAAAATTAAAAAAATTTATTTAACTGTATTGAAGGTATACTTATATTTTATGTTATTTATTTATTACTTTGATAAATATGTTTAAAGGAGAAACGTAGCACATAATATCTGTACAAATTTAGTGGGTAGTCTAGTGGTTAGCCTTGTGATTAGAACATCGGACTCCAGACCGGAGGGCCAGGGTTCGGTACCCCTGCTACCAAATACCCTCTGAGTACACATGGAGTACGTGCTCGTTAAATAGTGGGCCCGAAATCTTGTGGGCTGAATCACGAGTGCAGGCGACTGGAGAATATTTTCTTCCCTTCAGTTCCATGCCTAAATTGTGGAGGTGGAGATAGGTGGTGTCGCCATCTATCGTCCCTTCGGGGAATTTCGCCGAGCTAATTCGTACTGTCACCTGTATGGCGTTCACGGTCGAGGTGAATACGTCAACACAGGTGGCATTAGAAACAACAACACAAATTTAATTTTTCATTTATGTTAACTGAAGAGTTAGATTTTATGTCCTTTCTTTTTTTATGTAAATAAATATCTTCAAATGAAGCAAAATTAATATATAGTAGAACTATAAATGTGTATATTCTTGACTTCTATTCCATAACTCTTCATACACTGCCGCGGGAATCAAATTGTTTTGAATATTTCCTACTGGGCACCATCCTGAATCATATTGGTAGATTGGTTCGGCACGTGAGAGATATAATGTTGCTGTCTCCTGATCTAAAATAATAGAGAAAAATGTGCACTATGTGAAATATATTTAAATTTATCTCAAAATCTCGCCTTCTTCCTTTCAACAACTGGAAAACCTCTAAAATTTTTAGAAAAAATATTTTTTAAAAAAATGATTTTTTTTTTAAAAAAACAACAACTGTGATTTATAAATTTAATTTGGAAATTTCATGATTCAAATCTGTCTTTTTATCAGATCCTTGTCCTCCAGGAAGTTACTCGAGTGGTCAAGAAGCACAATGTCATCTCTGTCCTAAAAACTTCTTCATTGATAAGGAGGCTGCTGACGCATGCTGGCCGTGCCCTGAGGAAAAGAAAACCTTAAGGGAGGGTGCTGATTCTGTTTACTTTTGCGTTGGTGAGTTATGTAATTGAAAAAGCTTTATGTCTGTATTTGAAGTTGGAATGAGAGAGAGAGAGAGAGAGAGAGAGAATCTCTAACATTATTAACCATCGTATTTTAAACCATGTTATTATAAATAATGTATTCTTATGATGATTTTTGTACACAATCGCGGATCATCATTTTGATCGAATTGTTTTAAATTATAAGGTACTCAATTAAAAATGAGCTGCTGCTGCTGCATCTACTCTACATGCAGTGGCGTAACGTGCACCCCCACAACCCCCGCATCGCGGGGGGGCAGGGTTCTAAAGGGGCCCAAAGCCTGACTGACGCAAGTGCCTACCCTTTGTAAAATTCAACATGGGGGCCCCAAACCTGACTTTGCAAGGGGGTTCAAAAGTTCTCCGTTACGCCACTGTCTACATACGAGTGTACAACTTACAACTGTACGTGTTTACGATCCTCACAAGTAAATCTTTACATTTCATAATTTTAGTTGGTATTTTTAATTTCAAAATGAAAATTTTTTAAAAGCCTGATATTTAGAATTTTTTAAAATGATTCCTTGGAACCTCAGCTTAAGTACTGGCAGGCCACATGCAGCCCAAGGGCCGCGTTTTTGACTCAAATGCCTTAAAAGAATGCAATAATATCCATAACAAATATTTCATATATTTTTTAGAAACGTAACTAGCTTTTTCTAAGGTTTATTAAAATAAATTGTATTTCAACACTGGTGTAGCTGATTTTCAGCAGAAAACAAAATATTAGCACATATTGATATAAAATTTGACATAGAAATAGTTTTTTACATGAGATAGAAGACCGAGTTTATTTTTATTTTAAGGTTAATCAAATTTTTATATAAAAAAAAGGTAGATGGATTTTTGTGGAAAGATGAGGGTAAATAAGCAACGATGTTATTCTGGAGCAATATGTTCCTTTTTTTCCAACAAGGTACATATTATACAAGAAACACACAGTTGTTATTAAAATCCAATACAAATAACATACAAATTTATTGAAGATACTTAAGAATCATTTATAGTAGCACAATTTTAAGACAACCTGCTTCTGAAAAGAGATACAAATGAATGGCATCTAATTGTGTTATTTGGCTCATGCAGGAAAGCGGTTAAAGGCACTGAATACTCTACTATTCAAAATTGAATGTATTTATATTATTCGTTTTTCAATTCCTTCTATTAGCTCACACTCTCTATTTATTTATTTATCTTCGGGGAATTTTCAATCGTTAATAAAATACATTTTAAAGCGTTCAATTGAGCTGAAATTTTATATACATGTTCATTTTGGATGACAATACAATAATTTACTTATAATTCATAAAAATTAATTGATTAAAGCTAATTATTTAAAGAATTACAAATACAGCCACGTTGGCATCATTTTTGGCGACTTAGCGACCCTTTTGGCGACTTGTGTGAAAACTTGAAAAGGTTTCTTTCTCACGTTTTAAAGCATTCAGTTGAACTGATATTTTATATACGGGATTGTTTTGGATGACAATACGATATCTTAATGACAATTAATACAAAATAATTACCACTTAATGTAGTGATTTTGTCATATGTATATACATATTTATATTAGTGGTCGCTATTTAATGAAAAGCTAAAATAAAAATTTTCTTTGTTGATCTAAGAAAAAATTGACAATTTTTTTTATATTACTTGTTTTTAGGATAATTGATTATTTTAATACTCACAGTAAAATGATGCGAGAATCAAAAGTCTATTAACATTAACATAATCTCTAAAGATGAAAACATTTCGAATGATTCATACAAATTTATTTTAATATTTTTTTAGATTCAAATGGCAAAAGAGTAAGTGGAGAAGGTTTCAATGTATGGTTCTGTGCTGGAGTAGTGTTGTTTCTTTTTCTCATTATCTCCTGGTAAGTTTTTTTCAAGATTGTATAAAATAGTTTTAATTGAAAAAATTTTAACGATTATTCATAGAAATAGTTTTGATGACCTTGAATGAAATGAAAACTGCACGCTTATTTCGAAAATAGCCTTTTAACTAAAAGTTCCTCGTAAAAGTTTTGATTTCCCAATTTCCATCTAAATTTTTTTAATATAATTATTTAAAATTTTTCGGAAGTAAACTTTTTTTTGTATATGGTAAGAATAAAATTTATGAGTAACGAATTTATACACTCACGCTCTCAAATAAGCGGCTATTTCTTAATGTATCTCGATATCTAGATGGTTCATTATGATCTTAATAGAATCTTACATATACTTTCGGATGATGAGATGGTTCACTATATTGATTTATAATTCTTACTTCCAAGTTTGTAAGGATTATAATGCCATTTTCAAAATTATCCTTCCTTTTTGTAATAAGAAGTTTTACCAACACTCTTCAAATGTAAAGCATTGATTTATTGATGGCACATGAATATAAATTTTGTTTTTCTAATAAATGTATTATAACATCAATGGTTTGAAACAATTTAGATGACAAAAAATTGCAGTTTTTTCTGGCGAAACAAAATTTGACATAGTTTTAATCTCTTATGCACTATCTGGCCAAAAGTATTCAAACCTCCACTCTCCTTAAAGAAATGGATCTCTGGTAGGTGACTTAATTTGATGTGAAACCGAAATCTATAAAAGTGTTGGTAGTGATTTGTCAAGTCATATTTATGTGTCTTGAGTCAATGAGTAAGTCGAAGAAGCTTAGTGACTTTGATTTTGGTATTATAGAAGGATGCCACCCTTGTGGGAAGTCAATTCGTTAAATTTTGCACATTCTACAGAAGCCAAAATCCACTGTGAGTGATACAATTGTGAAGTGGAAAAGATGAAACTGCCGAAAAAAGTTAGTGAAAGCAACAGTAGAGTTCTGAAAAGGACAGTGAAATGAAATCATAAGTTCTCGTTGGTCAAAATCCCTCAGGAGTTCCAGAATTCACCAGGCGTTAATGCTAGCAGCAGGACTGTTTATCGAGAGTTGAAAAGGTTGGTTTTCCATGGCCATATAACCAGCCTTAATACCACTCCCCATAATACGAAACGTCTATTGCAATGGTGCGAAGCTCACAGTCACTGGACTGTGGAAAATGTTCTTTGGAATGACGAATCTCGCCTTACAATCTAACAGTATGATGGACGCGTCTTAGTTTAGTTTGGCAGATGCCCGTCGATTGTTCCTTATGTGTTTGCATTAAGTCGACTGTAAAGTTTGGTGAGGGCAGCATCATAATATGTGTGTGTGGGAGGGTGTAATGGTTTAGCCTGGATCCCTTAGTTCTAGTGGTTGGAAACAAGTACTCTGGGATGAATTACGGAGAATGCTATTTTCCAAACTTCATGACAATGTTTTGGGGAAGGACCATTTCTCCTCCTGCAGAATAACTGTTCCATTCAAACATTAAGCCTTATGCAGTCATAGTGTGACGAAATAAATGTTCAAAAACAGAACTGGCGTTTCCAGAGCCTCGATCTAATTCCCATAGAACTCCTTTGGGACGAATAAGAACGTAAATTACGTAGCCAAATTGACCATCCTCACTGCCGGCAGTAACTTCAGCTGTGATGGATGCGTGGAAGACAATTCCTATGGCTTCTTATAAAAAACTGGTGGAAAGTCTCCCCAGATGTGTGCAGGCTGTCATGAATGCTAAAGGGGGAATGTGTGACATCATTAATATATGCCTCAAGACTCTCAGAGTTCATACCACTAGGTGTCTAGATACTTTGGGCTACAGATATTGTATGCTTAACTCTGTATCTCGTTTGAAAATTCTTAGAATAATGGAATTCTCTTGCATAAAGTGCACCTGATGAATTCTTAGGTTTTTGGAATTGAGGCCACAATTAGTTGATATTTTCTGGTAGTAATGTATTAAAATCTATTCGTAAACTTTTTTCGGATACTTTCTGTATAAACTGTGATTAAAATTGTTTCATTATAAAAATTGTGCTTTTCTTTCACTACACTTTATATACCGTCGAAAGATATACCGCGATTCTATGTCAGGTTTATTTTAATACGCATTTTCTGAAGTTAATAGTAATTTATCGTGAAATTTATCATCAGTTTTATTTCATTAAAGAATATATAGTTGATTTTATAAAATTTTGATCAAATGCTAGTGTTTTAAAGCATCATTGACGTGAAGGAGAAGAGATAAATTAATGGTGGAGCCATCAGTGAAGAAAAATATCAATATGTATTGCTAAAAATATTTTCAAGTGTAATATATTGGTTACAGTTTTTGTTATTTTTCTTTAATATTATATTAACACAAACTTCGGGAATGTTTTCTTTTTTTTTGAAAGTGGTATAATCATTAAAACGTAATATTTATAGTGTTATCTTTTAAAACATAGATGGTGGGCCTGTGATCAAAGCGAATTTAACATCTGTGAATGAGAACCTTTATTTTTCATTAACAATTCATTATTAAATTATGATAAATATGTTACTCTACCTGATTATATAAGCGACAGATAAAAGTTTATTAAGTTTTTTTTTATATTTATATGCGTAAAATTACGTATTCTTTCTATGTCTCTACTATCATTCCAGCTATATTTATTAGTACAGTGCTAAGAGTTTTCCATTTTATATTTTTATTGTCTAAGAAGAATTTTAGTACTAGTATCTATAGTAACTACAGATTTCTCAGAAAATAACTTATATTATTAAGAAAATTAATTGAAATTTCTTGACTATAGATTCTAATATTAGATTCTAAGCAAAATGCTTGCAATTTTTGGTTCTAAGTCGGAATACATTGAAGTAGAATTAATTTGCTTGAAGCATTCTAGTTGTGTGTATAAGCACTCCGATTTTAATTATTTTTGGTGAAGCGGGTGTTCAACTAAGAAGAGTGATAGTTGTATAGAAGCACTACCGTCGAGAATTAGCGGAATGTGATAAATTGTATTCTAAGACTAAAGGTTTCGGTTCCGAATTTTTGAAAGAAAATCGATTAAATGAAAAGTCCAAGTTCCATTTGATATAGTTACATATATTTCAATGATGAAGAATATTTCAATAGGAATAGTTCTCAAATAATAACATAGTTCACATTCACATTTCACAAGTTAAATATTTTGACACAAGAGTATTTCACAAAAGAATATGTCACTAGAGAGTGTGTTTACATCTTAAGAAAGATACACGCACTGAACTGTTGCCACCAGACTACTTCTAAATGGAAGCGGCTCACTGCAATAGCGCTACCTAACTGCTTTAAGATTCAACAATAGCAGGCAACATGTGGACGACAAATCACCATAGATCATGAGGTTGCAAACCAAGTTTGATCGAAGTAATTCCCAAAAATATTTATGAAGGGTGTGATGTCTAGGGAAATAAAAGGGACAAAAACAGGCAAGAAATGCATGTATTTGACGGAGAGCATGTTTACAATAAGAACAATGCATCACAGATCGACGTCAAAAATGCAATCACAAGGTTATTGTCACAGGAATTGTTCGAAGTTCCGGTTGCGTAGGCCATAGCACAGCCGATACCGACGGACGAAAGATAGCCGGAAGCGTTAAAAAAAATCTGGTGTCCTGGTGATGTCAGCTGAAGAGACAACGATCAGTGACGTGAAATCCTTCTCTGTAGCCACCAGCGTCTCAAACATAAGCGATTTCAGGTGGCCCCAGAAGAAGAAATCTAAGGGATCAAGGTCCGAGTAGCATGAAGTCCAAGCAACTGATCCACCACGCCCGATTTACCTCCCAGAGTATGTAGCATAGAAGTGGTTACGCACAGCAATCGAAAAATGTACTGGTGCACCATCATGCAACAACCGCGCGTTCTGGTGCACGTTCTTGTAGCAGGTACTCCCTGCAACAACTCTAGGAGAAGAGAGAAATTTGCATACGTGCTGGTTTCTTCAACCCTATCACGGTACTTCAAATCACCGCATTCGTTTGGCCACTGCCCTGGTCTGTAGGGATGACGATCTGAGGTAAATTAATCGAAGAATCAATATCTCTCGGACAAAAAAAAAAACGATATGTAGCACTGAATCGATTCTCTGAATCGATTCTCTGAATCGATTCTCTGAATCGATATTTCAACCTGGAAAATCGAAATTCGACCTTTCCTGTTTTGGTAAAAACCATACAATTATTTACAATTAGTTGAATGTACCATCTTTAAAACCCGTAATATTACCGTGTTGGCGGTAAAATTGTTAATTTACTGGCAGAACAAAAATTGTATTAATCATCCCGTTCACTCAATAGCCATGATGTATATGGGTATCGTTAGATCATTTGGTACTTGTGAGCGCCTTTTTTCAATTGCCGGCAACATCGCAAGTGATGAGCGGTCCCGCTCGAATCTCAATAGACTTGACAGACTGTTGTTTTTAATAAGCTTGTATATTAAGCGCTGGGAACTAGGAACTATAAGCTACATTATTTATTTTCTAAACTTTTTAATGTAACAAATACATTTAGAAAATAAATGTCTTCTTTTATACCTGATATTTTGATATGGTAATAAAAGGGATAACAACGAATGAAAAGTTTTGGAAGCGTTTTTTAGAATAATTAAAATATTACGTCGAGTAAAAAGTTTTCCACGAAGAGAAGATATCTCCGCACCAACAGCGGCCATTTCCGTGGTAGTTAACCTTTCTCCAAACGAACTTTTGCATTCTAAATCTGAAAATTGCAACTGCACGAATGTTTAATTTGTTTGTCAAAGTCTAGTTCTGTTTTGTCTAGTACCCCCCAAAAGTGTTTAAAATGGAGCTATTACATGAACAGATCAGAATAATTATGTAGCTGTCAGAATTTTATCATTATGTACTATATATATATATATATATATATATATATATATATATATATATATATATATATATATATATATATATATGAGTTCTGAAATAAACTGAGTGCAACTGAATGACACAAAAAATATGTGGAAGTTTAGGTTTCAATACTGTTTCTTATGATACAATAAAAGTTTGGTTTCGAAAGTTTAAAACTGGGAATTTCGACTTTGAAGATGAACCATTAACGTGCCGCTTTATTGAGGTTGATTGTTAAAGCAAATCATTGATCAAGACAGAAAAGTTTCAACACGAACTATTGCGTTAGAGCTTTATGTTTATTAAAAATCAATAGTTAAAGCTCTCAAACTGATAAATATAACGTTTAACCGCTGGGTGCCTCACAAATTGATTGCTGAAGACAAGAGCAGGAGAAAAGTGGCTTGTTAGGCTCTTCTCAGAGATCAAAGGAAAGAGAACATTCTGAACAGAATTGTGACATGTGGTGAAAAAAGGGTGTACTACAATAATACAAGCCGTAAAGAGGATGGTTAGCACCTGGGGAATCAGCAAGATCGGTTGCAAGAGGAACACTAACTAAGAAGAAGGTGCTTCTCTGTATCTGGTGAGATTGTCATTGAATTATCTATAAGGAGTACTTGAAAAGTTGGCTGGTTATCAACAGTACAATGTACAGAAATATGCTAAAAAAAGTTAGCGATGCTATTAACGAAAAACGAAAAAAAAAAAAAAACAGTTCAGAAAGAAGGTAGTTCTCATCAGAATAATGGTCGGCCACATGTTAGTGTGAGGACCAGCTGGGCGCTGTACACACTGGGATGGGGTTTGATGCAACATCCATCATACAGCCCAGACATGGCGCCTTCGGATTACTATCTGTTTTCACATCTGCAGCTGCATCTTGATAGTACAATCTTCCATTCAAATGGCGAGGTGATAAATGAGGCCAATCGATTTCTCGACACATGCACGCCACAGTTCTTCACAAAAGGGACTGAAAAATTGCCAAAACACTGACAGACATTTATAGATTTGAATGGAAATTGCTATCCTCATTATCTTTGCTGATTTTGTATGTATTTATCATTTTACAAAAAAAAATTATTAGCGGAAAACTTTTCACTCAACGTAATATTAACTTAGTAAGTTTTTTTAAAACTATGACACGTGCATTCTAATTTCTCTCTTTTTATTTACTAAATTTCTGCGTAAATACTTGTAATTAAAATGTTTTGAACTTATACATTTTTGTTGTAGGATCATCATTGCGTACTTTGTATTTCGATACTGCTGCTGGGATACAACAAAAACAGTGAAACCGGTTATGGTAAGTTATTGTTCTACGAGCTGAACATCATATTCAGAAAAAGTAAAAGAATGTTGAACGAAAAATTTAATTTTTTTTCAGATACTGATTGATTTCTTCACGAAAGTTATATTGTTTTTGAAGAAAATTTCTCCGATTCAGTTAAAATTAATAGGATTCGAATGTTCTGTTTTGGAACATTTTCCTCTGTAGTAGTCGCGATCCTTCAAAAAAAAAATATGGAAGATATTTTTACTTCTATGTCTCAGGAACAAGCATTGACAAAATATCATAATGTTGGAAATTAAACTTTCCAGCTTCGTGAAAATATTTCCGTACCATTAATACCTTAAGCGCTTAATTCTAAATTTTCAGATTTACACTAATAACTTAAATTGAATTTTAAAATTCTCTCTCTCTTGCACATAAAAATCATTCCAACTCTCTTTTATTAGCCTTTAGGCATGTCATAAAATATGGAATCTGTACACTCATGTCCATAAATTAAGGATAATTCAGAATCACACAGAAATTGAACTCTAAAATAAAAATTTCACCTGTAGAATTTTCGCACACATCTTGAAGAAGAATATACAAATTACAGGAAACCACCAGATGGCGCGGATAGTACATCACAATGACGAGAGTGTAAGAGAGGGGTATATAAGGAATGGTGGCAAAGAAGTAAAACTGTTCACAAGCGCTTTAAAAGCCTTTCAGTGCAATAACCGCATAGTTATGGCACAAAGGAAGCATTTGGATGATTTCTTACGTGGTAGAATTATTGGACGACTGGAATGTGGACGTATCCAGCTGGAAGTATCCGAGGAACTTGGAATCGCCCAGAGTATCTTCTCCAGGCTTTGGCAGCGATTCCAAGATGATGGTAATATGAGTAGATGTTGCAGCACAGGTTGCCCCCAAATTGCAACGCCGAATGAGGACTGGTATTTGGCAGTTACTGCCAAAAGAAACAGACTTAGCACAGCATCAGACTTGTCTCGTCAGCTCTCTTCAGCTAGCGGTACCACAGTTTCAGGGTAGACCATGTACAGACGCTTAGGGCACATTGGTCTATATGCTCGTAGGCCTGTCGGATGTGTTTCAATTACCGCAACTCACTGTCGCCTGCGATTAACCTGGAGTAGAGAGCATGCATTATGGACACCACAACAGTGGTCTTGTGTGATGTTCTCCGACCAGTCCAGGTTTAGTTTGCAGTCTGATTCTCGCCGGACTTTAATATGGAGAGCGCCAGGTACCCGTTACCACCAAAAGAACACCATTGAACGACACCGTTACGGTGGTGCAGGATGGCTCGTTTGGGGAGGAATTATTCTTGGTTCCAGAACTGATCTGCATGTTCAGAGTGTAACTATGACAAGCCACATATCTATCGGGATGTCATTCTGGAACAACATGTACGTTTGTTTCGGGGAGCCATGGGTGCTGAATTTCTGTTTATGGATGACAACACCCGTCCTCACCGTGCAAACATTGTAGACGAATGCCTTCAATCGGAGGATATCACCCGTATGGATTGTCCAGCGTACTCACCGGACTTGAATCCAATAGAGTATGTGTGGGATATGCTTCGCTGACGAATTGCAGCCCGTCAACCCCCTCCCACCTGTCTACCGGATCTTCGGTGGTTGCTTGATGAGTGGTGTAATATTCCCCAAAATCAGATTGATAATTTGATACTCAGCATGCCTATGCGTTGTAAGGCCTGTATTGCATCGTCCGGGAGACATACTTCGTATTAATCATCATACTAACTATGTTATACTGTTTTTTGGAAATAGGTTCATTTTTGAAATTTGCTCCAGGGAGTAAAACTCGCAATTTTTATGAATTATGTCAAACATATAGCATCTTTTTTTGCTCTTTACCTTTTGTTTAATACATTGACTTTACAAATAAGTCAAATTTGTTTTGCTTCTGTCTCTTTCTTTGCCTGTACTTCATTATTCTTAATTTATGGACATGAGTGTATATCTATTTCATGTCCATTTATGAGCGCTCCCGAACTCGTGTATGAAAATAAGTAAACTTTACTTACTGGTAACCACTTTGAGGAGCCTACTTCCATGGTAGTTCCTTTACCAATAATAATATGATATTTTCAATATTTCTAAATAAGCTTTGTTAACAGAAGGCAACTTAATTCTGCTGCACTGTCTTAAGCTAGTTGAATGTTTATACGTATATGCAAATGCAGGGAATTCTTTCAATAGATAATTATTACAAAGAAATAAAGAGATAGGAAAACAATAAGTTTTGGTTTTCACAACTATCTTTTAACAATACATAGTAGATGCAGAAGTCTACAAAGTCCCAACCGTTTGTGTAAAGAGCCACATGTGGCTCTCAAGCTGCTGTTGATGACTTCTGGCTTGAGGTATCCGACTACGTTCGGAACCGTGATTTTAAAAAGTGCATAAATGGATAACTTTAATGATATTTAGTGTCACTTAGATTAGAATATATGTATAAAATTCTTTTAAGGATATTTTGACAAAAAAAATTATTTAAATGCAATATTTCGGCAAAAAATTAACTTAGAATAACCTTTTTTCAAAATGTACTCCTTTTGTGAAAAATGCTTTTATTATAATACACTGCTGGACAATTGCTAAGGACGGATAACACTATCATCCATAGCAACCACAAAACGAAAGGAAGCAAAATGTGGAAAATTAGAATAAGTGCGGGACATTAGTAAGAAGAAGTATGAGTATGCAAATTTTTTTCCACGTCTGTTCATCACGTGATAGCGTTCATAAGAGCTTTAAAGGTTTTGACGCGTGTGGACAGTTGCTGTTTCAAGTCAAAGTTTTACAGGAAAGATTTAATAGACGAACTTAAAATTTTGGGCATGTGTCTTCCCGACATCACATAGATGATTTTATGCGTGGCCGAATTATTGGAAAGATCGAAGAAGGGCAAAAAATATCAGATGTTGCCAGGGAGTTCGACATCGCTCACAGCGTTGTTTCACGGCTGTGGAAGTCATTTAAAACTACTGGAATGTGTAGTAGACGGCACGGGGGAGGTCGTGTTAGAAGTACGACGCCTGCAGAAGACAGATATATCGTCCTATCAGCAAAAAGGAACAGGCACACCACAGCACAGCAGGTGGCAAATCAGTTTCTTGCTGCCTCAGGAAAGCAGATCTTCCGAAAAACTGTTGCCAGACGTTTGAGGGAAGGAGGACTATACGCACGCAGACCTGTTGTGTGTGTCCTTTTGACCAGGCAGCACCGTACTGCCCGTTTGCAATGGTGTCGTAAGCATCACAATTGGACTGAACAGGACTGGGCATGCGTACTATTCTCAGATGAGAGTAGGTTCAATCTGTCATCGGATTGTAGACGCCAACTGATCTGGCGCGAGAGTGGTACTGCTTATCGTCCAGAAAATATCCAGGAAAAGGACCGATATCCGACATGCAGTATCATGGCGTGGGCCGGCATCATGATCAATGGCCGCACGTGTCTACATGTGGTTGCTAATGGGACTATGACGGACCAACGATACATTGATGAAGTTCTACTTCCTCATGTTCGTCTTTTCCGTGGTGCTGTCGGTGATAAATTTGTTTTTATGGACGACAACGCAACATGTCATCGAACACTCGCTGTTCAGGATTGTCTAGACAGTGAGGGTATTCAACGTCTCGTATGGCCAGCGCGTTCTCCAGATCTAAACCCCATTGAAAATGTGTGCGATGCTTTGGGGAGGCAAGTTTCTGGTCGAAACTATCCTCCGACAAACAAGAACACCCTCATCCGTGCACTCACAGAGGAATGGGATAAATTGCCTCAACAGCTGCTGCATAATGTTGTGCAAAGTATGGTACGACGTGTGGAATGTTGCATCACACTCCACGGTGGACATATCCCGCACTGATACCTTTCTTTAAGGTTCCTGCTGACTTTTAGATGCATTGTTCCATTTCTCCGTACGCAGATCAAATGAACATTTTTTTTCTTTCAGATGTTTCACAGCTTTTGTACTTTCCAGAACAACAAATATTCTTTATTCTAATGTCTGAACAGTGTGGCAACTATATTTTATCCTACTAGGCCTCATATCTCGCTTAATGTTTTGCTACATAGCAATTTGTGATCCGTCCTTAGCAATTGTCCAGCAGTGTAATATTTTGCCTCAGACCTCTGTACAGAGGCTCAATTATGAGTTTCGAAAAATTCACATTATTTTCAGAGTTACAACCATTTGAAATAACTATTGGCGTTTTTTCCTTAAAATCTCTCCCTCTGTTGTCGTAAAACATGGATAAACTCACTTCTAAGTTATATATTTCAAAAATTATAGTTGAGAATCTGTAAAGAGGTCTGAGCTATATACAGGCAAAATATTATTATAATAGAAGCATTTTTAACAAAGGAGAACATTTTGAAAATTGGTCATTCTATGTTCATTTTTGTCAAATTATTGTACTTAAATAATTTTTTATTGTAATACTATTCTTAAAACATTTTTATATACATTTTCTAATCTAAGTGACACTAAATATCATAAATATTATCCATTTATACGCTTTTTCAAAATCATGGTTCCGAACGTAATTGGAGTGAAACACATGCTAGTGTAATGGATGAGCAATTCTTAGAATTTTGGGCTTTAACAAGCGTAAATTTTTCTTGGAATTATTGTACTTATAAAAGCAAAAGCACTATCTTGTTTTCTTGACCTTTCCATTAGTAATGAACAATCAAAATTTATAAGCTGAGCGAAAAAGCATAAAAATAGAAATCCCATTAAATTTTAAATTCACAGGCATAGATTCTGGAAGCTTTCCCGTTGTTTAAACAGCATTATAATTTTCTATTGTTTCAGGAGGAGGATAAAAACTTACTGAAAAAAGATGATCAACCTCTAACAATAAATTATAAAGGAAAATTTCAAAAGGATAATATCCATGCTAAAAAAAGAAAAGTTAAATTCGATGTTGATATTAAGGGATCGGCGATATTAACACAGAAGAGTTCATCTGATCCAGACATGGCTGATGTTAAAATACCTAAGGACAACACTTCTAAAAGTCATTCTGATTCGAAGAGTCATCTAGATTATCAGGATCATACAGATTCTAAGAGTCATATTGATTCTCGAAATCATACCATTTCTTTTATAACTAATTTGAAGGGATGCAAAGTTAAGGATGATATATTATGCGAATCATTGTCTACTTCAACACATCATTCAGAAGATAAAATCAATCCAATAGTCATTGATTCTGAAGATATTAAAGGTTTTGAAGAACTTGAAAGCGACGAAGGAATCTCTAAGAGAAAATGAAATTGCCACAGATAAGCAGGATAGTGAGAATTCCTCTGCTACTCCAGAGTCAGAAAAAATCTCATTTGTTGATGATAGTTTTGATTCTGAAACTCCCCATGAACCTCAAATTCGTAAAAGCATTCCAGAGCATTTAAAAAAGGATCGATACTCAAAATCTTACTTTGATGAAAAACATCAGGACAAATTAGCAGAAGAAAAAGAAAGGCCTGACAATGATTCCACTGAAAATGGTACAAGTACAGCAGGGGAAAGTATATCAGAATCTGAAACAGAAATGAACCAGGATAAAGAAAAATCTAAAAAGTCAAAAAAATCTCGAAACAGTCGCAGAGAAACAAAACATTCATACCCCGGTAAAAATTTTGTTTCTGATCTTGAAAAAAAGATACACGAAAAAGAAAGTAAATCTGACCATGATTATTCTAATTCTGAAACTGCAAAAGTTCTGCAAGAAATAAAAAGTGAACCCGAAAGAATACAACGATATCCATCGAAAAGTATGGAAGAACACATTTCTAGGCATCAACCTGAAAAGAGCGTTTCGGGAATTAAAAAAAGAGTAGACAAAAAAGATTCAAGTACACAATCTGATGCCAGAAAATTGAAAGAATTTGTAAATCATACCGATGAACCATTGGGTGCCTCAATCTATAAACAAAAAGGAGGTGAAGAAAAAGGTTCTGAAAGAATACATCGATATCCACAAAAAAGTATTGAAGAACGTATTTCTAAGGATCAATCTGAAAATGGTTCTTCGGGAATAAAAAAAGGAGTCAACAAAAAAGATTCACGAGCAAAATCGAGTGGGAAACGATCGAAAGAATCTGTTGATCATGCTGATGAATCATTGAATGCCGCATTCCAAAAACAAAATGGTGGTAAGGAAGAAGACGAAAAAGAATCTGAACAAATACATCAGTATCCACAAAAAGGCATTAAAAAACGTTCTTCTAGGGATCAACCTGAAAGGAGTTCTTCTGGGATAAAAATGGGACCAGCCAAAACAGATTCTACATATTCTAACGAGAGACAATCGAAAGAACTTGTCGATCATTCCGATAAATTATTAAATGCCTTGATCCAAAAGCAAATTGGAGGTACGGAAGAAACAGAAAAAGAACCTGAAAAAACATACATTATTCACAAAAAAGTATTGATAGACATACTTCTAGGCATCAACCTGAAGAAAATTTTCCGGGAATGAAAAAAAAAGTCACCAAAAAAGATTCAAGTACGCAATCTGGTGTGAGAAAATCAAAAGAATTTGTTGATCATACTGATGAACCATTGGATACCTCAATCCAAAAACAAAATGGAGGAAAAGAGGGAACTGGAAAAGAATCTGATGAATCTGAAACATACCAATATACACAAGAAATTATTGAAGGATATATCTCTAGGCAACAAACAGAAAAAAGTTTTTCGGGAATAAAAATGGGACCAACAAAAAATGATTCAAATACTTATTCTAGTGTGAGACCAGCGAGAGAACTTGTTGATCATTCAGGTGTATTATTAAATGGCTTATTCCAAAAACGAAATGGTGGAAAGGAAGAAGTTGATAAAGAAACAAATAAAATACATGAATATCTACAAAAAAGAATTGATAGATATATTTCTAGGCATAAACACGAAAGAAATCTTCCGGGGATAAAGATGGGACCAGCTGAACAAATTTCAAGCACACATTTTCCTGTGCGACGACCGAAAGAAACTCTTGCTCATTCTGATGAACCATTAAATGCGTTAATCCGGAGACAAAATGAAAGTAAGGAATATTTTTATCATAAAAAAATTAAAAATCTTATTATTTTATGAAAAAATTCGTAAAATCTGGGGTATAGCGCTGATTTTTAACACAAAAAATAAGATCGAAATTTATGGGAGCGCATTATAAGCCGAGTATAAAGTTAACAATTTTAAAAATAAAAAATAGAAATGAGCATAAAAATTTTTTTTTCTGCAAATATCGAAATACTGTTTATTTACAAGAAATGACATTGATTGTGAACTTTAGGGTTGTATTTCAAGGTGTTTACTATTTTTTCAAAAAAGCTTTGGGATAATACCTCGAATATATGACTTCAAAATGTATGAGTATTAGATACGTACATTTCAAGTTTCTTCGTAAAAAAAAGAAGTTGCGCATTTTGCGGTGAATGTACCAAAAAATATTAAAAAAGGGAACTGAAGGTATCCGACAACTTGCGACAACTTTTTTAAAAAAATGGAGATATGGAATTTTTTTTTGTGGTTTTTAGATTTATTTAGCACATTTTAAGAGAAAAATGCTAAAATTAAGCAGAGAAAAAGAAATTATTTTTACTAAAATGGAAAAAAATTGGTAAAAATTTACAAAAACTTACATAAACGGGGCTTCCTCTGTACAAAAAGTTTATAGACAAATTCTCAATTTTTCAATTTTGGTGTGTTATTTTGCCATTCATTTTTGAATTGATCTTCAGGATAAGAGATATTTTAATTCTTACAAAACTAGTGCACTTGATCTTAGTTATTATATGAAATTGCTTAAAACAAGTAATATAAAAAAAAAAATTTAAGTCAATTCTCTCTCCTACTTAGATCAACAAAGGAAAATTTTATTTTAGCTACTTTTTATTAAATAGTTACAATAATTATAAATATGCATATACATATGACAGAATCACAATATTAAGTGGAAATTAATTTTTATTAATTATCATCAAAGTATTGTATTGTCATCCAAAACAATCGTGTATATAAAATTTCAGTTCAACTGAATGTTTTAAAACGTGAGAAAAAACCTTTTCAAGTTTTGACACAAGTCGCCAAAAATGATGCCAACATGGCTGTATTTGTAGTTCTTTAAATAATTAATTTTAATCAATTAATTTTTATTAATTAAAATTAAATTATTGTATTGTCATCCAATATAATCATGTATACAAAATTTCAGCTCAATTGAGCGCTTTAAAATGTATTTTATTAACGATTGAAAATTAAACCAAGATAAATAAATAAATAAACAAAAAAAAAACAAATAAATAAATAAATAGAGATTGTGAGCTAATACTAGGAATTGAAAAATAGTTATTATGTTCTCAATAGTGACTGTAAATTTTGTATTTTGTAATATAAAAGTGATAGATAAATCTGAAGTTTAAAACATTTCTACTATTGTACAGAACAAACACAAAAAATTTCGGTCAATTATTTTCCAAGATTTTTGAGCAACCACTGTCCCCGTTTGAGTATTTTAAAAAAAAAAAAAAAAACATTTCGATTGAAACGCATTTTAAAGTTTGGCATCTTGTTCAAAGTTATGGCCTCTACTTTTACTAAGATACTTGTAGTTTTTGTTCTATTGAATGGAAAATAAAAAACTCGGCATTTGTGTATAAAGCTAATTAAATGGCCTATAAAATAAAATCATTAAGAAAATTTGTCAATTTTTGAAAATTTCCCGATTTTTGCGTAGTCGGATACCAAAGAATAGGTGCGTATCAGTCGCTGGATTTTTTATGGTAATTATTGTACGATTTTCTCCATGAAGATGTTTATTTTAAAACAAATATCGTTGTATAAAACTGATGTATAAAACTGATTTTAGATTTTTTGATGACTTTGTGTCATTTTCTTAAATATAACAAAGCATATTAAAGTGTCATTTTCTTAAATATAACAAAGCATATTAAAGACAGTCGCTTTTAACTGCTTCTCTTTATCTTTTTAGTTCTCAAATATAAGAGGTATTTCTGGTGGAAAAAAATAAAAAATGACTAACGTAGAAATGGAAAAGACACATTGAATTGCTTTTCTTACGATTATGATACAATTATTAAGATCTTTAATGTTTAATAATGGAAACTTTTTTCCATACTGAGAAACACTACATGTTTAATGCACGGCTTTCGCTAATTTTTAAAACTTTTTTAAATAATCGAAAAATTTGTTGTATGTACTGTATTAAAAAAATAATCTCTAATGTGACTCTTTTTTTTCATTTTCTTATTTTCAATTTCCTATTTTTCATTTCATTTCATTTTATTAGTTAAAATAGTAGTTGTTTTCATTCTTTAATTAACGTTCTTAATACTTTTTATTTAATTAAATAGAATAATATTTTTTTCATTATTTGAAAAAAATTTCAACAGTTTTTTTTAAATTTAAAATGCTGTGTCTAAAGATTATATGTATCATTTCAGGTTTATCTCTTGTTAATGGAAGCAGTGCTTTCACAAAGCTTTTACAGAAAAATCAAGCAGATTCTTCCGTAATTCAAGACGACAAATCTATTCGCATCATCATAGAACCAGACCAAGATGAAAGTAAACAGTCTGAAAAAATTCCTTCTTCCGTTCCTCATTTTATTTTTCCTCAGCAAAACAAATCTATTACTAAGCCTACATCTTGTTCTTTACACCAGGATTCTGAGACACCTCATTGCCACGTAGAAATAACTTTGTTTCACCTTTTTGATTAATGTTGTGTTCATTACAATATAGATGGCCGTAATGGAACAATTACAATTTTTTTGGTCTTTTCTTCGAAGTGGAGTACTTCAACTTAACAGTCCGAGTTACACTTTTACAAGATGACAGGGACTCACAAAAGCCTCACTACGCTCAAATAGCCCTGTTTGAAGACCGATAAGCTTCTCTAAGGTTGTTCAGCTGAACAAAATAAACAGCCCTGATGAAACATGCATCTAATTTCCATTCTATTTCTTCGAAATAAGATTACATTAATCGACACAGGTCGCAGTTTGGTATGCAAAGATGCTGAATCGCAGGCAATGCACTGAATTCTGGTTTCGCCTTCAGAGATTTTGCCTAGGGCAATGCAGTACTAAGAATTAAAAGCCGTAGGTTTGTCGTGTAAAATGTGCAGTTTTTCTACTATCTTTAACGGTTTTGAAGCAAGATACACACCGTTTCCTTTCATCGCTCAGGATGTAGACGTGAATATGCCTCTCTGCAGAATCGATTTAAAGCTATTTCTCATCTTGTTCAACAATTCTTTATTGACAATAATGCTATTGAAAAGATACAGCAAGACTATATTTACTCTCTTTTCTCATTTATTTATTGAAATGTAAAGCATATTTATCATTTAATAAATACCGAGCTCACCGTATTGGAACAAAACATTTCAACTACATTACTATCAAAGTAACTTCAATTCCTCTTATAGAAAAATAACAATACTCATACTAGCACATAATCATTTAATTGGAAACTGTAATGCAATCACTTTGTTTCTTTTATATGTTGTTCTCAAAACTATTATAACCATTGTGTGTGTGTGTGTGTGTGTTGTACATTATATTAAATTGCATGAATTTCAATATATCTGAAGTCATATGAAATCTTTTGTGTGTGTGTTTATTGTTTCACTTAATTAATATTTTCAAAAATTGATTCGAAACTTCTTTTAATCATGCATATTATGACTGCAAACAAAGTTTTAGATGCTGTTTAAAAATTGTACATGAATCATCTTTATAAATAAAATTATTAAAGATTTACTCAATTAGATTTATTGTTTACCACAGTAAGTTCAATTTCAACCAGAATTGATTTATAAAACAAATTCCATCTATGATTAAATTTAAGATATATAGAAATGAAATGTTAAGTATTTTGTTTTATATTTATAATAATTTTATAATCTCAGACAAAAAAAAATGTTTTGAAGCTGTAAAAAAGTAATTCTAAAAAATATCTTAGATTTTCTGTGGTAACCTTTCTTTTACATAAAAAGTGATATATATATATATATATATATATATATATATATATATATATATATATATATATATATATATATATATATATATATATTAATTATTAATTGCATTATAAAAACCATTTAATTTATAAATCAAGAAAAACGTTAATTAAATTTATTTTAAAAATATACTTGTAAAATGAGAGGGCAATTCGAAAATCTGCCTTCGTTTCAATGTAAATGAAAAAATCACATGGATATAACATTTTATTTACATTTACATTTTAAAGGCAGAACACACACAACACACACTGCTCTATATTCTTCCAACATATCCGCAAAATACACTCAAGCACTTTTACCGAATTAGAACCCCCATCCCTGCATAGAATTCAGCCGTCTATGATTTCAACCAATCTGTCTCAGCGTTTTGTTCTCATCTTCAGTGAAGCCATCATCAACTCACATTTATATGTCATAGTAGTAATCAGCAGAAGCCAAGTCTGGGCTATAGGGTGGGCTGACGGTCTCCCTCTCCTAAGGTTCCTCTTCATTGCACTTTTATTCATAAGAAATAGGTCGTATAAAATACCCAATTCCCGGTGGATGTCTGCTTTTGACAGTTTTTTACCTAAGGAAATTTTATTACTCCGAGTACCTGACATTTGGCATGATTTTCAGCTACAACTCAAATTTTGCGACTAGGATAAGTTTGATGAAGCACTTATTGCTTGATGTGACAACGGATGAATTCCAACTCTGCTACTACTGTCATTCCAAATAAAGATTTCTTTCCAGATCCCACTCTTGCTTCCGTATAACAGCATAGGAATTTATGAAAAGAAACATTGTTTAAAAAGTAGTTAATTATCTCCGATTCGTATTGAAATGCAGTACTGCCCCCCAAAAAAGAAAAGATACAAATTTTTAATATTCAGAGAAGGAGTTTTTTTTTTAAATTTCTAGTAACGCAACAATGCGTTTGATAATTTGTAATTGAACTCGGTACATAAATTGTAAGAGGGGAATTTATATTTTACTATTTTGTTCCTTTTTATAATTTTAATTAATACATAAAAAATTGCAGTATATCAACTTTACAAATATTGTCGTTGTGTTTTATTGCACAAAATTCATTTTAAAATTAAAAAAACTCAAACTCTTTTTTTAAAAGATCTATACATTTTTATAGTAGTTTTTTGTTATATTTTGTTTAAAGTTGATCATAAGCAAATTAATTGTTGTAATTGTTAATTATTATTTTAAAAAGTTGGCACAAGAAAAAGTGATTATATGTGTACTATACTACATTGCTGCATAAATTATCCAGTTTTGTTCAAAGGTTCATTCAAGGAGTCTTAAAGTTGGTTAGAAGATAAATTATATTATTATGAAGTATTTTCATATTTTTTTCTGTTTGAATACTTTTTTTTCTATATTTTATTTATTTCCTGACGAAATGATTTCTTAATTTAATGCTACTGCTTATTTTTAAAAAGATATTTTTCTCACAGATTAAGGTACTATTTAATTGATTTATTAACCTTTTTTACTGTCATGTCAATAACCTGCCCGAGATAATCTCGGGTAAGACACTAGTGCTCTAAAATATCACGCCCGAGTGGTGTTATAAAGGTACTTTTTTTAGTGCATCTTGCTGTTATATCTGATAGACTTCGGGTGTTTATTTCGGCTTCATTTACTTGTCAAACCCGAATCTATATTGGAAAAATGCAATGATCTTATCCCTGAAGTCACTTCCTCATCATCTTGTCTACCTAAAGCTGTGGGAGATAACGATGAATGACCAAGACTATCCATAATAAATCTAATTTATTATTATCAAAAATAATATTCCTGGACAAGTAATCTATAAAAGGGAACCCTTGGGGTGATATAAAGAAAGCAACAGCTATACGTGAATAAGAGCACGAAATCCAAATAGATTAACTTTAATCAATCCTATCCTATTAATCCTAGATTCACTAACTTAGTATCTAAAATCCGTCCTTTAGTCACGATGCGTAGTTCTAATTCTTACCATAGCAACACTGTGTTCAGCTGCTCCGCTACTACTGATATTCGAAAACTCAAACTTTATATACACTAACTAATTTGCATCTCATGGTTTCTTCTTGAGAGGGATAGTTGTGAAATAAACGCGAATGCTAGCCCAAAGATTCCCCAAGAGGATTAGTTGTTGAAAGTCGCGTAAAGCCCCGTCACAAAAGTAAATTCCGACTCAACTCAATAGATGGTGATTGATCAGCATTATTCATATTTCCATGATCAACTCAAAAATTAAAAAAATTGAAGATATACTCAAGCCAAAGATTGTTTTTGACCACAACCTAGCCATTAGGAGTGTAGAGTGCTGTGATCAGAAATATCCTTTCATCCGACGATCCGAAAACGCCAGAAAAAATATTATAAAAAGATATTTTTGCATTTACTAGACAAGTTACTCTGGAATTAATTTTGCTCTATAAATATGTTGTTGGGAAAAGTATTACATTTTTAGAATTTCGAATCCAAGTAGTAGAACTACTTTTTTTTATAAATATGATGATGCAGCTTCTAAGCAAAAGAATTCTGGCAGACCACCTACAGTAGATTACCCTGCCTGTCTTACGGAACGACATTTTATATCCCATATTCCTCCTATTCCTACAAGACAGTGCAAAATTTATTGCTCAATAAAAGCATGCCAATGGAAAAAGAAAAAAAAAGACAAAGAGGGGGAAACAAGATTCTGGTGTAATGATTGCGAAGTTGGTTTGTGCTTGGAAAAGGGTTTCCAGTTATACCACACAAAACTGAATTACTGAACTACTAATACGAATTCATTTTTATTATATTTTTTAAAGAAAATAAAGCTCCACGAGAAACGAACGTTACCTCTGCCACACTGTGAGGCAGCCACTTCAAGCGAATATGCAGTTGCTATAAAACCTTAAAAATTTTTATACATGTAATTCAAAATATCAATTTAACTAATAAGTATATTTTATTTTGTGCAAAATATTTGATTTTTGCTACAAAAATAATTGACAATTTATGTTACGCAAATCATCAAAATAACTTAACGGTTAAAGGGTTAAATGAAATTTTGCAAACTTTCAGATACAAACTTGCTTGATTATACTGAAAAGGGGGGGGGATTCGCTTATATTTATAACTAACGGTAATTTTATTAAATTACAAAAATTTGAATAATTTTGAACTCTAGTGGGCACATTTTTTTGAAATTTTAGAAAATGTTCATTCTGAAAGAGTTTTTCTACATCGAAACATCTTCTCTAAAAGAAGTAGTTCACTTTTTAAAATTTATGAGAAATATAAAAGCTACCGTAATGAAAATAAAAGTAAAAATTATAGTAAATTTAAACGCCAAAAATTTATTAAGATCATATCGAGAGAAGAAACATTCATTTTAAGTTGAAATCAGAAGTAAAATTAGTGAATTTGCACAAGTATTATTTTATTTTTATGTGAAAGGATTTAAAAAAAGATACGAGTTGTGAGATTGATTCGTATTAATAATTTCTTAAGTTACTTCTTGCACATGCATGTAATTTTGACGAGAAAATTCAGTTCTAATAACACTTTTGCAAAAAAAAATGTTTTAATTTAGTTTCAACCAAAGTTGATATTCATAATTATTTTTTTCACTTTTATGCATGGTTATTCGCTACCAGATTGACAAACTTACAGGATGAGTAGGTTGCAAAGACATAGGAATGCTCCAAGGTTGCAAACGCCGTAGTTGCGAGATTTGCTGCAAAGATCAGAAACAGCAACACATTAAAGGGTGAGAAAATATTTCATCAAACGGTTGTACTACAACAGGTGTTCGAAATCACAACCAGAAGTCGTTTGGCAAGTCTGACAGCGATGCTGCATAGAATTCCTGACGTTCTGGAAGATTCCTCCAGGCAGTCTTACGGTAGACAGAGCTGAACGGAAGACTTCGTAAACACCAACCCTGTTGGAAGTCGTCACTTACGATCAGTTTCACGAGTTAGCAGGATGAACTTATATACAAACGAGGAACTGCCGACATGCTGATAGTGTATGGAGTTGCGGATTATAACGAGCACTCTGCTCGGCGGTTGTACCAGGAACGTTATCCAAACCGGCATATTCCACATCACACGACCTTCTCAAGTGTGAACAGGAGGCTACATGAGACTGGTTCTTTAACGAGTTAACTGGCTCTTTTTGGTATACGAGATACCCATACCTTCAGTTGAAGACCTCATCGCTCGAATATCTGTAGCTGCCGGGAGGATACGCGACATGCCAGGAATCTTCAAGAACGTATGGAATTTCAAGAATCACCACTGCTAGGCCTGTCAGACGACTTCTGGTCATAATTTTGAGCACCTGCTGAAGGAAAACCTTTCAACAAAATGTTTTCTGTCACATTAATATGCTGCGGTTTCTGTTCTTTTTCTCTGCTTCTTTGCACCGTAGCTCGCAATTATAGCATTTGTGACCCCGCATTCCAATGTGATTTCGAGTTGTCTCTGTACTCCCTACACATCCTGCAAGTTTGTTGGTCTGGTAAGGAATCACCCAGTATATGTTATGGCTTTATTGTATTGGTGTTGCTTCTATCGATTCATGGGTTCATGTCCCGGTGGCACTGGAAACACACCATATATATGTGCAGATGAGATAAAAAATCCTCGATCTGAAGGGGTGTAAAAATTTATAGTGGATTGCTAGCTCATATTCGTTTTTGTCACCAGACATTGGTGCAGAAGTACGAGGTCCGTCACCAACAGACCACATACGCTCACGCGCACGAACACACACAATGTTACTTCAAAGTGGGACATTAACAATCAATCAACTAATGGAAAACTTGTAATTAAAACATCTTCAACTAACTTTTGCTTATTTCCAAGAAAATAAGACATTTTTTGTGAATTTTTTAAATAGGATGGTATTGCAAAAATGAATTATTTTACTGGTATGAACATGGCTTGATAATTAAAATCCCATTCGTGATCAAAATAATAAACAGCAAAATATCAGATGCCTTTATGTCTCATGAACTTTTATTTTGTAACATTTTCATAACAAGGAAATTCACAACAATAGCTGTTTATATTATTACAACTGAAATCATTGTTATGCTTAAGCTAAGTGAAAATTAACAATAATGATAACTTTTCTTCTAAAATAGAAAACAAATTGTTCATGAATTCTGCGTTGGTTTTTCTTTTTATAATTTCAAATCCCGTTTTCAATGTAGTTTAAACTTTTATTTCCAAAATGCATTCTCCGATATTTCTTCTTTTATGTCTGATGCTGTTTTTACATATTTCTTCTGAACTGCGCTTAGAAATCAGTCTTAATGATTATTCTGGGTCAAGAACAAATATTAAATTAGTTTGCGAACCCTCGCAAAGCACTCTTCAGCATGCTAAAGAACATAAGATATTGTGGAAAGGCTCAAAATTTGGAGTGAGGGAACGTAACAAATTGCGTGAACGCTTACCTGGAAGTATATTCGTCCCCGAGATCAACGTGAATTCTCCTGAACATTACCACTGCTTTCTGCTGTCTCCGAAATCGTACGATGAAAATAACAATGGCTCGAAGAAACGATTTGAAAGGGAAGCGGAAGGTAATTTTGTTTCTATATTATTATGAAGAATTAAAATAAATGTTTCTTTAAGCCTTCCATTTACAGTTCATTTTGAATTCGTGAATATAAAGTTAATTTCAAGGAAATTCTACGTTAACAAATCTAAAATAGTGCATAAATTACCAAGCAATAAAGTGCATTTGAAAAAGAAAAAGGAAAGCAAAAAAAGTTCTGAGAGATAGGTATCTTTTTCCCTTCCTTCTATTAAAAAACTTGGTATAATTTGGTGTGCCCATCTTCAGTGATGCCTTAAGATTTGTTGAAGTCTTGGGACTTGCAAAAATAAGTCTCATCTGTGGACTTTATATGTAGACAGTAAAAATAAAACAAGTTATAGTAACAAAAAAAAATGTGTGTGACTCCCAATCTCACAATTCTAGGCATAAACCGAATCGAATAACTGCCACATTTTGATTAATAATATTGTAATGTGGTAGGCCTAGATTTAAACTTATTACGGACAGGGCATAATAATGCTACTGTTGGCAGTTGGTATATGACTCGAAATTCCCAGTTTTTCAAAGAATGAGACAGAAAATAACATTTGACGATTTAAATTATTCGGATGAGGATCTTACTGAGGCCAAGTCGAAAACGAGGCGGAGCCCTCGACCGAGGTTGAGGCCCTGGACCCTAGCCCAGTTGTTCCATGCCTTAGGACTCAATGTTTTCAGAAGCAGACGAAGAACCCCATTTATTTTGTCCCAAGTATTTATTGATTATTAGTTAAATAATTAGAACACAAAACAAATGTAAATAAAGACAAATTTAGATCACCATTCTATTTTGAACCATTTCCTTTTTGCAATTTTCAATCCACCGTTTTCACGTGTCTGTTACCTTTTTTTCTTCTTCTTCTTCTCCACTTGTCCTTCTTCCTGCCTAAAAATACTGTTGCTAGGTGGGTGATGCCAGTTTCAAAAATTACCAAATATGGGCATAAGAACTTTACAAAGGTACTTCTGGAAGTATATTTTTTCTCTAACACTTTAAAATATTTATAAATACAGTAGGTGATCGGTTAAAGAACATAATCCGTTCCAAGACTATGTTCGCTATCCGAATTATTCGTTAACCGATCATCGATCATCGATTCACCATAGACTTCTATGTGAAATCGATTAATTCGTTCTGGAGAGCCTAAAAATTAATTTTAAAAAATGTATAGTTTCTTAGTAAGTTTTTAAAAAAATAATACATAGATAGTCTTGCGTAATAATCAGTCCTTTTCATTTTTTGCTTATGGGGCGTTGAAGAACATGCCCAATGTCGATTGCTTTTCTCTCTCTCAAGATTTTCCGGAAGTAATTAATAGCATTGTCGTTGTAAAGATCCACAACCCTACTGATGTCAGCTTGGTTTGGGTGCCATTCTAAGACCATTGCTCTGACAGCCTCCCACTTTTTCAAAAAATCTTTAATGGCAGATGTCGGCATTGGTCCTCTTTCGTCTTCCTCTTGTTCAGGAGACACATTTCGCTGTGTTTCTTGGTGTTCTTCATTCAAAATTTCTTGGAGCTCTTCTATCGTCAGTTCATCTTCAGGTCCCATTATGAGCTCTTCTATGTCATCCTCGTTCACCTCCAATTCCAGATCTCTAGCAGTTGTCAAAATTTCATTCATAATTTCAGGGGTGTCTCTCTGATCACCTCCGAATATGTGTTCGTTGTCCAAACACAAAAATCTTTCGTGAAAGTGTTCGTTAACCGATCTGTCCGTTAACCGATCACACACTGTATTTTTAAAAGATCAAGAGAGAATAATCCCCAAAGGAATCATTAAAATATGCCCCTATAACATAAAAGAATAAATTCGATATTGATCTTCTATGAATTTTGACACTATTTCTAAATATTTTGTCTGTCAGTATAATGTTACCGCTCGAACTGAGCGAAAAGGTGCAACTTTTTGGCACAAAAATCCATAGAGGACAATATCCAATTAGTTCCGACATAAAACATCCAGAAAATTTCAATATTTCCTGCTATATCGGATCGTTGCATTCAAATTGATACATCAGTCTAGGTTTGAGGACGAAAATATAATTTCCATGAAATTGACATTATGTTCTCGAATTCAAAATGACTGTTCAACAGGAGCGTTGTTTATTATGAAGCAAATCGAATATTCAAATTGTTTCATATTTTGAAAAATAAGAAGGAAGAGAGGTCGGGGTTAATGTCTGATAATTGCCGATTTAGAAACAATCATAGACAGTGGCGCACACTTGGGGTCCGGACCCCCCAAAGCCCTTGATGTTTTTTACGATTGATTATAGTTCTAAGTATATAGTACGTAAAATTTAATTGAATATTTGTTATTAATGATTAATTTTATTAATTAATGCTAATTGCTTATTCAATAATTAGTTTTTAACTGTTTTTGTTCCTGAAAATCGACAAATCAAAAGAAGCGTGATACAAGATTGGTGGACTTTCGACTCTGGACCCCCGCCCCCGTGGAAAATTCCTGTGTGCGCTACTGATCATAGATAATTACTAATACAAATTTAATGATCTATTTTTTAAAATTCATTTTTAAGGTCATAGTCAATAGATAACAAAATACTTCGAAATATCGTATACAAATTATTATATATGTTTATATGACAAATATACAATACTGATCATTAAAATTGCTACACCAGGAAGAAATGCAAATAACAATTTGATATTTATTGGACAAGTATATTATACTAGAGCTAACAAGGAAGAGATTAAATTTTCAAGAAATTCGGGTTCGTAGATCCTGATAAATCAGTACCAAAAGCAACCACCTCTGGCAGTAATATCAGCACTTCGATGGCATGTACAGGTTCATATGACCATGCAGCTTCAATACAAAACCGCAGCTCATCAACTGTAGTGACTGGAGTATGGTGGCGATCCAATACCTCAGCAACCATAGACCTGACGTTTTCTATTGGTGAAAGATCTGGTGAACGTGCAGGCCAGGGCAACAGTCGAACATTTTCCGTATCAAGGAAGGTCTGTACAATACCGGCAACATGTGGTCGTGCATTATCCTGCTGAAACTCGGGCTTTCGCAGGGCTCGAATAAAGGGTAGAGCCACGGGTCATAACACATCAGAAATGTAGCGTGCACTGTTCAAAGTGCCATCAATGTGAACAAAAGGTAACCGAGACGTGTATCCAATAGTACCCCATGTCATCATATCAGGTGGTGGGCCAGGATGACGATGACGAATACATGCTGCCAATGTGCGTTCACCACGATGCCACCGAACACGGATGCGACCATCTTGATACTGTAAACAGAACCTGGATTAATCTGAAAAAATGACGTCTCACCATTCGTGCACCAAGTTCATCATTGATCACACCATTGAAGACGCCCCTGTCTATGATGCAGCGTCAGGGGTAGCCGCAGCCATGGTCTCAGAGCTGAGAGTCCATGCTGCAGCAAACGCCATCGAACTGTTCGTGCAGACCCTTGTTGTTTTGAAAACGAATCCAGATCTTGATACAGGGCTCATGACGTGGCTGCACGATCTATTAAGGCCATTCGGGTAACATGCCTGTCTTCTCGGCTGCTAGTGATAGAGGGCCGTTGAGATCCAGCACGGCCTTTCGTATTACCGTCCTGAAACCATTGATTCCTTATTCTGCTAACAGTCATTGGATCTCGACCGACACAAGCAGCAACAGCAATACGAGATGCAATGCAGACAATACGATAAACCGTAATTCCGGTACTTCGACCTTTATCAATTTCTGCTTCTTACACGAGGCATCACAAAAACTATTCACCAAGAAACAACATTCTAACGCAATTCGTGTATGAGAAACTGGCTGAACAATTTTCTGATTTAAATACATTGTAGGTGTCGTTACCAGCGCCTGATTTGTCTGAATGCTTTGAAAAGCTAATCATTTGCATATCACCTTCTTCCTGTCATTTAAATTTCACGTCTATAGCACGTCGCCTTCTTGGTGTAGCAATTTTAATGGCCAGTAGTGTATAAACATTTATTCGATCTGAAGATGTAAATACATCCAGTTTTTCCAATATGTATTAATTTTAATTATAAGTAAGGAAAGAAAAAATAATAAGGCAGAATTGTAATCGATACCTTTGGTAAGAATGATCACACATCTAATCTATGTTGTTCAGGGATTGCATTTTGTAAAGAGGCTTCTACTTGTAATACGTGAAAATTAAAGTTTGCTCTTTCTTTGTAACTTTCTTGCATATTGGGTTAATACTTTAAAAATCGCCTTCATCACATCTTTTATTCGTAATATTTATTATGTAATGATTTATATTTTTGTACAAAGTGAAATAGTGATTTATCCTATTGACATTAACCAATTATTTATAAAAGACATATATATGATTTTGACCACTGCTTATACATACATCCATGCCAAGGTGAGTTGCAGCTGTTTTGCAGGCAGAAAGTGATGTAACGTGTTACTAAATAAGTATTCATAATGTTTTGGCTCATTGGTGTATATTCAGGCGATTCATTTCAATATAATTTTCGTTCGTGTTTAAGAGAATTCATATTATTAAACATTATAAAAGTAACAATGCTATGTTGAATATTAATATCTTTTCTGCTGTTATTTGTTTTAGATTTCGTTCCGGCGCAGTTTGGAAGCTGTTCTCCAGGTTATCGAATAGATCAAGACAAATGTTGTAAGTAAAAAACACTGTTTCGGACTAAATTATGTATATCTCGATTACAGGTATAATCAATGGATAGTAATTTAATAAAATTTCTATTAATCCACTGTTTTGATATTGTTAATAACATAGACTTTTAGAATATGGCAGCCAAAGATATGGATAGTGATGGATTCTTCAATATTGCCACAAAGTAGACAAAAAGTTTCCTTTAATGAAATAATGATTAAATAATTTTAAACATGAAAATATATTAGTTTCTGACGGACTTTTAAATATTATCTACCCTTAGGCAAGATGACAGAAAAACCATGCGAGTCAATCAAAGTAGGATTTATTTAAAAGAAATATAATTGATCTATATTTTTTATTTATGAAAAACTTAATAGCGATATTAAGCAATTCGCAGAACAATTTTTTGCTGATGTTTAGCAGGCCAATAATCGTAACAAATCACAAAGTGATTCAAAATGCTGTGAAAATGATATATTTTTTTAATAAACCCTGATGAAAAAACAAATGATTATGTAAGTGAATCCCTATATTCGGATGTGTTGTTTCATTATTAGAAAATAAATATTTCTAAATGCGGTTATAACTGTATATAAAAAACGAATTTCATTTTATCAAAATCATGTATTACTAAAATTGCACAATGAATTATAAATGATGAACTTGGAAGTTTTAGTTTCTGTCTGACTATGTAGTCAATGCTTAGCGTTCCAAATCCACAATCAATGTACAGATTGTGGGACCTTGTTACTTTTAACAAACAACTCATTCTGTTTTTATAATAGGAACGGATGTGAGATTATCCCACACTTTTGGGGTTGGCATTGAAACAGAATTTGACACCCAATTCTTCAAGCAGCTTAAACATAGAAAGGTTGACAGAAAAAAATATATGAGATGTGTCCGGAAACTAAATACCGTTTTGTAAAAACTCGCATAAAAAATCTTTTTTTCTAAAAACTAAATTTATTTTTACATGAAAGAGCATGTTGGAAACTATTTCTCTACATATCTATATCACCATTGCTCCGGTTTTTTTCATATAGGGAAATAAATTTGTCTATACTCTCTTTAAAGAAAGATGCCTCCAGTGAACAGTTTTTAAAATTTGTGGAAACTCATTAGAAAATAATCTTAATTTGAACCGTCTGTTCTCATGAATTTTCTCATTCACTTTTCGACAAAACCATCACTGACAATAGAAGGCAGCCCATTCAGTACTTCACCATGAACATTGGTTCTCCCATCGTTGAATTATCAAACCGATCATCCCTTATTATATTTTCACCATAAATCTCTACAAATTGAATTTAAACTAGCTCAATGTTCCTTGCGTTCAAAAAAATGGAATACAGTCAGTGTTACAAAACACATTTCACAGTCGGCAGTATCGACAATCATCTTAAACATTTTGAACACTCACTAATACGTGTAAAATCAATAAAATCAGACTGTAATAGCGTCACTGAACTTACAACCAATCCCAGATACGTGTGCGCAGGCGTTGAACATCAAAACTACCACTGCGATTGCGGTAAAACAAAACTGTATTTAGCTTCCGCAGACGTTTGTAGTTTGCTATCGAAATTCGCTAAATCAAAAAGTCTTCGGATAGAGACAACATAACATACATATCCTTATTAATATTATAAATTCGAAAGTATGTTTGAATGTTTGTTCCTCTTTCACGCAAAAACAGCTGAATGGATTTTAATGACACTTTACAATGATATAGCTTATACATCAGAATAACACATAGGTTATAACTTATAACGATATTAAATAAAGTCTCCAAAATTTAACGTTAATTGTCAAGTAAGTAGGAAAAATTGAGCCATCTGCAAAAAATCCCGCGACAGGATATATCTATCTTTTATGCGGGAAGCAAAAATATTTCCATTTTGTTTTGTCTTCGCCAGGCTCCAGGAAAAGGCGGAGCGTGAGGTAGATTACAATTCTAACATAAAATAAATACAACAGAAAGTAATATTAACGTATTACACTTCTAGATATAAATTATTTGCACTATTTTAAGCGTTCATTACACAAAATTTATAACAATGTGTTTCTTTTGCTGAGCAGAGATCAGCTGAAGAAGGTATTTTCAAAAATCGACCCACAAGGGAGTTACAGGGAGTTATAAAAAAAATCCCTTTTATCACCTATTAGATCTACAGATATAAAATTTAACAAACATGTTTTATTTTTTGTTCAGCTGAAATATACAAAAAGTTGGGGTTTTTTTTTGTTGTTGTTAAATGTGCAATTCACGTAAAACTAACCCATTAAAAACTTATTTATCCTTCAATCGGTATTGTTTAATTTTTCAATTCACCCGTGCGAAAAACGGGTATACCAGCTAGTTCTAAAATATAATAACTTAAGTCTTTGTTTGGCCACAAAAACTGAAATATATTTTAGGACATTTAGGTCCCTTATTGGCGACTTTTTTTCGATTTGGTAAGTTTCGAATGGGTCTAATTTTATCGAGTCTATATTTTTTATAGATGTATTTTTTTCTTTGTTTAGCTTCAGAAAGTTTCAAAAACCGGTACTTATCCGTTTCCGGGGGTGGGGGTGGGCGTTGGAAGTGGTTAATTTTTGTTGCCAAATTATGCACCAAACACGAAATAAGATGTTTTCTCTTTTAATTTCTACGCATGCGCCACAAGCCCTCAAACTCGTGAATTCTATGGTAGGCTTACCACGATTAATACATTTTCACTGGCGTTTTTGGTGATTCTTTTCGTTGCATTTTTACAGTCCCTCGAAACGGAAAAGTACCCCAAAATCTTTATATTTCATTCTTTATGGATTTCTCTTTCTTCTTTAGATCCTTGTCCTTCTGGCAGTTACACGAGTGGACAAGACTCGTCATGTTCCTTGTGTCCTAGAGACTTCTACATTAATAGAAAAGCAGCGGATTCTTGCTTTCCATGTCCTGATGGTAAGAAGACTATGATAGAAGGTGCGGATTCGGAAGATCTATGTGTGTGTGAGTCATCAAATTCTATATTTAATTATTACATACCATCAAAGCTCGTAACGTTAATAATGTGAGGAATAAAAAGAAAGCTAGAAATATAAGTTTTTGGAATTAAAAATGCTTGTCTGTGCTTTTAGTAGTTCTAATTAGTACTTTTACAAGAAATTTTTTACATACCGTGTCTCTTTCGTGTATACCACAGTATATATTTCCTTAGATAATTACTATCTTTGTCTATTACACAAGGAACTAAAATATTTAATTGCCAATTAAAATTATTTCTATTTCTCATTTGTTTTCAATACTTTTAGAAGACTTTTAACTGCATTTTCCGCAAAAATATTAGTTACTAGTTCATTCATATTTCATTTCCCCAATTAATGACCTTTTTTCTGTTTCAGATATTGACACTTCTGGGAGACCTTTAGAAACTCCTTCCACAAAATTATTAGTTCTGGGAATCTGTGCAGCTATCTTTATTTTGACTGCGTGGTAAGCTTTCATATAGAATATTTTAAAACTATTATTAATATTTTTCAGGAAAAAATTCATCTTATATGTAATGTAATGAGATTTCAATTTGAAAAAAGCAAAATTTTATATATATATATATAAACTTCCATTTCCTCAATTTTTCTAATTTGTAAATGCGGGTTACTAATAAATAATATACAAATCAATAAAGGAATAAATATATTTGAAATTAAAGCATAAGGAGGCGGAGGGGGGTGTGAATGTCTTTAATTTGATACCGAGTATTCCAGAAGTCAACCAAAACCAGATATTCACACAGAATGGACAAAGAATTAGATATATATTTCTTTTTATACAATTATATAATGTATTTACAAATTCTTAGCCTGAAAAGTGTAACATAAGTGAATCTCAACGAGGTAAGCCGGAATAATAGCCTTTGGTAGTGGAAAACAAATATAAATGCAAATAAATTTTCTTTACAACTAATATAACTAATAGCAATTATCTTACACTATCCTAAATCTAAATTCGACACACTCTGAATCGGATACGACGAGGGCTTCGATTGTGAAAAAGTTCCATTAATCTCTTCTTTCGACTCTGTCTCTAAGAACACCATTATACACTACATGGAATTAAAAGATGTAGTTCACTTCAGTTCTTATCAGATTTGCAAATACAACTTCTGGAAATGAATATAGGATCGCTAAAAGTAGCAGAAGAAGCAAACACACACACAAATAGAACAGAAAAATAATCGTACCAAATAAAGCAACTAAAATAAATCCGAAGCTCGCAAAGGTACAAATGCCTAGTAATGATCAGCCGAATAATTTTTACAGTTCCTAAATATATACGGATAATTGAGCAACTAATGCTGGTCGAGACATTAATGTAAAAGCTTGGCTTATCTAAATATTCCATCTGACATGCTGCAGATTTTAAGACTAAAAATTTTGCAATTTTTAATATTTTATTCCGTACAAAAAAATTAACTTGAAGGCGATTTCCATTTTTTTGCATTTTCAAAAATTTTCATAGAGATTTGTATATTTTTTACGTATTCAAAATATGAAAGTGAGAATTTATATACAAAATATGAAAGTGAGAATTTATATACAAAATATGAAAGTGAGAATATATTTATATAGAAATTAACTTGGAATTTTTTGAATGTGCAAAAAATGATATCTAGCCTAATAAATACGCGGAAAATTATTAAAATGTATTAATTTGCTTTTAATCATACGTTTAAATAATTGAAAAAACAGGCACAAAGAGTCAAAACTTTCTTCGACACATTAATATTGAAGAATATTCATATGTATATACGTGTGTATTTATACAATTTTTATAATAAATTATTCTTTAACCCACCGATCTTTTACTTGCTTCTAAAAAAGGTTTATCTATCATTAATGTAAGAAAAAATACGAAAAAATTTTCTTCATACTTTTGTCACAGTTTAACTGGATTAGATTCTGATTCTGAATAGAATTTAAGCTGTTTTATTAAAAGGGTAAATATAAACAAAACTTGGAAAAAAAAGAGAGAGAGAAAAAAAAGGAAAAATAGCACAACCATAAACATACATTTAAATTTAAAAAAAAAGATAAATGGAATTTAAAAAGAAAAAACTTGATTGTTAGTATGTAGGCAAGATTATTAAAAAGACAAAGCTAGATGTAATTTATTTCTTTCAAACGTATCCAAGGCATAGCAGTAATTTTACGATAACTATGCAGCATTTCATAATATAAAATTTCGTCCCAACAGTTAACTTTCTTAACTGAGATATTGTTGCAGTTTGATTCCGAAGACTTTAAATTGCTAAAGATCTAACTAAAAAGATCGCTATCAAAAATAATGATGATCTAACTAAAAGTCCTCGTTAAGGATAGTGTGGAAATATAGAAAGGGCGGTACTGATTAAGGTTTTGCCCTTGTTTCTAGAAAATTAAAGTTAAAATTATGTCAAAGAATTACACTCTTAGTCATTTAAAAATTGAAACTAATTTATTTAATAGTCTATTATTTTTGATAAAATAAAGTAAGTTTTTGAAATAATTTTTTGCTTAAGCTTTGTAAAAAAAAAAAAAAAACTATATAAATTACAAATCTATTATATACGTAACACTTCTTGAATGAGTAAATACTTTTCAAGTAAAATAACCATTTTTCAAAAAATAAAATAGTTTATTTGTAACATTTTTTCCCCTCTTCTCTCTCGTCAAAAAATATACTTAAAAAAATACCAATTATGTTTGTAGTATTAGAATTTTCTACTTTTATTTCTGTTCAGCATGCTAATTTCCAGTGTAAGCAATCCTTATTTTAAAAATGCCATAGATTAAAAAGTGTAAATAGTCATAATAGAAAACTTCGGGGAGCACAGAAAACTTAGCAATAAATTTTTTTTAAAGTACTATTTCTCTCTCTCTCTCTCTCTCTCTCTTGAAAATATACGCATCGTAATAAAAAAATTACACTTATTTTTCGAAATAAGTTGCTAAATTGAATTTCTAGCTGTCGGTAAATTATTTTTGCCATATAGGATCAAATACAGGGTGCTCCTGAATTCATGGTACAAACTTTAATAGTAGGCACAGGACATTGTAACAATCATTTTTTGTAGAGGAATGTATGGGCACAAGTGATGCAGTGAGGTACAAACACAAAAATAAGAAACGAAAGAAAAGACAAAGTGTTTATTGAAAGCATCGTTGACAAGCGTAATGTTTAAAATAACTGTTCAAAACTCTTCAGCACATGAGCTATGAAGTCCAGTTACAGGACACATTGCTGAACCACCCACTGGCGGAGAACATAGTCTGCCGGATTCAAGGCTTGCACTCGCTGAAAATGCAAGAAGTGTAAGCGATTTTCGTTTAATACTCTGCAAACGGTCTGATAACTCACACTTAAGTGATGAGCAACAGCTCTTGTAATTGACTCGCGTCTATCAGCCACAACGTTCAAGATGCTTCCTTCCAAGCTTGGACTGCGTACAGCTCTTCGTCGACCAGCATCATGTCTGGTGATGTGGAACGAACGCGTTCCACGAAGTTGAAGATGTAACCACTAAAAAGATTTGTTATCTAGCATTCGTTGATTAGGAAACTGCGCGCGATACATTCGTAGCGCATCTCTGCTGTTACCATTTGCATGGTCATACATGTAATGCATGCCTTCATTTTCGGCTTACATAAAGACTCTCATCGTAAACTTCAGCGCAATTGCGAATGGTGCTTTTCCCTACTGAGATGCATCAAGTTGAACGGTGGCTAGCCATCTACTGCCCCCTAACGGCAACGCAACTAACCGATAACTCAATTTCTCTTTACTTCTATTTCCCCTGTTTGCGCCTCGCCACGTCACTTTCGCCCATACATTCTTACACGATAAATAATTGTCACACAATGTCCTGTATCTACCCTTAAAGTTTGTACCATGAATTTGGGACCACCCTGTATTGAAAATCTAATCCACTGAAAAGATTCTTTAAAGAAGCAGATTATGTTTTATTCTCAGATACATATATATCTCTCATTTTTATTTTCAATCCCTAAAAATGGAGCTTACTGTGTGATTTATTTTTATCTATAATATGAATAATTTATTGTGTCTGGGCATTCATCCCGATCGAAAACAGCAAGTCCATGAACATTAATCAGTAATAAGAAACTGAGTTTGAAAAATCTTTGATGTTATTAATGTATAACAGTTTTAAATTAAATTTCACGTTCCTTCAATTAAAAAGTTTTAAAATGTTTAAAGCGCGTTATTTATTCTTAATAAAATAAGGAAATTATTTAGATAAATATGTAGCACACACGTACATAATTTATTGTTTGAATTTCAGGATTCTGATAACTCTTTATTTAGTTTGGTATTTCAAGGGGAAAAGACCAACAATCGATAAGGTGAGTTTGTGGTTATGAATTCAAATACGTATATTACTGAATATATTCCTAGTACTGTTTCGTATCATTTACTGAATATCAAATTCAACATTTGAAATATTAACAATGATGAATGCTAAAAAATATAATTATTCTCCAACCCATCTATAACAGGTAGATTTCTTAAATTTAAGAGGGAGGGGAGAGAACTTAAAATTGTGATAAACGCAGATCTACGATAAGAAAATATCACTGAAAAATCTCAAAATGTTCCCTCGTTCTGAGAACGAAAACAGAAAATTGGTTTCATGAAGATATTTGAAATTGATATATTTAAGTCGAATTTTCACACTCTTTAAAATGTAACCCTATTGTATGTATTTGAAAGTGAAACATCAATGAAAACTAATATGTTTTAGAAGAAAAATATCTAATGACAAAATTTATCGCTGGACATTCAAAATGCAACATCATGAAACACAACAGACATCATCAAACATCAATTGCTAAACGGATAACACTATTTATAGCAACCACAAAAATGAAAGGAAGCAAAATGTGGAAAAAATTAGAATAAGTGTGGGATAAAAAACACAAAATATGGACAGTTGTTGTTTCAAGTCTTTTTATATAACAGCTCCATTCACGTAGTCTAATACGGAGATATCCCCCTGGCTGACGATAACTGTTGAGAAAAAAGTATTGATAGATAAAGGATTTGGATAGGTCAGTCCATGCTGTTCCGGCATGTTTGCAAAACTTTATCTAACATGGTACATCTTGAGCCAGTCGTGTACCAATCATCTACCACATATGTTCCATGTGAGAGAGGCGAAAAAAGCATGCGAGCTATAGCAGCAGTACAAATTGACTAGCAATGAAGAAAGGTTGAAAGCTGTATGCCACTTTGGTCTCGCATTGTCCAGCTGAAATTTAGCAGCAGGCAAGCTTTGAAAGAAAAAGACGACAACAGGCTCTAAAATTTCTAAGACAAGCATCGATAGTTGAATGTATCGACTATAAGTGTAGTGTCTGGATACTCTGTTGGTGGTAGATAATGGAATGTTTGACTATAGCAAGGTTGAAAGCTGTATTTTTGGTCTCTCTGCATCTGTCTGTCATCGGGGGTGGGTTGCTATTTTGGGGGAAGAAGGTAGCCGACCTTCTAACGGGGCTGACAAAAAAAGGATAGTCCCTTGGTTTTGGAGCGCGAAGGCGCTGAACTGAATTTGGTGTTAAGGAAAGCGAGTTCTTTTGTTTTAGCCCTATAGACAAGACTTGGTTTGCTGTACCAAGAAGAAATAGCTTCTTGGGTTTTGTGTTTGGATCAGTGGACAGCTTTTGGATTTTCTGTTGTTGTATTTAGAACAAATTCTGTTCCTTTTGACACGACTTATTGTGCCTGCAAGTAGTGAAAAAAAAAGTAATAGCGAAAGACATTACAATGAGTATTAGGGAAATGAGAATAAAACCCAATGGTTGCTTGAAAAATAATACTAAGTTAAGAACTGGGGTGTCTTGTAATCTCTCACCTCAGTCCCACCAAATTCGTGGCATCGTGGTATTGGGAAAATAATTCAATACATACGAAAAAGTCTCTTTTAGACATAACTAATATGGTGCCTAAAGCCGTGGGTAGCCTAGTGATTAGAGCATCGGACTCCAGACCGGAGGGCCTGGGTTCGATGCCCGATGCCACCAAATACCCTCCGAGTACACACGGAGTACGTGTTCGTTAAATCAGGGGGTCCGAAAGTCTCTCTTGTGGGCTGAATCACGAGGGCAGGGGGCTGGAGAATATTTAACTCCCTTTCAGTTCCATATCTATATTAAGGAGGATGAGATAGGTGGTGTCGCCATCTATCGTCCCTTCGGGGAATTTCGCCGAGGTAATTCATGCTGTCACCTGTATGGTGCTCAAGGCCAACACGACAGGCGTACTTCCATCCCCTTGCCGCAATGAATTTCGTGAGCCTCGTTCTGACTACGTCAGACAGGAGGCATTAGCCACAACAACCAATATGGTAAAATGTAAACTAATTTATACATAGGCAAATATACATCATAACTCAACTCTCTCTGAACCATCGATTGCATTGTCGTTCTGCAAAGAAAACACCGAAGCGCGGAATTTATTAAAATTGTCCAATTTTTTTTTTTTTTGACAGAAAATAAACTGATTGAATTATTAATAAATATATATATGAAGAAACATACGCACGCGCGCCTTTTCTCTTACCGTATGATTAAATGTTTTACTTTCTTTACTACAAGAAACAAAACAGGAAAATAGTAGAGATGTTAATGTAGTAGTCTAATCAGAAAATAATTCGTGTAATCGTTTTCTACTACATTGTCATGGAAACTTACACCACTGAATTCTAACAAAAGTTAAATAAGGGATACGTTTTTTATATACCTACATCAAGATTTTTTAAAATATGAAATTCAGATTCTTTCTCCTGTAGCAGAACTTTAAATCAATCACATCGAATTTGAGTTAATGATATCTGTAATCTAGAAATAAAACCAAAACGCAACCTTCTTGAAAAATCGTTTCTAGCGAAAATTGAATTTCTTTTGTTATAAAACTAATTTACTTAATAACATTCTATCCCCATTTTTTATATATAAAAAAATGCTTCTACAAATTATTTTCAGAATAAATTGCTATTACTGGATTTTGCCTTATAATAGGATTTCATTACCTATGTAGAATTAACTAAAAAAGAGATAAAAATTTCATACGTTTCATAATTATTAAGTAATTATCATTTTAAAGAAAAGAGCTTTCATTAGATTATAATTTACACTGAATAATTATAATCAGTTCATTCTATCATAGCCAATACATACACTGGTGTGCAAAAATTAAGGACGAGACGGTTTTTTTTCAATATAACTTTGTACAAAAGCTTTCCAAATCAACACATTTAATACCGTAAGATCCCCAATACGTAAGGACATGTGTAATGTAAGCAACACTTACTAAAAGAGAAATCAGAGGGATAAAACCCAATGCTTGATTGAAAAGTAGCATGGAGCGCAACGCGACTGAAAGCCGAAACATCCCTGTGATGGGTGTCCAGCAAGAAACATCCAGTCTTTAGTAGGGGATATGATCTCCCCTGACTGCTAGGCATGTTTCACAGCGTCTGCCCATGCTGAGAATGAGAGTATCAATGAGTTGTTGAGGCATTGCTGCCCATTCGTCTTGCAGCGCCAATCGAAGCTCCCGAATCGTTACTGGTGGTAAGGTACGAGCTGCCAAGCGTCTGCCTAGAAAATCCCATTCATGCTCGATGGGATTGAGATCCGGAGATCGTGCCGGCCAATCCATACGTTCAATATCCTCACTCTCTAAGAGCTGTTCGGCAGCTACTGAGCGATGACATGGTGCATTGTCGTCCATGAAAAGGAACTGCAGACCCATAGCGCCTCTAAAAAGACGCACATATGGAAGAAGAATCTCGTTACAATTACGGGTCCCGTTGACTGAACCTGCGTCGAAGATGTGAAGGTCTGTACGACTACCAAGCATGATGCCTCCTCAAATGAGAACACCGCGACCTCCATACCTGTCCCTTTCAATGATGTTCGAGGGATGATTGCGACTTCCCCGCTCTCTCCAGATGAGTATGCGATGAGAATCGCTACTCAAACTGAATCTGCTCTCATCTGTAAAGAGTACTCGTCCGCATTCATTGTCTCTCCAAATCCGGTGTTCCCGGCATCGCAGAGAACGCCTTCTCCGATGGGCAGGCGTTAAAGGTACACCGTACAGGGCGTCGTGCAAACAGACCACCACCGTGCAGTCTTCTGGCCACGGTAAAACGCGATATCGGTCGTCCAGTCGCCTGTGTCGTGTGTCTAGCGATTTCTCCCGCTGTCTGCCGCCTGTTTCTTCTGGCCTGTAAGACAATGTACCGGTCATCTGCGGGTGTGGTTCCTCGTGGACGACCACTACTGAACCCCCGGATAGCTCTTCCTGTAGTTTGAAATTGTCTCCAAAGTCGTGAAACGATGCTGTGAGCAATTCCGAACTCTGCAGCCACACTTGTCACACTGCGGCCTTCCTCCAACTTCCCAATGATTCGACCTCGGGTGAAAGCATCCAGATGTCGTCTAACAGATTGATTATTTGCCATTTCTCGCTGAGGCTGCGACTCGGTGTGATTTTAACTGCTATACGGCGTGCAATCTCTTTGCCAGAAATACTGATCTTACCCCGACAACATGCTTTATACTACTCAGACACTCCCCCATTACGTCTACCTGTATATCTGCGCATGTGCTACCGTACATCACCTTACTTAATCTCCTGATTGATATTTCTGTCCGCTCTGCCTCTTCGTTCAGCTGATATGCTAATTTTTCGACATCGTCCTTAATTTTTGCACACCAGTGTATAATTTTTAGTTTTACTTCGACATGTAAAATGCTTACCTCACAATTTTAAGAAAACGTTCCTTTTTACATTAAAGTAAAAATACCTAATACAGTGCTTCTCAAACTTTCAATACAGGCGCCCCCCTTTTCAATCACAATTTTTATCGCGCCCCCCTTATACATTAATATTGTACTGAATGCAATCATAGTGCACTTTGACGCTAAAGCAACAATCTTTATTATAAACCGTACAAATTCATGACATAAGTATTAAATTTTGTATATATATTACTTTTAAGCAAAAATAAAATAAGTAATAGGATAATTATTATGTTATTTTTCCTTTCTCTAATTTTTAAATTGGAACATATTGCAAAATGCGGTGGTTGCTTAGAAGACAAAATATACATATCAGCTAAATGTAGGAAAAGAACTCAGAGGGTCAATTTCTATTCATAAAAGCATTCCTTTGAAAAACTTTGCTCTGTAAGACAAGCCCATGGTAGTCGCTAATACTTATTAAACTTGTTCTTAATTTAGTATTAATTAATTAGTTATAAAATACTCTGTGAAGCACTGATACATTAAAAGTATACCGGCTGAAGTGCCCGCTCTTTGCATGAGTTCATTTATAAGAAAATAAAACATTATTGATATAATCGCTTAATTGTAAGGGAGAGTAAAGCCAAGTGTGCGACAATGTTTACAAAAATGTAAAATGATTTTTTAAAATGATTGCTCAAATTATAATTAGTTTTAAGCAAACTGTAATTTTAAGCCTCAAAGAATTAGCGTTTAGAATTGATGTTGAATAATGAACAATAAAAAAAACTCTGATGAAGAATAATTGTATTATTTTTAATATTTAAATCGAAAAGACTAACATGTTTTAACCCTGGAGCAGACGCGCACTCGATACTAACGATCGAGCGGGGTTATTGAGTCACCCGAATCTTTTTTATATTTATTTTTATAGTACACAATAAAAATCGTAATTCCAGTGAATAATTTAATTAAGAGAAAATATACTCACCTACTTTCAAGGACACAGAAAAATTTCGAGAAAAAGTTATCACACCGGGAACTCAGACAAAACAAGTACCTTAAGATCGTAAAAAAAACGTCTGTCACTCCCAAAAAGAGGGAGATATGTGACAAATATATATTTTAGTTCACGTTAAGATTGTCAAACGGGAGGATAATGTCAGGGCCATTGGTAACAATTAAACAGTTTTGCCAGAATTACCGATTTCGTGCACTCTGTACTCGGCGTGACCGCTCCCGGATTAAAAGTGTATTTATTACAATATGGATGTTCTTAAAAATGATGTAAAACGTTTTCATTATGCATGGCTTAGTAATCCTTCAAACTTCTCTAAATGAAAAAGAAATACATAAGAGCAGGGACGTAACTAACCATACAAGTAAGCTCGAAGGTCAAACCGCAGCAAATACATTCTGCTGCCTACATCTGATGTCAATAATATATAACAGTGATGAATTTTTTATATTCGTAAAATTTTTTGATTATGGGTCTGGGTTTTGTCTTTCCTCTGAAAGAGTAGCATTTCCGCTTTGAAAAGAAACGTAATAAAAAAATCTCTTATGGGATTAGAGCAAATCGAATAAAACGATTTTTATTTGGTTATAGTATCAAAGATAGCTAAAAATAAAGTTTTGAAGTAGATTTTATTTTTGATGATGTAAAATCGCAGATTATATATATATATATATATATATATATATATATATATATATATATATTATTATTATTATTATTATTATTATTATTATTATTATTATTATTTCCGTGTAAAGGTGTATATTTTTATTATGTCAGAAAGTATTTTGTTTTACTTCATTCTATTAAATTTTTTTAAATCTTTTATTTTCGATATGTTCGCGCCCCCCTTGTAGGTATATCGCGCCCCCCCCAGGGGGGCGCGCCCCACAGTTTGAGAAACACTGACCTAATATGAAAAATGTTCTATGTAGATAGTTTACATATCTTAATTTTTTCGTAATAGTTTCCGGAAAATTTGAGAAAAATTTAAGATGTTTTTTTAGCTTTCATGTTTGACATGCATAATCTTTTTTATCAATACTCGATGAAAGATTATACATATTGATGATATTTACTGGATATTTTTCATATGCATGTCGTTGTGGCAGCGTTTCTTAAACTGTGAGGTGCCCCCTCTAGGGGGAAGTAGTAACCCTACGAGGTGGGCACGAGCATATTGAAAAGTCAATAACAAAAAATTTTTTAAAAAAATTATTCATTTACTGAAAGTAAACAAACAAAATACATTCTGACATAATAAAAAATAAAATACACAATTACACTAATATAATACACTTATAAATGTATCAGTTATGTACAATGTATTTTATTACTAATTTTACAATACTAAGTTAAGAACAAGTGTTATAATTACCAGTGACCCCCAAGGGCTTGTCATTGATAAAATTATACACAAAAATGAACACTTATCTTGATAATTTGTCGGCTTATAATTAACTTCTTAACTGCCGGTTAAACATTACGCAATTCGCTCCCCAATTTCACCGTTTTCCACGTAGTTGCGCGTATGTGGTGTATTGGGGGAAGAGGGAGAAAAAGGAATAAATGCGCAAATCCTCTAAAATATAAGTAAATCCATCACAAACACTGCCGATGTCCTTTTATTGCATTCCAAACCCTTCGGAATAATTTTATGGATAGCAGTAGATAGTAGTAGTTTTGAAGATCGTACTTCGGAAAGACGTATATACGTCAAGGACATTTAACGTCTTGGCTGAGCGAGACGTTTATATACGCTGGTGGCCCTTAAGAGGTTAAAGTCGTATTGTAGCTCTAAAGTCAAAGTATAGTGTTATTGAATTCAATACATTGTTATTGCCTGGAGGGGGGCCATGAAAATTTTGGTTGAATATTGGGCCGCAGACATTTAATGTTTGAGAAAGACTGCGTTAAGGTATCCGACTACGTTCGGAACCGTGATTTTAAAAAAGCGCATAAATGGACAATTTTCATTATATTTAGTGTCATTTAGATTAGAATACATGTATAAAACTGTTTTAAGGACATTTTGACAAAAAAAAAAAATTATTTAAATACAATATTTTGGCAAAAATTTAACTTAGAATAATCTATTTTCAATATGTTCTCCTTTCGTGAAAAATGCTTCTATTATAATAATACTTTGCCTGTATATAGCTCAAACCTCTGTACAGAGGCTCAAATATGAATTTTGAAAAATTCACGTTATTTTCAGAGTTACAAGCCATTAAAATAATTTTCAGCATTTTTTTTTCTTAAAATTTCTCCCCTCTGTTGACGTAAAACATGGATAAACCCACTTCTAAGTTATATATTTCAAAAATTCTAGTTGAGCCTCTGTACAGAGGTCTGAGCTATATACAGGCAAAATATTATTATAATAGAAGCATTTTTCACAAAAGGAGAATATTTTGAAAATGGGTCATTCGATGTTCATTTTTTGTCAAAATATTGTACTTTAATAATTTTTTATTGTAATACTATTCTTAAAACAGTTTTATATACATTTTCTAATCTAAGTGACACTAAATATCATAAATATTATCTATTTACACGCTTTTGCAAAATCACTGTTCTGAACGTTGTCGGATACCTTAATGTATCTATATACATGGAAGGCCCAAAGAATTCCTGGAATAGGTCAATTACAAATTATTAAAAAATGGAACAATTTAGTCTTATTGACCTTCAAATTACTGCCCTCTTACATCCACACACTTGTTCAAACGTTCGTATAACTATTCAGAACACTCCTGGAATCCATTTTTTTAAAGGTCCTTCAGTTGCTTCGTTTTGGATCACCTTATCTGAATCCACAAAACGATGTCCCTTTGATTTCATTTTCAGCCATGGGAACATGTAAAAATTCTCTGGTGTTGAAATCTTTCCCGTATGTTTTCTTCAGCATCTCGAGCGTCTCAAGATGATTTCGCGAGCAAAAAAAAACAAACAGAATTTGATGTTTGCACACTACTCCAAAGTCGACATTGCAAAATCCGACGAATGAATTAAAAATGATTTGCAGCGGTACCATAGTAGTTAGAGCAGGGGTACTCAAACTTTTTTCTGCTGAGCCGCATTCATATATCAGATCTTTCACGCGGGCCGAAAACATATGTTAGCAATTTCACGCGGGCCGCATAAAGAGGACAAAGAGGAAGTTAAAATGTGGAAAATTGATAAAAATTTTTAAGTCCTGGTTTGCTTTTTTTAATTATTATTTTTTTATATTTTTTATTTTTGTCACTAATACTGAATTAGAAGCATTTAATAAGCACCCCTTCACACTTTCTGCATCAGTAAACGGTTTCGTATGATTACCAACAATATAACAAACTTCATAAGATGTCCTTGTTACCGCTATAACATTACCACTGGCAAAACTCTTTGTTGCTGTTGCGAAGATTACTCAAGAAAGCCTTTTTATTACTTCATGAAAGAGATCTTCGAGGAAAAGTAGTGGACGCGGTAGCCGAGTGGACTAGGTATCGTATCGTGCCTGGCTTTGTTACGAGTTCGAGCCCAGTACCATTAAAGACCGCCGTGTAGGGCAGCGAAGCACACTAAATCTGTCGAGAGCTGAAACGTCCTCCCGTTGGTGGGGTGTGGTAGTTAGGAGAGGGTGGTGCCAGCTCAGGTGTCGCCTACGTCACTTGACCATGGTTCAAAATTACGTAGTCCGTCGCCAAAAGTCCTCGTGTAGCTGAACAGTGCGACGTTAATATTCATTCACTCGAGGAAAAGTGTCATTGTTCAAATCAAAATTTTTAAATGCAGCACTTTCATGAAAAATCAAACAGTTACTGATCCATATTTCTTTTTCACCACAAAATAGTCATTCATCCAATCGTCTTGAAACGATATATTTTCTTCGAATATTTTCGCTTGCAAGATTTGAAAGATAGTTAAAAATTAGATCCACCCATAAAAAAAACTGTCACAGCTCCACTGTTGTCTGATCACTAACCGCAACCATTACAAATAAAAAAGAATATCAATTCGCACTCTTACAGCATCGACAGCAAAAAGCAAAATTGATATATCTGATTTCTTGACACCAAATTTTTAATATATTGTTCTTAAATAAGTGAATTTTTCAGAGCAAGGGGCACTGACTGTGCCACTTAAAAAGGCTCGGTGGGCCGCTGGCTCAGTATCGCTAGGTTAGAGCATCGGACTACAGACCGGAAGCCCTGGGTTCGATGCCCGATGCCACCAGATACCCTCCGAGTACACACGGAGTATGTGCTCGTTAAATCAGTGGATCCGAAAGTCTTGTGGGCGGTCGCAGCAGAAACCACGGGTGCAGGGTGCCCTGGAGAATATTTCCCTTCCCTCTAGCTCATTCCAAAATTGTGGAAGGCGAGATAGGTAGTTTCGCCATCTATCGTATAGAAGTCCAACCTGTCTCAGGCTCTGGCAACTTTCCTTCCTTCCCTTCGGAAAGGACACGCTAACAACAACAACAGGAAACGAATTCCAGATGCTGTGTGTTTTCTTTATTAGTGCTGCTGATTCCCGAAATAGATTATTTTCCCTCTAACGAGCACTTTTACGAATGCAGAGGACCATCCAGGGAACTTTTTGACTCTATAGTGGTATACATATTGATCATCCTATCTAAAATATTATTCTAAGATGTTATATAGAAAATGGCATCAATTATTATTATTATTATTTTTTTTGTGATTCAATGTAAGTAGCAGAAATTTACAAATGTTTTTTGTTTGTGAGTATTTTGCTTGCATGCTTTTTCCTTTCATGCTTTAAATTTCATTAACCCTTTATCTACCGCATTATGATTTAATGTAGTTTTCTTTATGTAATATTTTTTTTCGAATCATTACATCGAAAATTAAGGGATATACATAGACAAAATACTCAACTTTGGGAAATTTTATCTGTTAGAGCTAATTAATTAATTAAAGATATTCAACTGTAAAATTAATTATATACACTGTTTACTTAAAAATAAATAGTCAAATCGCTTTCTAAGGTCTTCGTTAACATACAAAAAAAATAAGACACTTACCTTTTGACATTAACTATTTTTTCGGAACAAAAATGACAATCTTTGCAATCCGCAGAAAAAGCAATTTCTGCTATAAAACTATTCGCCTTCACCAATAAAATGCTCATCACAGAACCCGTGCTGCTATATTCGTGGAAGAGAGGATTTCAAAGAATTTTCCTGCTAAGTATCGTCAGAGTATTCGTAATAATGGTTATTCTATGTAATTTCAACGGAAGTGGTACTTATAAGTACCGTCGGTAGATAAAGGGTTAATCAGTTTTTTAACGGACATGGGGGGTATTCTTTACCTTTTAATATTCAATGTCAGTCTATGAGAATTCAGCGATTTGTGTTACCAAGTATAGTGATCGGTGATATATTAATTAATTGAGTCCCAAGATCGAATTTTGACTTCGCCTGACCGTCGTGTGGAGAATCGGGCTACTTAATGGTCCTCGTATATTGCAGCATGGAAATAAGGTATAAAAACTCGTATGCCCTTTATATCACTCATTGCAGTTCAGGATTACAAAATCCAAATTCCTATTCAAGTATAGCTTAACGTTAATAAAAACTGATCAATCACAAGCAATCGAAATTGTTACGAAATATTTTAAAATAGTTTCGCCTTTTTCAGATTATTTCTCAAATAGTAAATTTCGTCGTACTGCGTATAGTAATTGTAATTTTGTTAAAATAAACATACCACAGTTAACTATAAAACACACACACAAGTAACATAAAAAAAGTTTTAAGTCAATTCCTACTTAGATCAACAAAGAAAATTTTTATTTTAGCCACTTTTTATTGAATAGTTACAATTATTATAAATACGTATATACATATGATAGAATCACAACATAAAGTAATTAATTTTTATTAATTATCATTAAAGTATTGTATTGCCATCCAAAACAATCGTGTATATTAAATTTCAGTTCAATTGAACGCTTTAAAACGCGAGAAAAAAAAACCTTTTCAAGTTTTGACACAAATCGCCAAAAATGATGTCAACGTGGCTGTATTTGTAAACCTTTCAATAATCAGTTTTAATCAATTAATTTTTATTAATTATAATTAAATTATTGTATTGTCACCCAAAATAATCATGTATATAAAATTTCAACTTAATTCAGCGCTTTAAAATGTATTTTATTAACTATTGAAAATTCCACCAAGATAAATAAATAAATAAATATATAGAGTGTGACCTAATAGGAATTGAATAACACATTTCATGATAATTAAATTAACTGATTTATAATGACCGGTCTCTCTAAAAAACACCCAAATCTCGTAATGTATTGAATGTAGATTGGTTTTTAGTGTAAAAAAAATATATTCTTACGTACCAAAATAAAAAAACTTCTAATTCAGATTTAAATATAATTTTATTCTCATTATCTGTCTAAAAGTTTATATATTAGTATAAATTAATAAATACATCTCAGTTTTAATACTCCTAACACTCGTTAGATAAATTTTCCAACATGCAAATTCTAACAAGAAACTTCAAATTCTATTGGAAGTCTGTTGTTTTGGAAAACTAAAAAAGATTCTATTTGTCGAACAAATATTTAGACGAACGCACCATTGGCATTATGAAAGTTGGTGAGACAGAAAGAACATTCGAAAGGAAATGGTTACAGCTTAGCATTGTAATTAGAATAAGATGCTTCGAACGCGCGCCATAAATCATTTAAATATGTTACAATAAAAATGCTTTAATTACTTTTCTTCCAATCAAGCAGTAGCTGAAAACACATAAATTTTGTTTTTAAATAAGTTTATTGATTATTTTAAGCGCAGTTGTAAGATGAATGTCATTAGGTTTCAAAGGAAAGATCATTAATAATTTTACAGTTGATGTTTCAGTTCTCTTATTTATTGGTATTTAAGGGTAAACAGGAACAACTTTCAGTTTGCTTATTTCTCATTATCGTAATTTTAGTTCATTAGTAAATGAAATGGTAATTTAGGTATGAGGTTTTTTTACATCGAAAGGAAACCATTTACTATTTGAACAGAATTCAGAGATAATAGGAAAATATATGGTATATTCCTTGTTCGAGAACTTCAGGAATTTCTTAGGGTCAAAGTAGAGGCTTATGCATGGATCTGCCAATGTAGGAAAAACATATAGTTAAGATAAAACTTTTTTTTGTCTTCTTTTCTAAAAATTTACTTTAGCTTTTTAATCGTTTAATGTTTTGGGTGCTTTGAATGGAATTTTTGTATTAAAAGGGGGAGGATCTGGTCTGAATCCTAATTCCAGCTTGGTCAGTGATACCCTCATATCTTATGTTAAATATTACTGGCCATGTTCTATGCACAGTTTCAACAAAAAATGCATTCATATTAATATAAACTGACCATATAAACTGTTGCGTATTCATCATTTAAAATAAAATCTAATTTTATCTTCGGTCCAGGAATAATGAAATGCTGGTTGATTTATAGCGCACAGTTTATTCACACATAAAACACAGTTATATACATTAATTACACAGACTGTATACATGTTACCTACGTATAAACTGTAAATTCGCAATACTACACACCCAGAGCTCGTAAACCAAACCGCAGCATAGAACGCATTGGGCAGAACTGAAAATTTAAATATAATTGTATTTGCTTAGATATAGGCTTAAAAATTGGGAGGAAACCACATTGGCCAATTTATTGCTTCCATAGCTCCCTTTTCAACATAAACAATGCTCTGTTAATGGCTGAGTGATAGTGTATCGCGCTTCCACTCCACACATCCGGGGTTGAAATCCCGGGCTGGGCAATGTTGACTCAGCCTTTCATCCCTTCAGTGGGTCGATAAATGAATATCAAGCCTGCTTAAGAACTAAACACTGGGGGCTTCATGTCGGGCAGAGCACCTGACCGGGACATCTGCACATGCACCTCAGCCTCTAGAAATAGGCACAGAAGGCCTTGGCCCTCATGTGCTGTTGCGCTACTGAGTTTAGTTTAATATAAACTAGCATGATTTTAAATATATATGTGGCATGCAGCCAAAGCCAAGCAGTCTTCGCGCGCAGGCGCAGCTAAGTGAAACACAAACTGAAACTATTAGACTGTGAACTTTTAAGAGAAACAGCAGAGAGAACGCGCGACAGAGGTGCGCGAGCAGGCGTTACCTTCTGCATATCATCGTCAAACTTATCTGTTAGAATAGCTACCTTTTTAATTAATTTTTGTTTAATTTTAAAATAAATGTGAAAAAGACAAAAGTCTTGGACCCCCTTGTTGTCTCCCACAAATTATGGGGCTCGGCCGGGATCGAAAAATTTTCGATTTTGAACCAAAGTCTGGACAATAAACAAAAGCGTCCGTGAAGGAGACGCTCCGCCATTTTTTGGAAACTTGTTCAACCTGTGTAGAGGTTTGAACTCAGCATGAATACTCTCCGCCTGTGTAGAGGCCGGGATCGAAAAAATTTCGATTTTGATCAAAGTTTGGACAGTGAAAAAAAAAAGCCGTCCGTGGAGGAGACGCGCCGCCATTTTTCGGAAACTTCTGTTCAACCTGTGTAGAGGTTGCATTCTTCATTTGAATCCAGCGTGAAAATTCCGCCTGTGTAGAGGTTGAACTATCATCGACGAAACACCTGCGAAGAGGTGTCCTAATAATAATTACAAGAACTATTGATAACTCTGCGAAGAGGTGAAATCAGTGGAATCAACGTTTTTCTTCAATTATTGGATACATCGTACGTGCGAGCAACAAGGAGCTAGAAAAAAAGGTAGGATCTTTCCATATTTTTCTAAAATGTATAAAAACGCTCTTAAAGAGGATCTCATAAGAGTTGATGAGGATCTAGACGGTACTGTGGAGAGTCATGACACCATAGCTAAACTAAAGACTAAAATTGAGAACAGTAGTACATTTGAAAGTGATCCAGATTTCGTTAAAACTTTAATTAAAAACTGTATAGATGAGAGGGTATCGCGAAACGAAAAGGGATTTAAAAAAACAGAAAATTGAACTTGCTAAACTACAGTTAGCAAAATTAGAAAAAAGAAGTCGAACTTCAAACGGCTAAAAATGAAGCATTAAGTTTAAATCCTGCAGCTAAAGTCGAAGAAAACAGTTCGAAACTAACATAGAAAATATGATAAAAGTATTAAAACTTTATCTCTTCCTGTTCCACCAGATCTGAAAAATTTTAATCTGTTCTTCCAATCATTAGAACGCGCATTTTTAACCAAGAAAATAAATGATGAATATAAATCTGAAATTTTAATAAATCTTCTGGGCGAAGAATCATAACGTCTTACTGTATATTAAAGAAGAGGAATTAAATGACTATGAAAACTAAAATCTATAGTACTCAGAGAATTCCAATTAACCCCTCGCGAGTGTTTAAACTCATTTAAAAATGCTGTAAAATCATCAGGCGAGAACATACATCAATTTGCTGCAAAGATTGACGGCAAACTTCCAATATTATTGTTCGTTAAGAAAAGTTAATTCCTTTGAATCTCTATGTGATCTTATAATTTCTGATAAATTATTTGAAACTTTAATAAGTGAAACTGCAACTCATATTGGCATTCGAGAAGCAGAAGATTGGTTTAGGCCTACTGATTTAGCTAAAGAGTGCGATATTTATATTTCATCTAGAAGCGGATCACATAAAGAAATTCCTATTACTTATGGATATACCCAAGACCCCTTTAAAAATAGATCACGAAATTTAAACCAGAGATTAAAGAGAACTATCCCCAATTATCTTGAAAGAGAAAATAAAATTGCTTTATATGCGGTGATTGCATCTCATTACGCAAGAGACTGTGTGAGAAGCGTTTTAAACCAAAAGAATCTAACGACCACATCCATAATAGAATAAACGTGAATACTTTGAAAGTCGAGAGCGAAAAACAAAATAGCGATGAATGCGCAAATCTTCATTACGTAAACATTTTTGTGGAAAATCAGCCCGTAACAGCATTGATTGATTCAGGTTGCCAGATCCCAGTTTTAAATTCCTCACTAATTAGAGTGCAAACACCTTCCGAAGAAATCATAACATTAAGTTCATGTTTTGGCGAACAGCGTATGGTAGAATCTGGTGGGAAAACCGATAAATCTTCTTTAATCAACACTCTCCCGGTCTAGTGTTCGAACGGCAATATCACCGACCTTGACCGAAGAAATTATACTTTTTATCATCCCAGTCGTATATGCTGAAATAAAGAAACTAGGCCACGCAAAGAGCGATGTTTTATTGAATGAAAGTGAATCCTCTTTTAGGTGCTCATGCTTATCTATTAGTGCTGTTTTAACGAAATCTTTTTCAAATGTGATAGAAAACTCTAGTTATGATTTGTCACATAGTTAAAAACTTTAATACTAGAAATGATTCGAGTTCTCTAATTAAGGATTATAAATGTACAAAATTAAGAGTACTAAGTTAAAATTGAGTATTATAAGAGAAAAATGTTCTGATATAGTATTGTGTAAGAAAGTCAATGGTGCCATGAAAACGAGTTCCGTGAACTTCAACACCCTTCACCTATCAGAGTAAACATCGACGGTTTGTGTTGTCCGAAAGATCTTTGAGCCCTGGCAGTGGAAACGGAGGAAAAGAGAGATCGTTTTTGAACAGACGTCCAGAACTCTAGAGAGGAAAATATCGATGCGTTCAACCAAAGATCAACTTGTTAAAAAAGACGTTCTTATGCCTGTGAAACACAATGTGTGTGTGTGTTTTCCTGTGGAACTTTCCTGATGTCGAAGAGATGCCTTCACATGATGGAGAAACTGTTTAGTTCAGCAGAATTATGATATGTTAAATCTCTATGTATTTGTCGTATAGTCCTTTTGTCTGTTCTGTCTTTTTTTGTATGTTTCAGATTCTCCTCTGGTCTCGATGAAAAAGGAAAAAGGGACGTACCGCTGCGGACAGCGTACAGTCAGGCTGGCCGATTATGGCATGCAGCCAGCCAAGCAGTCTTCGCGCGCAGGCGCAGCTATGAAACAAAAACTGAAACTATTAGACTGTGAACTTTTAAAAGAAACAGCAGAGAGAACGACAGAGGTGCGCGAGCAGGCGTTACCTTCTGCATATCATCGTCAAACTTATCTGTTAGAATAGCTACCTTTTAATTAAGTTTTTTGTTTAATTTTTAAAATAAATGTGAAAAAGACAAAAGTCTTGGACCCCTTTGTTGTCTCCCCACATATATATATATATATATATATATATATTACAGTAAATCATTATATATTTATTACAGTTCATTAAAAGAGGTGGGATGCCTCTGACCACCCCCAGCGTTCTCTCCCTCTAAATTGGGGTGGAACCGATCCAAATTGTACTGTCATCTGTATGGTGCTCAAAGCTTCGGCTAACGACAGGCGTCACTTAGCCCTTTGTCCTGATGAATTTCGTGGGCCTCGATCTGGCCTTTGCCGATCTGGTGGCATTAGTAACAACTACAACAACACAGTAAATCCATAAGATTTAAAAAAAAATAATAAACTTACGAATACGCTCAGCATCCAATAAAATTCTATTATATCATGAAATTAAATACGAAATTATCGCACGAAATTGGAAAAAAAATGTTTGACTCATATTAAAATATGCTGCTTTTTCCACGTTAGTGATATCAGAATCTTATATATATTATAAATGTGAAAGTTTGTGAAAATCTTTGTTGGTCTTTCACGCAAAAACTACTGAATGGATTTTAATGAAACTTTACAGTAATATAGCCTATACATCAGAATAGCACATAGACTATAATTTATAAAGATTTGGGAAAAGTGTCAAAAATATAACGATATTTTTCAAGTAGGAAAAAATTCTGTCTTCTGCTAGAGCAATTCTGGCATGCGCTGCAAAAAAAACCACGTCTGCATATATCTATCTTTTGTTTGTGAAAAACCTTTTTTGTTTTGGCTACGCAAGGTGCTCGCTTCTGAGTAATTCCTCTGATATAATGCCTATTTTTTTTTATTTCAGAATCAAACTAAGTTTTGAAGGGAGAGGTTGTTATAAATCTCTCTTTATTTTAATGTTTTTTTAACATCTTATTATTCACATTTGGTAGTAAGAAATTGATCTTTTTTCCAAATAAATGCTTTTATCAGTTCTGATACTTAAAGTAAATAAGCTTTCTCTATCACACTGCATCATTTGGACAAATTTTCAAACTTTGTTTGTGGTTAGTGTAGTTAATTATAACACTATAATTTTAATTGAATAGGCAGACATTGCATTTTTAAGTATAAAAATAATTAAAACTATTGTACTGTATCTTTTGGAACGAGTGAATATTAACGTCACACTGTTCAGCTACATGAGGTAAGTTGGGGAAAGCTCTTAAATCTAGCAATTTTTTATAGTTCTTGAATATTCAGAAAAATAATCCTTGAATGTAGATATCAAATTAATAGTGTTTTTAACATATGCAATATTGAAATGTGAACACACATACTGGACAATTATGAATTTTCAAGAATTATGTACTGTGACTCGCGTTGTGAAGATGAAACATCGCGCGGTTCTATTGATTTAGGAACTATAATCCCCGTTCATTTTATTTAAAATAATGTGTGACTACAATACTGTAAAATCACTGTTTAAAAATAATAGTACTTACTCAAGACCAGGGGTACTCAACCTTTTTTCTGCTGGGCCACATACATATGTTAGCTATTTCACGTGGGCCACAACATAAGGTTAAAGGGGAGGGGGGTCCTTTAGCACCAAGATAACATTGAAAATTTAAAATGTGGAAAATTTATCAAAGTATTATAACTCCTGTTTTGCTTTTTTAATTATTATTTTTTGTATTTTTGTCACTAACACTAAATTAAAAGAACTTAAGAAACACTCCTCCATAATTGTGGCATCAGTAAACGGTTTCATGTGATTACCAATACTATAACAATTTTCCTAGGTTATCTTTGTTACTGTTGTGACCTTACCACTGACAAAACACTTTAGTGCTGTTTCAAAGAATATTCAATAAAACCTATATTTATCATCTTGTAAAAGAGATCTTGGAGGAAAAGTGTCATTGAATGATTCCTGTTTATTAATATTTTTTTCGTGACAAATCAAACAAGTACTGATCCATGTTTGGTTTTCATTACAAAACAGTCAACCTCCAAATCGTTCGAATATTTTTCGTTTCCAAGGCATGAAAGATAGTGAAAAATTAGTTCCACCCATAAAATTGTCGCTATTCCACTGTTGTCTGTCATTACTAACCGTAATCGTTACAAATAGAAAAAGAATATCAATTCGCAACTGTACGACATCGACAGCAAAAAAAAAAAAAAAAAAAAAAAAAAAAAAAACGAAATCGATATATTTGATTTATTGTCAAAGAATTTCCCACCAGATTTTTCATACGTTGTTCTTAAGTGAATTTCTCAGAGCAATGGATCATAACTGGGTCACTTGAAATAGCTTAGTGGGCCGTATGCGCCCCCGGGCTGTCGGTTGAGTATCTCTGCTCTAAACCTTACTCGATATAATGGACATTTTTATCAATAATGAAGTATTGATACTAGGTTTTAGATAAATGTTTTTTCTCATAAAACATGTTGCATTATACTTATTTTATTTTATACTGTATTTTTATTAACTCTTTCATATAGATGGAACGTGGAACTTTAACTCAAAGCAGTGCTGGTGGAACTCAAGGCAGTGCTGAAGATCACATTTACGCTGAAATTGGTGACATTCAGAATACTACTGCACCAACAAACGATGATTCTATATACACGGAACTTGTTCCGAGTGATGAGTATGAAAAACCTAAATCGGCTAGTCAAGACACTATCTACACAGAGATACTTCCGACTGAGAGTGATTATGAAGAGCCTATAAAAGGAAGTAAAGATGATCATATTTACTCAGAGATACGTCCAACTGAGAATGATTATGAAGAGCCTATAAAAGGAAGTAAAGATGATCATATTTATTCAGAGATACGTCCGGCCGAGAATGATTATGAAGAGCCTATAAAAGGAAGTAAAGATGATCATATTTATTCAGAGATACGTCCGGCTGAGAGTGATTATGAAGAGCCTATAAAAGGAAGTAAAGATGATCATATTTACACAGATGTAATTCCGAGTGAGAGTGATTATGAAGAACCTAGAAAAGGAAGTAAGGATAATATATACACTGAAGTAATTCCCAGTGAGAGTGATTATGAAGAACCTAGAAAAGGAAGTAAAGATAATATTTACACTGAAGTAATTCCCAGTGAGCATGAGTACGAAGCAATCCAAGAGCCTGAGGTAAAATAACTTAAAACATTCTTAAAAATTCGTTAGTTCAAGGTATTCTATAAGAATTTAAAATTTAAAAAGAATCAAATCGAATAATTTTTATAATGAAGATTCTTCATTATTGTCAATGCTTATTTATAAAACAGAGAGAGATTATTTCCTTTTGAATAGGTCGCATTTTATTATTTAACTCCTTAACTGCTGATTAAAATTTACGTGATTCACTCCTTAGTACCACCGTATTTCACACAAGCACGCATGTGCGGTATATTTAAGGAGAATGAAAAGACGTATAGATAAGTAAAATTTTCTCTGAAATAAGTGAATCCTTCGCAAACACTGCCATGGTCATTTTGCTGCAAAGCCTTCGGAATCGTAATACCGATAGCAATGCAAAGAAAAGAATCGTATATCGGAAAGACGTATATATACGTGTGGGTCATTTAAAACACCGTTTAAACGCGACGTCTATACACGCCGGTGGCAGTTAAGGGGTTAAAAAAATTATTTTTTATACTGAATTTTGAGACGTTTAATTTAAGGTTAGGATTTTAACTTTAAAATTAATGATATATTATGTTTTAACAATAAAGAGTCAAACCTTGAAGTCAACTTTATCAGATTATAGGAAATTTGATTATGTCTTGTTGGATTACAACTACGCCCAAGGATACCACAATCAGTTAATCAAGGGGGTTAGATACAACCACAGGAACACACAATACAAATAAATAGAGGTAAAACTGATATGCAAATGTTTAAAGTTTAGCGCGAATATGAAGGATCCCGGACAGAGCAATGACTCTACAATTGACGTATGCAGCCCGAATAAAAATGGAGCCTAGTGGAAGATCGATAAACGGGAAGGTCATATGTTGACGTTAGAAGAAATATTAAGGGAAATGTCAGAAAAGAAGAAATTTCTTGCAATCAGCAGATTTTGAGAAGGGTTTATCAATGGCTTGAATTCCCCCGGGTGGTCGATCTGTCATGCTACTCGTTAGGTTTATCATTCCGAATATACCATCAAGGGATATTGAAATTAATAACACATGATGATATCCTTGTGTAGAGTTTGGTGACTAGAGTAATGACAAAAAGAAACATTGAAAGATCATGCGTCAAGTGTTTTCAGATTCCATATACTGATCCATTTTACTTCACAAACATGTGTAGGGATTCTTGTTTATTTCTGCAATAAACAGGAATCCAACAATTCTTTAAAGTTCCGAATTCTCTTCGAACCGTTTCTAGACAGCGGAAGCAAACCTACTATAACAGCACCCTTCATGTGAGCAGCTGTTACCATCAGAACATCGGCAGCAAAATCTACATCGGAGCAAACCCGAAGTAACGTGGAATGCCGCTGATTGACAATCTGTGGTGCTCAGTTATGAACACTGTCACTGTGTGTGAGTATGGAGACACATTCTGATGACCTATAAACTTTCATTATTGATCAACGTAGTTTCCTCACTGCAGGTAAAATTATCTGGAGGGGGGGGAGCATAACATTTGATATAATTGTTTTAGCTTCGATGCGATGATGATAAGAAAAGTATTAAAAACCGGTGGTACATATTTACCACCTGATGTGCCTCCATTCCTGACCGATATTCCATGTTACGAACAGGATTATGCCCGTCGTGAGTCCTGCTTGAGTTCTTCCGATATGTTCCGAATCTTTCCCTTCTCAGACATGCCCTCTACTGAGTACATTTGCGATCGGATGAAACGCAAGATATGTACATTTAAAAGTGGGGTTCAAGATTTATGAGTTTATCTACTACAGGACAATGCCATACGTTTGTTGAATTCAGTGCCGTACTGTGTTCTGGTATGTATTGGAGCATGAGGCGTCAAATTCGATGTTCAAGATGATCAGATATGTCATTCTATAGTTATCTAATTGTATTTTTGAATTATATATATATCTTTCATATTTTTCCTAATCTGTATTAAATTTCCTTTCAATTTGGTGCTTCCTTCTTGATGCAACTATTTCCTTGTCTGTGATGAATGAATATTATCAATAAATTTCTTTCATGCGAAAAGTTTGATCAGTTATAGCATAAATTGTGTTCTAGTTGTAGATTTTGTTTGCTAAATTTGTTTGAATCTATTTCTACAGGAAAGCAATGAATCTCAACAATCCCCCAGTGAGAGTAGGAGTTCGCAATCTCAAACTCCCAGGCCAAGAACCAGTAAAGATTATTATGAAACTCCAGTAACGAACCAAAGCAGTGATAGCGCATATCCAGTTTTTATAACAAAAAGATATCCGCGTTCCTTAGAAAGGACTACAAGTTCAGGTTTTCAACCATGGCTGCCAACCGTTCAAAAACCAAAGGAAAAAGTTGAAAAATCTGAATACGAGGAACTTGCTGAAATCATTTTAAAAACATCGAAAAGTGAAACAAATTATCAGGATAGCAGTAAGTTACCCAACTTGGAGGAAATGGGGTATGATGTAGAAACACTTTCAGAACTAATCAAGGCACTTTCAAAAAGATCAAAAAGTAGTGAAAAATCCAGGGAAGAAAAGGACACAACGAAAAATCAGAATGTAAGAGATCGTCGACATAATTCTGAAAGTTTACCTAAAGCTCCAAAGAAAAGCAGTTCTGCTAAAGAAAAGTCGATAAATACAATTCGAAACAAGCACTTGAAAAACCTTAATAACAAAGTTGGATATAAGGGGGAAAAGCCTACAAGATAACGACTTATCTATATGCTATAATTAAAATTAAAATGTTTAAAATTTTAATTATAGAATCAATTTTTAAAAAAAAAAAATTTCTTCTTAAAGATTGGATTATATATATTAAAGTTATTGAATATCCCTATCATCTAATAAAATTGTTGTTTCATGTTATGCGATCTCCATTAATTTACAATATTTAAATTGGTTGTTTTAACAAAATAATTTTAAACTTCCAAAAAAAATTTTTATTATTTTTTTATTTTTTTTTATCATTTTGGGCAGTTAATACAATCCAATAAAAAGAAGAATGATAAATTTAATTTTATATTTCTCTTTTGATATTAGGTCATTTTAGTATCAGTATCTTTCAGAATTGGAGAACCAATTCCAATTTATTTTTTAAAAAATTAGTTCTTTCACTGCATTAAATAAGATTTATTCTTTATACCTTTCTGAATGTTGAATTTCAACAAAAAAAAGAAGCTTAAATACCTCAAATTATTTTTTGAAAAATATATAAGTCAACATTAATACTTCTAAGTATAAAAGACTTAATAATTGAGAGAAAAGAACAATCGTTTTTACTGCCAGGAATAAAAGCCAAGGAAAAATGCCAAAACATTTAAGGTATCCGAACACATTCGGGGCACTTTTTAACAAAATAACATATTTAAACATTATAAAGGCTTTTTTAGGACTCAATACCAATAAATACTAATATTTAACTAACAATATTTAAAATAAATTGCCTAAATTTTACAGAAATCACAATTATAAGTGAAATTTTAGCAACATTTTTGTAAAACTTCAAAGCAATTAAAGAAAAAAGTAATAAACTTATATTAGTAAAAGTATTACCAAAACAATCTAGATGCATTTACTACTGATTTACTGCATGTACTAAAATTTTAATGCTTTATGAAAATTTGAAAATTTTAGAGTTGATTGAGTAAACATTATAAGAAAAATCACATTTTTTTATGAGACCATTATTTAAATAACAAGCCCTAACTCAAAAAATATTCATACAATAAGCAATATTTTAGTACATTCTCTAGAAAATAGCATAAATATCAGGTTCAAAAAGTTTTATTGAAATAAATTTGTAATATTTTGAGTAATCAGACTCGCCATGATAGATTTCGAGTAATTTAAATGCCCACTTCTGGTAGATCAAAGACCCACTCCCGGTTTTTCTAACTTAATAAAATTGATTGTAGCTTGGCCTCTAGGTAGAGTAGAAACAAAACAAAATATGTTTTGTAAAGCCAAAAGATGCCTCTATTCAATAAAAGAGAAAACAAAAATATCTGTCTTGACCGAATTTCGTCATTTTCAACGTGTTCGGATACCTTAATAAGTATGTTTGCACTAAACAGTGAAGCCTTCATCGATATTTTAAGTAAGTATATAAGACAACACAAACAAGCATTAGACATTTTAATTAAACGTACCTAATTTTGCTTATCTCCCTTGTCTCATGCTTTTAAAAGTATTTTAGAATGTAGTAATAGCTAAAAAAATCAATAGTTTTAGGTTAGAAAGTTTAAGTTCGACTTATATTTATTTTAAAATTATACTTTAGCCGTTCAACGAAATTCAATATATACATGCAGGATAATCGTTTGACCACTCCCTAATAAAACCAGACTGTTTTGTAAAAATTATTCCTTTTTTTCAGTGGTATTTTTAAATCTATTTCTCTATTTCAAAAGTTAGTTATATATGAGCAAATGTAAGTAAATTTAAAAAGAAGAAATGAATCATAGCAATTTGAGTAATGTATAATTTCTCTTTAATAGAGTTAAATGCAAAATTGGATTTTTTTACTTTCGATGTATTTTAATATAGTTTTTATTATTATATTGATTATTTTCTTCTCTTTATTAGTTACTATTGCTACATTTTTACTCGCCATAAAGCGTTATGCGTGATAATTTCATTTCTTAGATAATTTCTTGGTGAAAAAATAATATAATATATATATCGAATTTAATGAAAATCCAAAATAATTAAAATAAAATATGGAACCTTAATGGCTCCTTAAACATTAAAATAAAATATGGAACTCCACTTGAAAATGAAATACTGTAATTGTCTTTTGTGGTACTTCCAATGTTGTACCTGATTAAATTTAAAGTAAGAAAAAAAATGTACACTTTTTGAAAGAAAAGTGTAGGCTATTTTCTAAAGGCATATTTACGATAGCATAGGCACGAGACACTATAGCCCAGTGAGTACGGTCTCATACTTTGTAACTGTAAAATCTCTCAATCGAGTCTCAGGCTCCAGTCCTAGTTCTACTGAAAACTTGTCATGTAGATGATGGGGTTTATCTTAAACGAAACTCAGAATGAAAGTTTTCACATGGAAAGGTCTTTAATATAGAAGAATGATGTATCAACTCAGTTATCCTTCTTATCATTTTATCTAAGTTCAAAGTTGTGAAGTTTTCGCCACACACACATTAGACATGTATAATTTCTTGTAAGACGCTTGGAAAAATTTAATTTACCCAACACTTTGAAGTTTGCAAATTTCCTTACAGTAATAAATGAATTTACAAAAAAAGCTCTGGTAATTACAAATTCATATAACAAATAATAACAAATTCATAAGCTAAATTTATATGTACCATTTTTATTTGAATCCAAGCCGCCGTCGATTCTAAGCTGCAAACCAAATTCTCAACGAGTTTTTGTGAAAAAAATAAAAAAATAATGTAAAATGGTTCGCATCGATATCCAATATTTACGAAATTAAGAAAAATTTAAATTGGATCTGTGATAAGAAGTTAATAATGAATTTATTTTACCAGTATTAAACACTTTTATATACATACATGAACCTGTTATTTCTCTAACCACCATCCTGGAAATTTTTTCATCTTCGATTCTAAGCTACATCCGATTTTCTGTATTAATAACATCGGGAAAAAAGAGCGGCTTATAAATTCGAATAAATATGGTATTTTTTAATGACTTTTCTTATGCTCAGATAACATCTTTAAGAATCATTCATAAATTATTCTATTTTAAATAATATTAATTACATTTAATTTAAACTTAATATTTTATTTTTGAGAAAATTTTATATGATTCCCTTTTATATAAAAGCCATTTCTTTTAAATAATACATTAATAACTATTATTGGAATTATTTATTGTGAATATTTTTGATAGTTCAACAGGCGGCTCCTCTCAAATCTCTTCATACGTAGCATTGATTAATCTGTGAGTCTACTTCTTGAAAGATATCTTTAATTTACCTTAACTTACCAACCTTGAGTAGCCAATTAATTCCGCTACCCAAGGAAAACTAACAAACAATAAATGCAATCGAGATACCTATGGTAAGGGACTTGGGTCAGTAACGTTAGAAAATGATTGAAGATTTATGCCTTCTGATCGAAGATAATATTCATCACAAAAATTAAATAATTTGTAATCATCGGATAAAGAGATTTGCATCAGCAGTTTCAAGATATTTGTGTGAGTGTGATTTATTTTTTTGGACAGACACCTTCAAATCTCCCTTCCAGATGCATATTTATTGGAAAAGAAAATTATGCAAATTTTGTTTTTTCGTAAAAAATAGCTTTCCAAATAACGTTCAATATATTACGATGATAACTATTGTTGAGTATCTTTCGATCTCATAATAAATGTTTGGATCATTCTTCTTCTTTTGTGGTGCTGTTTGAGATTTGTCTATTGTAGACATTCTTGTCAATTTTTATTTTTAAAGCAATGTTGAAAACATTCATCTACGGCAGTTTGGCAAGCTTTGATTCATACCATCCTAAGAAAACTGCGTATTTGGAAGTGTCCACTGAACCATATTAATTTCAGAGTTGCTTTTTTTAGAGTCACATCTAGGCTCTAATATTTCATGATATTCATGAATCATGTCTGACTTTAACGATTTTTCCTTTTCTACTTCACTTGCCATAATTAAAAGAAACTTTAAAAAAAAAACGAAATTTCTTTTACTTGTATTAATAAAAAAGCTTGATACTTCACATGTTGTGTAAATTAGCATATACGTTTTGAAAACAAATTGCTGATTTGACCTTTAAATTAGAGTATGTAGTTTTTTATTGCCATTGCTAAGCTAATTAAAACCATTCAACTAAGATCAAAAATAAAATCAAAATAATGTTGAATCATAAAAATCTCCTGTACATTTAAATTTTAAATCAGTCTTTTCATGTACATACATAAGGTGTGTATATTTTTTTAAATATATCTATTATTACTTTAAAAATATTTTTTGTTTCTTTATTCCTTAACAATTTAATCTTTTAGAAAAACTTCACAAGACTTTCAAATTATTAACTTCTTTTTAACTGCTTTTTAAAAATATATGCCACTTTTTAAAAAGTCTATTTCCTGTAAATATCTAGCTAATATTGATACCTCACAATCAAATTTTCTTTTGGTATATGAGTTTTGTAAACATCGAATCCATTACAATTAAATTTTTTGTCATGTAACGTGAACAAATGGTCTAAAAACAAATATGGGCTTCCAAAACAGAAAAATATACCTTACTTAATAATTACCTAAATACTGTTAGGTGGAATGGTTTGAACTTTTTTAGTAATATAGACGATACCGCAGAGTGTGAACATTTTTATTGCATGTTACATTAAATTTTCCTTTTAGATTATGAGGTTCTTTTTTAAATCATATAAAAATATTTCCTGTCTGGCATATATATTTTTAAAGCTTAATCATAAGTTAATTTTTAAAAAAATTGCGCAGTTTATTTAGAACAAGTAATAAAAAAAAATAATTTTTAAGTCAATTCCTACTTTGGTCAACAAAAAAAATTTTACTTTAGTTTATTTGTTTAGTTCTATTAAATAGTTAAAATTAATATAAATATGTATATATATATGACAGAATCACACAATATAAGTGATAAAATAGAAAGCGGTTTTCCTTGCAATTATCCATTTTCCTTTCTATGCAGGGTGTCGGAGTATTTTTTGTTTGTTTGTTACTATTTACTCATTAATTAAATTTAATTATTCTAATAAAATAGTATAGTAAAAAAAATCACATTTTCAGAAATTAGGCCATCTCAGGCGGGATACCAACGCACGACCTTTGACTTTGGGACCAACGCGCTATCCATTGCGTTACAGAAAAAACCAGAGATTTTCTTATTTATATATGGTGTTGGACCATTATTTTTGTTATTACTATTTATTCATTAATTAAGTTTAATTAATGAATTAATATTTTTTTAAAAAAACTCTGTATTAACATCAAGTGTCATCTACTATAAGTTTAAAAAGATGTATTTATACTTGAGTGGATGAATAGAAAGTATTTTATTAACGATTGAAAATTTGAGCAATATATTATTTTATATATATATATTGAAAATTATATAGTATATATATATGTATATATATATATGTGTATATATATAATATATATATATATATATATATATATATATATATATATATATATATATATATATATATATATATATATATATATATATATATCGGGAGAGAGTGAACTAATAGTAGGGATTGAAAAACCGTTACAAAGAATATAAAACTTCAGAGTCTTTATAAAGAAATGTATTAAAATGTGTCACGTTAATCACATTGTCACATTAACCCAACTGTACTTAATAGGAATTTTCGGCTTTTTCAACTTTGTTCAGATGGAAAAGGCCCTCAAATTGCAATTTTAAAGATGTATGGTTGACGAATGACAGTAATATTGACCATGTTTTTGAAAGTTATTTTGATATGTTTACTCTTACCATATTTGTTTTTACATAAGATGAGAACAGTAATTTGTGAAGATTTTTTCCGATTACCCATTACCTACAAACATTTTAAAGCATGTGGATTTTAATTTTGATTTAAAATCTGGACTTTATTTAAATCCATATGATTTATGCATTATATAGGTCATGAAACGTTTATTTTTATTCTGGGCAATCATAAGCATAAATTTGTTCCATCACTTTTGAGAAAAGCGAACAAAAATACCTTAATTTTTTTTATCACTGACCTCCTCAATAATGCTTAAAAACTTCTAACCTGGAGCTGTTATGGTCTATAAATTTCAAATCCCGCGCGCTTCAGATACAAATCAGAGAATGATTTCCGAACAATGGGATATAAATCTTAGAGCGCCAACTCGACGACCTATCGTGACTCACGGAAATGAGTAATTGCAAAAGAGAAAACTTTGAAGAATAATGATATAACTTCATTTTATTCACAGAATTTATATTTAAAATTGATTTTTCGTATTTTATTCATAATTTAATCTGATTTTTATTTAAATCATCGATGAAATATTCAAATAAAAATATTTATATATCTAAGTAAGATTGCACAGGTACGATTTTGAAAGAAAATGTTCTATCTCTCTGTTTCAGCTTTTCTTTTAACCAATGTTTTTGTTATTATGTGTTTATGCTTTGATTGCATTCGTTTACTTGTTAGCTTTATTTCATTAATTTAAAGAATTTAATAGTTCGAAACAATTAATCAAATATATTAATTTAGTACACATTTAAGTCCAAAGATTCACTTTAATATAATGGCCATAAGGACCATAACCATTTCGAGAACATATATTTTTATTGATGTATTGCAGTCTATGTAAGAAGGGTTTAACGCGCATAATTTCTAAATTATGTTTCCGATTACATAACATATTTTTTTGTCTTTTTTACTTTATGTCACCTTTCTTTTCTAGGCTCTTTTATTTATTTTGGAAAATTTGTTTGATGTTTCTTTTTACTCTTAAGATTTTTCTTATTGCAATATTTAGAATTTATAAAAGTATATATATTTTTTTAATCATGATTACAAGAATTAAATAAATATTCTTTTTTCTTAAGTGATAGATCGCTCTTTAAATATTCTTTGATAGAGAATATGAGAACAATTCATAATTTAATAGAAGGTTGAAAATTAAATTATACAGCTGTAACGTGTTAAATCTTGCCAATTTTTTCAAAGTTTGTAGGTCATATTTAATCCCATATATATATGTGTGTGTGTATAAATATAAAATGTGTGTGTGTATATAAATATAAAATATATCATATAAAAATACCTTTGTCTATTTTTATCATAATTATCCAACTCCTGATTCTTATATCAGTAACATATTGTCACGGAGTTCGAAAGAAGAGTATACAGTTCAATTAAACAAACAATTAGATTTATTCTAACGCTGGGAGCTCGATACAACACTGGACTGAGAACATGCCCAACTGGCGATGAACTCTGCTTTATACACTTCGGAATATTCGAGAAATAACCAGTATGCACTCTAAAGAATGATCTGGATTCATCTAGAACCTAGAGAAACAATACATTAAAAACGGAAACAAAATTCAGTCTTTGGATAAATCTGCCGGGGCCGGGATTCGAACCCGAGACCTGAGGAAGTTCAGTCCAACGCTCTGCCAACTCGGCTATCGGGACTTGTAGCAAATTATGCGTGTGGCATTGCTCCCCTCGAAAAAAAGAAGACAGCGCCCCCGCTGTCATTTTGTTCAAGGGTCTTTATTCTGGAACGAGTGATGGGTCCTTTGTATGATTCTTTGGGAGGAATATCCTCGGTTTCGATTTGCTCGGCGGGATCATGGTACGGTTTCATACGCAGTACATGGACAACTTCTCTTAGTTTTCTTTTCGTGAAGCAGGATCAAAATCTTGTACTTCGTAAGTCACGGCTGATAAACGGCGTAGCACCTGATACGGTCGAAATACCTTCTTAAGAGTTTTTCGGAGAGACCGACTTTTCTCACTGGAGTATAAACCCATACGAGATCTCCGGGAGCGTAGGATACCATTTGGTGTTTGGAATCGTAACGTCGACGATCTTTGTCTTGAGCTCTCTCAGAGTGTGCACTCGGGCTAGCTGTCGTGATTCTTCGGCTCTGGCTGCTATCTTGGTGATATTATTGTCATCAAAATCGTTAGGACAGAATGGTAGCATTGTATCTAGTGTCGTTTCCGCTTCACGACCATGAAGTAAATAGAACGGCGTAAAACCTGTGGTCTCTTGTTTAGCGGTATTATAAGCGAAGGTTACAAATGGTAGAATTTCATCCCAATTTTTCTGCTCTACATCCACATACATTGACAACATGTCGGCCAAGGTCTTATTGAAGCGCTCCGTCAGTCCATTTGTTTGGGGATGATACGCCGTTGTGAAACGATGATCAATGTTACACAAGTCGACGAGAGAGGAAACAAGTCTGGATCGAAAGACGGCTCCACGATCTGTGATAATTACTCGAGGAGCTCCATGCCTGAGGACAATTTCTTCAAGTAAGAACTTCGCTATTTCGTCGACTTCGGCTGTCGGCAAGGCTTTTGTTATTGCATATCGTGTTGAGTAATCCGTGCAGACTATTATCCATTTGTTTCCATGAGCAGACTTTGGAAATCTCCCAAGGAGATCAATTCAATGCGATGGAAAGGAGCTATAGCTGGAGGGATGGGAACTAAACGTCCAGGTGGTCGTTGAGGAACGGACTTTCTCCTTTGGCACTCCCGACAATGCATGACATACCGAACGACATTTCGGTACATTCCCGGCCAGTAAAATCTCTTGCGTATCCTGTCATAAGTTTTCGCGAAACCAAGGTGTCCTGCGGTGGGGGCGTCATGAAAGTGCCTTAGTATGTCTGCTCGTAGATGTTTAGGAATGACTGGCAACCACAATTTTCCATCTGGATCAAAATTCTTCCTGCAAAGGATACCGTCGATAAATCTGAATTCTTCGTTTTTGGATGAGTTGCTCAAAAGTTTTAATTTCGCAAGGTCTTGATCCTTTTTCTGTTCCATCGCAAGGTTCATACTCGTCGTGACTGCTAAAAATTTGTCTGATGTTTCCGTTTCCTCTTCCACTGGATTTCTCGAAAAAGAGCGTCGGCGTCACTATGCTTCTTACTGGTTTTATATTTTACGTCAAAATCATGCTCTTGAAGTCGGAGGGCCCATCTGGCAAGCCTTCCTGAAGGATCCTTTAAATTCATGAGCCAGCACAAGGAATGATGGTCAGTTACAACAGTAAAGTGTTTTCCGAATATGTACGGCCGAAATTTGTTGGTAGCCCATACGATGGCAAGACATTCCCTTTCTGTGGTGGAATAATTCTTTTCGGCTTTTGTCAGAGTTCTAGAAGCGTATGCTATAACTTTCTCGACATTATTCTGAATTTGTACTAGGACAGCTCCGATACCGTACCCGCTTGCATCAGTATGGATTTCTGTAGAAGCTCTTTCGTCGTACATCCCCAATACTGGATCCGAAGTAAGTGCTTTCTTAAGACTGTTAAATGCTTCCACCTCTTCAGGACCCCAATGAAACTCCACGCCACTTTTCAGCAACGACTGCAAGGTTCGGCGAGATAACAGAAACCTTTAATAAATCTTCTAAAGTATGAACAAAGGCCAAGAAAACTTCGTATGTCATGTATATTCTTTGGAGTGGGAAAATTTCTTACGGCTTTTATTTTGTCGGGATCTGGACGAACGCCATTACTAGATACAAGATGGCCCAGAATCTTTACTTCTTGGGCAGCAAAAGACACTTCTTTGAATTTAATTTAAGACCAGCTTCCTGAGACATTTTAGAACAAGTCTTAATCGTATAAGATGGTCTTCAAAAGTTTCTGAGAACACTATTATGTCATCTAGGTAACAAAGACACATAGTCCATTTAAAATGGCGTAGCAAATTGTCCATCATTCTCTCGAAGGTCGCAGGTGCATTACAGAGACCAAACGGCATGACTTTAAACTCGTATAAGCCTTCGGGGGTAATAAATGCCGTCTTTTCACGATCCGCTTCGTCTATTTCTATTTGCCAATAACCAGATCGGAGATCCATGGAAAAGAACATGGCACCTTTCAGACAGTCAGGCGTATCGTCAATACGAGGCAGAGGATAAACGTCTTTTTCGTGACGCTATTCAGCTTGCGATAATCGACGCAAAAACGCCAACTACCGTCTTTTTCTTACGAGCACAATGGGTGATGACCAAGGACTTTCAGAGGGTTGGACGATACCTTCATCAAGCATTTTCTGAACCTCTTCATGAATGATGCGTCTTTCAGTCGGCGAGACTCTGTAGGCTCGTTGGTTGATTGGAGCATGATCACCAGTAAAAATCCTGTGTTTCACATTCGTCTTTGCGGCTGTCGACTTGTCGGTCTTCGTGAAAAGCCCAGAAAATTTCCGGAGTAGTTCGGATAGCTTGTTTCTCTGTTCGTCACTTAACTCGGGTGATATCTTTAACGAACAATTCATCTGTGACTCCGAAGTTTCTTGCTGGTCATCCAAGCAACCCGATGTGTCAGAAATAACACATAGATGCCCTTCATTTAGTGGTTCAGCTTGGCCTATGCACATTCCTCTAGGGATGATTTGGTTTCGGAACTGCAGGTTGGTAACCCAGACATCACTTTTTCCGTTACGATATGTGGATACCATGGACGGTGTAGCAATATTTTTCTCGAAGAGCAAATGTTTGCTGCCGTCTAGAACTACATTTATGTCTCCTCGGGTTTGATATCCTGATACTGTTATTCTAGTTAAAGAATGCGGCTTAAGTGTATAGTCCCTGGTGGCATACAAATTCCAGGCGTCAGGCGCTGTGGAGTCGCGACAGATGTCTTCTAGAACAAGTTCATTTTGTCCACATTTTTATAACGGCTTGAGACGCCTCTAAAAAGTCCCATCCTAGGATGACGTCATGGCTACAATGTGATAAAACAATAAATTCAAAAGGAAGTTCTCGATTGTTTATACGGACACGTAAAACACATTTCCCTATCGGCCGAACAAAATTTCCATCCGCAACTTTCAGCATAACGCTCTTGGCATCAGCAAACAGAACTTTCTTTAAAAATCGGCGATACTTATCGGATATGACAGAAAACGATGCCCCAGAATCTACTAGAGCACGTATCGGCTTCTTATCTATTATTACGTCTAGTTGGTTACCAGTCATCTTGGCGGTCGACGGAGGATTTCCAGTACACGCGGCCTCACCTCCTTGGAAGGTCGCTCTCCTTAGTTTTCCTCGCTTCTACGGCCTGGCGACTGACTGGATCGGCGATATGGCGACGGGGATCTGTAACGACGTATTGGGATCGGCCTCTCGTGGACTTGGCGTAAAACGGCGAGAAGAGTTTGGTCGGCGTATTTCTTCTTCAGTGCCAACGTCGTCGAAGTTCCGTCGGCGGTTTCGAGAGTTCAAAGACAGCCTTTCTCTCTCGGCAGTAGCGCATTACATGTCAGGACGTCCGCAGTGGAAACAAACAGGTCTGTTGTCAGCCGTTCTCCACACATCTGTTTTTCTTGGTTCAGGTGGGAATTTCTGAACAGGAGCTCTGTATTTCCTGGTTACAGCGGCGTATGTTGGTCGTGGTCTAGTTTCTGTAGGTTTTTTTGTTGACACTGGGGCCAAAACCCTTTCAACTTCGTCTTGAACGATCTCTTCTAAGGATTGGGGATCGAGTCAAGATTCTTTGCGTCTGGTTAACTAGTCGATGGACTTCTTCTCGTACGATTGTGCGAATAAGAGAGACCAAATCAGTCTCATCCGTCAGGGATGCAACCGGTACGACGTTTGGAAGCCTTTCAAATCTCGGTCGACCAACTCTCTTCTGCTTCATATCTTCGATATAGTTGCACCATTTGATAAAACTTGCTGTGTCGTTGATTTCTCTCGTCAACAGGGCCTGATAAATATCCTCAGCAACACCTTTCATTAGGTGTGACACTTTTCGTCTTCTTTCATCAGAGGATTTACCTCTTGGCAAAGTCCTAATACACTTTGTATGTAGGACTGTGTACTCTCGCCTGAACGCTGGGCTCGGCATTTTTAGTTGTTCTTCTGCCCTTCTGGTATATTTTTGACGGTGCCGAAAAAGTCCACTTAGTCCATTTTTAAACGCTTCCAGGGAATCTAAGGCGTCTTCGTTGTTGACATACCACTGTCTCGCAGTTCCGTCAAGAAAGAAATAAACGTTAGCCAGGCACATCATGTCATCCCCTTGTTAAAGTTGGCTACTCGATCGTACTCTTTAAGCCATTTGAGAGGGTCTTCCCAGGCGCTCCTCGGAAGGTCGATGGGCTCCCTCCATTGCTGTAACGAAGGTGTTACTACAGCGGGCTTGGCTTCTTGCTCGGTCGGCATTTTTGTCCTCTTCCTACTATTTTTAACAGTCCGAATTCGGGGATAATCCTCTTAACCGGAGGCTCCTGCGAAGGTTGTCGCTATTATCCACGTTTGACGTAATTGTACCCGGCGCCTCCACCAAACTTGTCACGGAGTTCGAAAGAAGAGTATACAGTTCAATTAAACAAACAATTAGATTTATTCTAACGCTGGGAGCTCGATACAACACTGGACTGAGAACATGCCCAACTGGCGATGAACTCTGCTTTTATACACTTCGGAATATTCGAGAAATAACCAGTATGCACTCTAAAGAATGATCTGGATTCATCTAGAACCTAGAGAAACAATACATTAAAAACGGGAAACAAAATTCCAGTCTTTGGATAAATCTGCCGGGGCCGGATTCGAACCCGAGACCTGAGGAAGTTCAGTCCAACGCTCTGCCAACTCGGCTATCGACTTGTAGCAAATATGCGTGTGATTCTTATATCAGTAATTTATATTGTAACGGGTCTATTCGCGTTCTTCTTACTAATAATTCTTTTAGGGAATAATGGGTCTTTAAATATTATTCTTTTTAAAACTTTAGAAGACGTAAGAAGACGCAATTTATTCAAATCAAAGCGTGTATCTAAAGATTAACACTCAAGTTCGAAGAGAGAATTGTTAGAAGCTAACAGGATAGCAAGTAGAGATTAACATAAAGCTAGGCGAGAGTGTTTCGTAGATTATTTGATTAATATTAAGATTGACGCTTTGTCAATTTGTTGTTAAATTGAATTCGGGTCGGTTTGAATTAGATTACTTTAGAAATTATCTTCAAATATAAGAAGGTGTATTGCTTGGGCGTGCTAAGTGTAAGTGATCCGATTTATTATTATATCTTCAATTATCTCGTCTACCTCGTTATTGCTCCCATATTTAGCTACTGGTGCATTTCTTAACTTGGGTTGTTGATATTTATTACGTTTAAGAGGATTGTTAATAATAGTTTCTTTGACTATGGTTAAGGTGACAGAACACCTTTAAAACTCAATTTTTGGTCAAAATATCGATTTTTCGTTTTTGGTCTTATATTAAAAGTTCAATCTTTTATCTTTGTAAATCTGTTTAAAATTTTGTTTCTATCTTAATTAGAAGCCGAGTTACAGCTTTTCAATATTACTTAATCATCAATTTCTCGGACCCGAAATAATTTCTGCTTACCGGAAGTGGCCGAGTTGTTTGTTTACGTTTCTCTTTCATAGTATATGGCATGAAATATTATAATTAATATACAAATAGTTAGTCAAGAAATTAAAATAGAACATTTAAGAATAAATATAAATGTATTTGGAAATACATTTTTCCTTTTTTTATGTGTAAAACCTGGCAGCAAGTTTGTTGTTTTGACTTTATTTACATATGCGTTGGATTTTCATGCTGAAAGAATTGACAGCGTATAAAAAGTTTATTTGATTGTTTTTATTGTTTTATTTTAACTTAAAATAGTTATAAGTATTGCTAAAAGCGCAAGCGTCAATTTTATGGTAATAAATTCACAAACACTTCGAAAAATAATAGCACTTCAGCAGTTCTTGAATGTACTGTCAGCTGTTGGGAAATGAGATTTTATCAACTGCAGAAGAAATAATTGCTTGGTCCTGTGTTTGGTAACAGAATCGTTGACCTTGAACTTATTGTGAAGCTTTTTACTCAACTTTGCTGCCCAAAATATTTTGCTGAAAAAGCAGAACTATTCGAGGATTCCTGATATGGATTGTGCTTCCATTTTACACTAAAATGTAAGTGTTATGAATTTTTTTTTTTTGCATTTGCTTCATGAAAAAAAGTTGTAAGTGCACTTGTTATAAATACCAGGCTAGTATATGATATGCTGCAGATAGGCAAAGGTTTTGCTGGGGCATTTAAATTATGCTCAACATTAAATTTGCCTCGACTAACCAAAACCTGCTTACAAAAATCAGGATGCAAAGCTTTTAAAAGTGGTTCAGGAAGTAGCTGAGGAATCCATGATAAAAGCTGCTACTGAGATTGACAAAAACAAAATCTATCATCCGATATTGTAAAAATGTGGCATATCGGTGGATAAGCACATGGCAGCGAAGAGGCTATACATCTATAAATGGCTGTGTTGCTGCAATATCAGTTGATACTGGTAAGGTGTTAGACATAGAAGTTATATATGTCGTCCTACTGTCCAACATGTAAGAGACTTCAGACTATGCCAAGAAACTTTGAATATGAGTCGTCAAAAGCTGACCACATATGTCAGTGTAATTTCACAGGCTCTTCATCAAAAATGGAAATTATGGGGGCTTCCCGAATATTTCTTCGATCTGAAAAAAAACCGCAGACTGCATTACACTCAATATTATGGGGATGGCGACTCAAAAAGCTTTCATGAGTGTGAAAGACACTTATGGATTAAACAGTGTGACCAAGTTTGAGTGCATTGGCCATGTACAAAAGAGAGTTGGTTAGCGTCTGTGAAAAACTAAAAACTAAAGGACTGTCTGGAAAAGGCAAATTAACTGATAATTTTATTGACAGACTTCAATCTATTACGGAATTGCAATCGCAGCAATGTCGGTAACTTAAATGCCATGCAGCAAAATGTAATTGCTGCGTTATATCACTGTGCATCAAGTAATAAGAAACTGATGCATGGTCAATGCCCAATAGGGAAAGAAAGCTGGTGTTATTTTCAGCGGGGATGGCAAATGGAACAAAATGTTCCACAAAATATGCTGGTTTATAAAAGGATATTTTAAATATAAAATTAAACCAGTATATTTAGAACTATGCGACAAACAGATATTAAGTAAGTGCTTGTATGAACGCACGCAAAATGCCAACGAGTGTTTTAATGGAATAGTTTGGCATGTAAAAGTACCAAAGGAAGTTTTTGTTTCACTCAAAACAATTAAATTTGGGCCGTATAATGCTATTATACACTTCAATGAAGGATTAAATAGGTGTCTAAAAGTTTTTAATAAAATGAATATAGAAAACCCTGGGATGTTTACCTTACGGGGATATAAACATTTAGATAAATGCAGAATCCGGGAATCAATTCATAATGCAGACCCCAAAACAAAAGAAACACAGAAAAATTTTAAGGGCACTTAAAAAGAAAAAAAAAATAGTGTTTTAGAAGTTAAAGAAGGAAAGGATTATAAATCTGGTATATTTTAATAAGAAAGTAAGTGTTTTCTTGTAATCAATCATATGAGTTTAATGTTATTTTTGTCGTTTTCTCAAAATGAGTTTTTTCACATTTTTCTTACCGCAAAACACAATATCTCAAAAAAATTATGCTTTGAATGAAATAAAAATTTTATATGTATGTTTTTTAAATACTTATACAGGGAATAGACCTTTCTTAAGAGTTTGTGTTGAGTAGAAATTTTTTTATATAGCAATAAATTGAAAATTACAATAGCTTTTAAAGAAAATGTCAACGTATAGAAGCTCGAAACACAATAACTTCCCACGTAATAGTTGTATTACCAAAATAAGAGTCTATTCCCTAGATAAGGTTATATGCTATATTATTCAATTTACAAAATGTCAATATATTTATTTTATTTTCAGTTATCATGTGTTTTGCGTAAAGTCTTATTTTGCTTATTTTTTTAATAAAATACCCCTTTGACACTAAAAATGTATACTAACAAAACTTTTTGGGTATTTTTCTAATTTTAGAGACCCATAAGGTCATAAAATATGCATTTACAGGCAAAATTCAGGTTAATTCAAAAATTTTCTTCGAAGGTGTTCTGTTACCTTTAATATTCCTTCTATCCCTCGTACAGTAATGGATGGGTCCACCCATCCATTACAATCCTTTTTATTACCCATCCAATGTGATTAAAAATCGATTATTTATGTAATTTCATTACGGAAAAATTAAAGCGCTTAAAATCTTAGTTCATTCACATATACAGAAGAACATGGAGCCATAGTCAATGGGCTTAAGATACAGGTACTGTATAATTACTATTAGATTGCTTATTTTAAATAATAGCTATTTACAAATTGAGATTATTAGACATTCAAGAGTCATCCAAGTATTTAACTGACAGTCATTGGAAAGATCAAGTAATAATGGGCAAACTTTCTCATTCATATAGATTATTTACGTTTCCCATAACTGCTAACAGAAATCCTTTTAGAAAAAAAAAATGACATCTTTTGAATTTCGAAATTTATTCTTATTGGACAGTTATCGGTGTCATCTGTCTCCTGTTTCAGTTTCTGAAAGAAAAGTGTTTTTTTATGAATTGACAGCTTTCATCTGAATCAAACCCTTATGTCTTTGTTTGTAATAGTAACGTTTAGAAATGGAACACAAAGTAAGATTAAAAAGTGTCAGATGTCTGAATCTTCACTATTTTGCTTTTCAGAGCATTTGAAAAAAAAATTGATCGTTTTTATCGCTGGCCTTGACGCCTAAGGTTGCCGGTTTCGACCCTGGCCCATGCCGATGGATTTTCATGATGCAGAAAATCGCCGGTGTTCATGTCGTATGTTTATGCGGCATGTAAAAGATCACTTGAGTGCCTATTTATCTTGGGTGCTCTCGGAAAAATTTAATTCCTAGAACAAGTTTACATCGTCAGAGCTCAGGTGCTTCGTCTGTGGAAGAAATTGGGCTTCAAAATTAATGCGGCAATTGGTATCTCCTATATGGAGCTGCACTAAAAGGTTTTACCAGCTCCTGGGGAATGTACTAGGTCTGTAAAGGTAAAAATACCAATCTACAGCCCCATTGAAGAAAATATTCAAAATACTACAAGTTTTTGTGACACATCATAAAATCTTTTTATTCGACGAATTAAAAAATTTGGACCGAGGGAAAATATATTTCAGTAACTTTTGAATTTGCATGTATATGTTTATGTTCCTTAATTTTAAATAAGATGACATTATTGTCACAAGTTGAAAAGTAAAATTTAAATCATAAATTATTATATCTATGTATTCTTTATTTTTTGCCTTATCCTAATATATATTATAAACGTGAAAAAGTTTGTGAGGATGTTTGGGAGTCTTTCACGCATAAACAACTGAATGAATTTTAATGAAACTTTACAATAGTATAGCTTATACATCAGAATAGCACATAGGCTATAATTTATAGATATTGTGTGAAGTGTCCAAAATATAACGATAATTGTCAAGTAAGCAGGAAAAAATTCTGCTATCTGCAAAAAAGCCCGCGACAGCAAATATCTATCTTTTATGTGTGAAGCTAACCTTTGCATTTTGTTTTGTCTATGCCAGGCGCCAGGAAATGCGAAGTTTAAACAGGCAGAGTGTGAGAGGCTGATTACAATTTTAACATAAAAAATACAACAAAAAGTAATATTAACATATTGCACTTCCAGACGCTATAACTACGGTACGACTTTTTAACCTCTTAAGCACCCCGAGCGGATATAAACGTCTCGCTAAACCAAAGTGCTTTTTCCTTGACGTATATATGCGTCTTTCAAAGTACAATCTTTTCTGTGCACTGCTATCTATAAAATTATTCCGTAGGCTTTGGAATGTAATAAAAGGACCTTGCCAATGTTTGTGAAGGATTTACTTATTTCAGATTATGTTTGCTTCTTTATTCCTTCCCCATCCTCCCCGATACATCCCATACGCGTGCCTGCGTGGAAAACGGTTGGTATTGAGAAGCGAATAGCGTAACTTTTATCGGCAGTTAAGGGGTTAATTATAAACCGTACAATTTATAAAGATATTTTTTGTTTTTAATTTAATTTTTAATTATATTAATTATTTTATATTAATTTTATTTAATTATATGATAAGCCCATGGGTTCACTGGTAATTAAATTAATTACCTGGTATTGTTAAATTAATTATAAAATACATCGTGTAGCCCTGGTACTGGTATAAGTGTAATATATCAACGTAAATGTGTATTTTATTTTTTATTATGTCAGAATGTATTTTGTTTACTTACTTTCAATAAATTAATAATTTTCTTAAATAATCTTTTGTTTTCGACTTTTCAATATGCTCGCGCCCCACAGTTTGAGAAACGCTGCACTAACCTCTATAACGGATGGTATAGCTCAGGGATGGCGAACCATTGGCACGCGTGCCATTGATGGCACGCGGCACAATATTTTGGGCACGCCACCGATCAAAACGATCAACGGCGCGATTGATTCTTCAATCAAGGAATTTTCAGTGAGATTTTCTCAGTTCAAAGAATTATCAGAAACGCTCAAGTTTATTATGTACCCTGATGTGACATCATTTGATAAACTGAACTTACCCCACTTCGATGTTGTAAATTGAAGAATTTGAAATGCCACTTATTGATTTCTAGTCTAGTTCAATATGGATTCAAAACTTTATTCAAACAAGGAAAGAGTTAGAATTGATTGAAACAGAAAGATTAACAAGCAATATAATTAAAAATGGCAGTAACGAAATTTTGGAAACATTAATTTCGATTCTATATACGTTTAACTGTTTTAAGAAGCAGGCTTATGCTATTTTAACCATATTTTCATCAACCTATGCCTACGAGTCATTATTTTCAGAGATGAATAACATTAAAGACTCACTTAGAAACAAACCTTTTGGCAGATGACTCCAATTCGACATGCTTCATGCTAAAAGTAACATCTTACCCGATCCTAATATAATTTATTTGTCATCTAATCTACAACAGCAAGAAATCACACTAATGTTACTTTATATAATTTTAATTATACGTATAACTGAAACATTTAATACTACTAAATACAAAATGCATTTTTTCTGTAGTAAATAAAGAGCTTTGTGTTTTTTTGCTAGTATTCAGTTTTATTATTTTCCCAATAATCACAAGTCAAAATTATTTGACGGCACGTGTACACCTCATTTAGCATTCCCTTGGAAAAAATGGCACGTTGATCCAAAAAGGTTCTCCACCACTGGTATAGCTCATTGGTTGAAAGAGAAAAAAGAGTGGAATTTGTAGCTTTGTGGAGTTTTTGTAGCTGAACTTTTATGTTTAAATTTCGCCGTTAAATGGATCACTGAGCAAAATAGTGTCATCTCAGAATACCATCTGGACTTCTTCCTCCTTGATTCTCTTAAATGCTCGAGATCCAGAAGCAACTTTAAAAGCCTAAGAGATAAAAAACATCTCAATAGATTTTTGCATTTGTTCGCGGACACACTGGCGTTCTTGGAATGAGCGAGCCGATTGGCTTGCAAAGCTGCAACCAAAAGCGCAAATTGACATTGACGTTAATATTCCAAAATCGTTTTACAAGAAGATCACGAATGAAAGAATGATGAAGTCTTGAACCAAGAATATCTCATTTCTAATAAGGGGAGCATAACAAAGAAATTTTTTCCCACCATTAATAAGAGACTATCATGTCATCATTTTTACACTAACTACAAATTAACCCACTTCACTGGTCACGGTAATTTCAAAATACCTGAACAAATTTAATTTAGCTCCTTCATCTTTCTGTGACTGTAATATTGGTAGCGAGGAAAAATGGAACATGTGATCCTTCTGTGTTCCAAGTATGTCAGAGAGAGAAAGATCATAAGACTGGCGTTCAAGAGACTCAACATTAATTGGCCACCGAATTTTCACCAATTCCTTCCACCAGAAGTGCTTTCAATAATTTCTGTAAATTTGTTGCAACTGTTTGTAATCCTTTTAACTTCTTTTTTAATTGTTTATTTCCTTGAATGTGTGTTTAAGAATCTGTAAGTTCTATACTTTGTGGTGCACGGGGATTTTAAAATTGTTTTCAATAAAAAAAAAAAAAAAAAAGAGCGGAATTTATAGGAATTTTTAAGTTGAAAGAAAGAGTGAAAGTGTGCGTAAATCATAATTTGTCGTTATTATTGCATGAAACAATAATTAAATTACACAGATTGGAGGAAAAACGAATCAAATATATAAGAAGGACATTCAAAAAACTTCTGTACCAATTTTCAAAAAGCAGAGATTATTTTCTAATAGATGTTTGAAATGCTACCGTCAATAAATTCGTAATTTATTTTTAAAAACGAACTATAGAGATTGTGTGTATTCCACATTTGTTTTGTATAAATAAATTCTTCTTTTTCCGGAAGCAAATAAAATAAAATAAATTATAAAAGTCAAAATGCTCGTGAACTTCTTGAATTTCAGTGATTCGACCTTCCTTGAATTTTGCATTTCTCTTTCGAAAACAACTTAAAATATTAAAATTGCTAATTAAATTACCAATAGTTTAAAGAAAAGCTACCTTCCTGTATTTCAACCAAATTCGTGTTACAAAAGTCAAAGAATCGAAATTAACAATCCAATTGTTAAAAAAGAAGAAAAAAAAATTTCCTAACTCTCTTCTATTGAATGCAAAAGGCAAGGGTTCTTCGCCCCAAAAAGCTTCCCATCATTTTGTCTAAAAATATTTCGTAAGTATATAAATATGAAATTTATGAAGAATGATATCGTTTATATTATTGTAAGCAGCATAATTATTTTGTTGAATTTCAGCAACTGTTTGGAATTAAAATAATATTAACCCCTTGTGTGCGTAACAGACTGCGCTTTCCAGTATCCCCCGAAATCCCAGATTTCTGGGGGGTACTAACCTTGACATTACGACGCACATTTCATTTTTCCTTTTGGCGTTGACTAAGGCACACGTTTGCTCGTGTTTCATTTCGCTTTCTTAAGTTTGTATAACTATTTTGCGTTTTACTTTTCCTTGCCCATATGGCATCAACTGATTCTCACTCAGTATCCTTGGATTTCAACGATTCCGAAGGAGAATATTTGCTGGACACCGAGGAATACGACTCTAGTACGGATTTATCCATTTGAGATGAAGAAATGGAACAAAAATGGAAATACCTTATGTAAACGCACGTGGAAACGCTTTTTGTTCCAAGAAAGGTTTCGATCAATTTCACAAAGATTTGAAATTTTAGTTTTAATTTTCCTATTTTTTCAAATTTTTGCAACCTAGACATTTTGTGACTTATAACTTTTGTAATTTTATGCAATTCCAAGAAAAGAAAATCTACCTTTTAATGTTTCCTGTGCTGGTTACACTGTTTGTATACTTATATAAGCCATGTATCCACATGAGGTTACAATGGGATTTTCCCCTATGCATAGCATGTATCCACTGGTGGTTACATGCAAGGGGTTAAGGGATATCGTAAATCAGTAGGTACGAAATATTTCGCATTTAAATGAATTTATGCTTCATTTTGTATCCAGTTTTGATCCTACATTAGAAAAATTAAACGATTTCTTTTGATATAAAAATCCCTTTAAAAGCTCTTCATGTTATTGTTTCAATAATCTGGTTTTTTTAATTCATCAGTTTTAGAATGAGAAAAAATATAACACAACTAAATACAAGATTTAAATAATTAAGAAAAAAAAATTAAATTCCAGAACCCCCCTTTTTCATTACAAAAACGTCAGAAAAATTTCAAATAGATTTCAGATAGGAATACAGTAAAGTAATTTGTCTTATTTCGAAACTAAAACATCACTGAAGAAACCCATTTAAGATGCTACATGACTTACACCAGTTGGCCTCAGCTCAATTTTATGACGTCGAACGTCTACGCTCTTTCTGCAAGACATTCAACACAGTGCGTTAAAATTAGCATTGAAAACAGCGGAGAGCGAATAGAACACAGAGTAAAAAAGCCACAACCGAGACATCTGTGTCTTGGCAGACATGTTAGAGATCGCCATTGAGAACTTCGACTCAATTCTGTTGTGTAAAGAATGCACAAAGAGAGTTAACGATAAGGTGAGTGCTTTTCCGCTCAATAGACTCATAATTTGAGAAATTGGGAATTAATAATAAATATTAATTTTGTCTTGGGTTAGTTTGTACTTCCCTGATTCAAATATTTTAGAACATGTCTTATTTACTAAAGGAAATATATTTTTTGAAGGGAAAAAAATATTAATTTGTTGTGTCTGAGAGTAATGAATTATAAACAGCATTATCCTTTTGTTTCATTCATTGATGATGTAATAATGAGAGAATTGAAATCTATTTAGAAATATCTTACGAAGATACAATTTTGTGAGATGTTACAAATAAAATAATTGATATTAAAATCACGTACGTTAGCTATTATAGTCTGTAACAAAATAACAGTAACAACTGTAGCAGATTTTATGACATATAGAATACAAAATAACTAATAAAATTTTAGTTAGGTGCTGCACGGTGAGTGACTCTAAGCTGATTCAAATATTTTTGAATATTTACTCGTGCCTTAAAAAATTTATATACAATATTTAACACAACTACTAATAAACAACAAACAATACACTAAAAACACTAAACACTAGAACATAAAATAACTAATAAAATTTTAGTTAGATGTTGCATGATGAGTGACTCTAAACTGATTCAAATATTTTTGAATATTTACTCGTGCCTTAAAAAAATTATATTGATATGTTTATGAAATAACAGACTTTTCGGCGAAAACTATATTCTGATGTTCTATAAGTTGTCCTCAATTTAATGTTTCATGTAACAGTTTTTTGCACAATTTTTTAATTGTTATCATAAGTATTCGTTGTATAATATGCACTGGTAAATTTACAGCATGACTGTGTGTTGCGTGTAAAGTATGTTTAATGTTTAATCAATTTAGAAAATTAAATGTTGTTGAGTATTCCAAAAGAAATTTGATTTCAGGAAACGTTAGTGAATTTGTTTCCTGCTGAAGTAGATTTTATAAGGCTTATTGTTATAAATATAAAATTTGTGTGAAAGTACTACATTTTGTTGTCAGGAATATTTCTTAATTTGAATGGAATTCACGAAAGAATTGACTACTTTTTATGAAAACACTTATGAATTATGATATAACTTATTTTTGTATTACGCATTAACACTGATTACTTAAATTGAAATAAAGACCTCATTAAATTAACAAGGAAGTTTTAATTTTTGTGTGAAGAAGTAATTATAAGAAAACTGTTCTGTCAACATAAAAATATATTTGAAAGTATTGAATAGTTTCAGAATTCAACACACATTATATGTTTTTTTAACAATGGAAATTTTAATGGAAAAAATCGTACAATGATTTTAGAAAAGATAGTTATGCACATTAAGTGTCATACAGGTAATCCACTAAATACTTTCATTTACTATAATGTGTACAGCAAAAAACCTGTTAGTATGGAAGAAATTAAGTGTTTCACATAACAGAAAAAAAGATCTTAAGAAATTTTTAAGAAAATGCTACTTAATGTTGAAATATCTTCGTTGAAAATGTATTTGTGTGTTTAACAGCTAAGAAATCGAAATGGGAGTCGTCAAAAGCAAACAGAAAACGAAAGACGAGTTGAAAGCACAAATCCAAGAATTCAACACCCGTCTACAAACTGCTCTAATAGGTGTCCACCAAGCAAAGAAAACTTTCATCACTTTATCAGATGTGTGGTGTAAAAGTAGAGAAGAGGTCTTGACAACTCTTCAAAAGGTGGCAGAAAAAATTGACAAGCATCATCACAATGTCAATTTAGCGACTCTCACCGGTATATCATCCAGTATAGCTGGTGGTGCTGCTGGTATTGGGGGACTTATTCTTGCGCCTATGAGTGGTAATTAATTCATTATTTTTTAAAAAATATATTTTGTAGAATTTCTGTAAGCTCACCAATATTTTTGTATTATTATTGATATTGATGATTTTATAATTTTGTTTAAACATTTTTTAGAGATTTCAGAAGCTATGGTGTCACTCATCAACATTTACTAAACAAATATTATCTCCTTCCCTCCTTAAATAAGTAACAAATTAGTTTAAAAAAGAGCGGACCAGTTGGTAAAAGAGGCAACTTGCCAAGATGTGGACCTTTCCATGTCTGTGTTCTTGTCCCACTGGAAGCATTTAGCTTAGGAAAGACCTGTTTCGGCCTACACCACCGAATTCTTGACCTCACCTAAAGTTTTGTGAACTAAAAAGATTTTTCTGATAATTTATCAACGGCTAAAATGTAAGAAATTCTTTACTGATTTTAAGTTATCCCATATTGTTACAGTAGATGGAAATTTTAAGAGCTATTTGTCTAGGTTTAATTTAATTGGCAGTAATACTTCTTCTTGTGGTCAGTATGCCGAAACTATGGAACATGTCTTGTTGTATTTTAACCTATATTTTTGTGAAAGAGAAAATTTTAAAAAGAAGTTGAAACGTTTAGGTATTTTCTGGCCATCTGTTTTGTCTTTATTGGTCAATTGTACTGAAAGCCTTAATGTGTGTCTTTAGAAATTTAGTTTACTGCATAGATTTTAAAAGTTTTATAGGTACCTCCCCCCTCTTTATATTGGTGTATTCCCGCTTCCTTTTTCTTTAATATTTGTTTCTTTTATGTATTTTTAATGTTGTTTTAAATTATATAGTGCTGTTACCACTTTCATCTGTAAGCCACAGGTTATGCAATGTGGAGCATGAGCAGTTTTGCAAATAAATTAATTAAAACAAAGCATTCTTAAGCCAAGCAGCCCCATTTTGTAACGACTACTCCACCAGTAATCCCATAAAATCATTTTCTAGCTAATGAATTGCGAATTCATTAGGAAGAAAGGGTCTTTTTGGTATACTGGTGGTAGAGTCTTTACAGAATGGGATGTGCCTCAAAAGCGTGCGAACTCTGTAAATTTGCTTCAAAAAATGTATTCCAAAATAAATGCTACACAATTTCTAAGAGTAAAGAATGAGAATGAAAATACCATATTGAGATAATTTTAATCACAAATAGAACAATTTTAATTGATCTTTAAGGAATTTCTTGCACATAAAGCTTCCAGATTACATGCCAGGTTTCCTGAAGATTTTGACGACGATGTTTTTCCTTCTTGAGATGAGTTATTTTGTATGACTTGCCACCACTTATCATTATAATATTTTCTATACACGTTTGAAAAGTTAAAAACTGATTGTCAAGCTTTCCCTTTTATATATTTTGAAAAACGACTTCAACAGCATCAACTAAGTTGTTAATGTTCTTTGTGGGTATCTGAGGTTGCAACGACTGTATTGCATTAAAAAATCGAAATCCAGTACATTTAAATCAGGTCAGTCAGATATTTGATACGACAATCCGATTTGAATTTTGAACAGGGGTGGAGATGGTTTAAAGTTATTCAATTTCTTCATTTCTTGAACTGTGTAACAGTTTCAGTCGTCGTATACTGTGTTTCAGATTAAAATAATGTTTTAAAACTTTGATAAATGTTTGTGTGTGAAGAATTACCATCCATCTTATGCATGGTAACAGCAAAGAATATAAATGTAATAGGATTAGAGAAAAATTCCTCACGCAGTTTTCCGTTCAATATACAGTGTATTTAACCCTTGCTATTGTAGTCATTAGCTCAAGTTATCAGAAAGTACTCTGTATCACAGTACATGAGATTAAAACCATACAATTTAGAGACGTAAAACTTTTCAAGTAGAATCTGATCTAAAAACTGTAAGTAGTTTCTAATAGCATCATTTCAAACCTAACATCAGTTCACTCTTATTTGAAACAAGAATGTTTTTTTAAACGCCGTGTCACGTAGTGTAATTTATAGCTGAACATGTAACGTTTGTGTTTTCCGAGAGAGAAATCAAATTATCTATTCAAGTATGTAATCTAAGTAAATTCAGAAAGGTGTAAGACACGGCAATCAAGAGGGTTGTTTAAGGTGGCAAGAGGATCTCCGAATAACAAAAGTATTTTAATCCGCATCAGTAAATGATTCAATCCCTTTCAAACATGTTTTATATATATGCTGCTAACTTGAAATAATCACTTGAAAATAAAAATGTATTTCTTTAAAATTTCAATTTAAAATTACTTAATATTGATGCTGTGTCAAAATTTTAGTCGTAGATAGTACCATACTTAATACCATGGTCAAAGTTGGAAAAATGTATTAAATAATCTGTCCATGGTTATTTATGTGAAAAAAATACGAATTGCCATTATGTTTCTTTGAGCAAACTTCTTGTTGCTGATATTTTTTCAAAAGGCATTGTGTGTGTGTGTGTGTGTGTATTTCTCTAATTTTAAAATAAACCATTCTTATCGTATTTCACATTATTGCTATCAATTTATTTGAATTTGTAAAATTTGAAAACTATATAAATTTAACTAAATGAATTACTGTTTACTCTATTGTTCAATTAAGATTTAACTCGTTGATAGTAATAATTAAATTTTTTTCCTTCCCCTTATTTGTACACATTGAATGTCAGATGCTTATATCTAACCATAGATTTTTTTATTGTAGACTGAATTAACTAAAATCTTAATTTGATTGAAATGTCCAAATTTATCTTTATCTATAATTTTTAACAGCCACTATTCAGTTTGATGAATGAAATCGTTTTTTCAACATGAAAAATACAATCATGTATCAAATCATGCAGTCTAAACTAAAACCAATTTTGAACGTGCAAATTCTGTATAGTTTTAAATGTAACATTCAATCACTAGTATTAATATTCTTCCAAAATTGTTTAAAAAAAAAAACAAAAAAAAAAACACACACACATTATTTTCATTTTTTAATTAATTTATTTTAGTGTATAATATAAATATTTTTAAATAAAATGCACTTTTTTCTGCTTACGTTTGCTTATATGGATTTTTTAAAGGTAATCGGCAACGATCTTAGTTCATAACCTTGACCCATTCATCTCGTTCTTAAAGTAAAATAAAAAGGCATAATCAAATTGCTATAAATGTTGCATTTTTAATCAAATTACAAGGGTTAGGTTCTAAAGATAACAGACATGGTTTTTCGGAAATTAAGTAAAGAGCTTCCTCGGTCATGTCTTTTTTTTTCAATTTCTACTATTTAGTTCACACTCTCCCTACATATATTACATATCTCGTTCAAATTTGCAATCGTTAATAAAATACTTTTTATTCATCTACTCAAGTTCAAATACATTTTCTTAAACTTGGAGGGGATGACACTTGATGTTAATACAGTTTTTTCAAATATTAATTCATTATAATTTAATTAATTAATTAATTATAGTTTAAAAGATTTTATTTAAGTCGATATTATTCCTCTAGATGGCAGCACCATTGAATAAAATAGCTTTTGTTAAATTTGTGAAGATTTAACTTAACCTAAATAATCATATGCTAGTTAGACGTCAGCATTCCTTTTACACTGGTTTTAAGATAAATTCTTACCTATTATGTTCAATTTTTATTAAAAAATTGTAATTAAAAATTTAATGTGGTTAAAATGTTTTTCATGTTAATTTAAAAGGTGTTTTACCACTTAATATTGTGATTCTGTCATATGTATATACATATTTAAACTGATTGTAATTTTTTAATAAAAAGTAACTAAAATAAAATTTTCTTTGTTGACCTAAGTAGGAACTGATTTTAAAACATTTTTTTTTTGTATTACTTGTTAAAGATAGAGTTAAAAAAATAAATAAAAGCTGGCAACAAGGAAGCACCTGAATTGATTGATTGAAACGCTTGATTACATTTATCAAGTGACCACAATGTAACAGGAATAGAGCATATTCATGGGTATTGAACAGTTAAATTTTCATTAAAGAAACAAAGCAAAAATATATACAAAAAAGAAAAGGGGGTATATTTAAAAAGTATTACAACTTGTGTAGTTGTATAAATAGTCTTATTGCATATTCCATTTAAAAAAACAGAATAATTTTCTATTAACTTTTTAAGGTATTTTATTTTATAAGACGAATCATAAGTTCAAATTTTTAATATTGGGATAAAATTCCAACAATAAAAAATATTTTTTTTGCATATGACTAAATTTCTCTCCATATACTAGGGAGTTACTGGGAATAAGGTTTAATTTGTTTAAGTGTTGCTCTTTTTAACGAAATATTTGAAGTTGTCAGCAATCAAATATCCATCAAAAGCAATGCCTAACGACCGTGACCTTTCTTTTCAAACCACCTAAGTATAATTTGTATTTTAAAGATAGGAAATCCTTGAGAAAATAAGCATAAATTTTGCTTTAAGTGTATTTGATGAAATACTTTTTAAAGGAAGCATTTAAAATATAGTTAAACTAAATGCAAATATTTTCTATGCCTATCAAATTAGAGAAATTTGATTAGAGAATTATGTCTGTTACACGTATTATATATAAAGAAACGTATGTTTTTGTGAATTCATATTTTGGTTACAATATTTTTCTCTGTATTTTAAGACACCCCCCCCCAATTTTCATATTCTTTTTCTTGTGAACTTCAAAACTTGCAATGTTTTAGTTTTTAAAATGACAATTTTGAGTCATGAACTAGTAAAAAAAAGGAAACACGGTTTTTTACCGTTCTTATTTATAAGAAAGAAGCACATAAAACAGATATTTTAGTGAAATAATACCATGATTCATTTTATAGAATTATTGGGATAACATTGAAAGTTATTATAACACCACAAACTAATTTAAAATGATTAAAATGGAAATTAACAAAAATATTATTTTATATTACTTCGTAAATATATTTGGTAATATTTTTTTTATTATTATTTCTGTCTGATAAAATTTATATATCTAATATATATTATAAATGCGAAAGTTTGTGAGTACCTTTGTGGGTCTTTCACGCAAAAACTACTGAATGGATTTTAATGAAACTTTACAGTAATATAGATTATACATCAAAATAGCACATACGCTATAATTTATACCATAGACTATAACTTATAAAGATATTGTATGAACTGTCCAAAATATAACGATATTTGTCAAGTAAATAGGAAAAAATTCTGTCATCTGCTAGCAATTCTGGCATGCGCTGCAAAAAAAAAAAAAACCCACGTCTGCATATATCTATCTTTTGTTTGTGAAAAACTTTTTTTGTTTTGGCTACGCAAGGTGCTCGCTTCTAATTAATTCCTCTGATATAATGCCTATTTTTTTATTTCAGAATCAAACTAAGTTTTGAAGGGAGAGGTTGTTATAAATCTCTCTTTATTTTAATGTTTTTTTTAACATCTTATTATGCACATTTGGTAGTAAGAAATTGATCTTTTTTCCAAATAAATGCTTTTGTCAGTTCTGATACTTAAAGTAAATAAACTTTCTCTTTTACACTGCATCATTTGGACAAATTTTCAAAATTTGTTTGTGGTTAGTAGTTAATTATAACGCTATAATTTTAATTGAATAGGCAGACATTGCATTTTAAGTATAGAAATAATTAAAACTATTGTACTGTATCTTTTGGAACGAGTGAATATTAACGTCGTACTGTTCAGCTACATGAGGGCTTTTGGCAACGGATCACGTAATTTTGAACCATGGTCAAGTGACGTGGACGACACCTGAGCTGGCACCCTCTTTTCCTAACTACCACACCACACCAACTCAGAAGGAATATTCTACCAATACTTAGCAGGAATATTCTTTGAAATCCACTCTTCCAAGATACATGGCAGTACGGGTTCCATGATGAGTATTTTAGCGGAAAAAATAGTTTGTCAAAATTTAAGTGTCTTATGTTTTTGTATGTTAATGAAGACCTTAGAAAATGATTTGACTACTTATTTTAAGTGAACGGTATATATAATTAATTTTACAGTGGAATATCTCTAATTAATTTATTAGCTCTAATGGGTTAAATTTTCCAAAGTGGAGTATTTTGTTTATGTATATCCCTTAATTTTAAATGTAGTGATCCAAAAAAAAATATTGTATGAAAACTGCAGTAAATCATAATGAGGTTGGATAAAGTATTAAAGTGCATTTCTCCCCTACACGGCGGGTCTTACAAAGCTCTAATAAAGCTCGAGTTATGAAAGTAGCTAGGCATTTGCCAACTTGACTCTATCGTTAACATTTCGCTATGTTTTTTATTGAATCGTCATTATAATTTAATAAACGGCATTGCTTGCGAATATTACACAATTTTAACATAAAATAAATACTACAGAAAGTAATATTAATGTATTATATTTTCAGATAAAAATTACTTACACTATTTTAAGCGTTCATTACACAAAACTTTTAACAATGTGTTACTTTTGCTGAGCAGAGATCAGCTTAGGAAGGTATTTTCAAAAATCGACCCTCAATAGTGTTACGGGGAGTTATAAATAAAAAAAATATCCTTTTTATCGGCTATTAGATCTACATACTTAAAATTTAACAAAGGTGTTTTATTCCTCTCTCTTTTTGTTTTGTTTTTTTGTTTAGCTGAGCTACGCAAAAAAGCTTTTTTTTGTTTAATTTGCAATTCACGTAAAATTAACTCATTAAAAACTTCTTTATTCTTCAATCTGTGTTGTTTAATTTTTCAGTTCACCCGTGCGAAGAACGGGTATACCAGCTAGTAAACAATAATTGTTAAATAAATAAAATTTCCATTTAATAATTTTTGCATCCCATTAATGTGTTTAGACTCTATAATATTGTTTTTATGATTTTATAATGTTTTAACAATCCAGGTGGTCTGTCTTTGGCTCTCTCTGCTGGTGGATTAGTTGGGACTGTAGCCGGTTCAGCAACGACACTTGGAGCAAGTATCGCTGAAGTTTATCTCACGAAAGACTTAACTGAAAAGGCCTCAAAGGTTCTAGAAACCGATGCCTTTTACACAAATGCATTAAGCGCGGCCTTTAAAGAAGTGCTGTTACACGAACAAGAAGTCATAGGCATTCTATCCGAACTCAAAAACGACACATTGTTGGAGGACTTAGAAAAAGTTTTGAGATCATCTTCTTGTTGTGATGAGATGAAGAAACGGTTTGCTCACATGAAGGACGGAGCCAATTCATTGGAAGATATTTTGATTCTCGTCAAAAGCCTGTATCCGGATGATCACGAATTTTTGCGCCAGTTGAAAAAGACTGATGATTTGTTCGGTGAAGCGCCAAGTTTGTCATCGACGCTTTCTTCTTCATCTGGTTTCTTTCAGGTAATTATTTTAGAATTTTCTACCATTTCTAATTATTTGATTAACGATAGCTTTTTATGATCTAATTTTTATTTTACTTTTAATTTCAACGCTGCAATAGAAATAGGAGAATTGTGAAAAAGGTAAAGTCATTTTTATTGTTATCTTCTTTTGTTTGCATATATATACACTAAACTCAGTAAATGGAACAATTGTTGAGTTATGAAACGAACAACGAGATAATCAAAAACTTCTATATGGAAGCCATAAGAAAAACAATAGATTTATTGCGATATAAAATTCCAAAATTAATGATTCAATTTTTTAAGGGGGTCCGACATGACCATAGGAGCGCATGTTAAACTGCGTAAGTTTATGTACGTTTTCCCTCAGAAGCTACTTGCTTCTTTCTCATGGATAAAATTTTTACAGTAGGTTATGTGTACTATCAACAAAACTTTAACGAAGAATTTTGTCTTTTCGTTAAAAATTAAAGTAGTTATAAATTTTTTAAAAGATATCCAATTTTCCCCCTAAAATTTAGTTTAAAAAAGCCTTATCCCAAAAAGTTTGCTAGATGTATCTAATTCCCTCTATTAAAATGTGTAAACATGTTCAAAGTATGCTCACTGAAAATTTTAGGATTATATAATATGTAGTTTTTGTGAAAAAGGTACATAAAGAGAAAAATATTACATTTTGGGAAAACAAGCTTTAAAGTAAAAATTTGTAATTTATTGAGCATTTACTTATTTTTAGTACTTTCCAGAAGCATATAAAGCATTTTTTTACCCTCTGGGCCTACAAGAGGCTCTTCGAATTTCTTTTTTTCATTATTTTTAACAATTTTGCGTTTTTTGAGATCTCCAAATGTTTTCGTTGGGCTACACAAATCCTACATGAAATTAATTTTTGGAAGCACGACACACAATTATAACTTGGTTCAACATCACTATGTTTTAAGATCATTAATTTTGCTACATGACTCACATTGAACTGGGCAATAGCCATATTTATGCCTAATTTTAGGAGTTTTTAATTCCACAAATGTTGATCTTGGAATCACTGACCATATTATGTTATTAACACACCATACCGCGTGCACTCATACACTTTTACTAGATAAACCCAATACACTCTAATTTTTCCACTTGAACATCATGTGGAGTCGTGCTCATCAGAAACATATGCAATGAGAAACATAGGTGCTCCTAGCAGAGCTTATTTTATGTGCTTCTAGGCGTAGCTTCAATTAGAAAATAAATAAAAATACTTCTAATTATCGTATTGCCTTATATCATATAATTTTAAACATAAATATTTGAACTTTTAAAAAATATAAAAAAGTGAAAATCGATAATTTTTTTAAAAAATTAATGTACCTGATCTATTAAAAGATCCGAAAATTTGAATAATTATTTGAATTTAACATATGCTTAATTTTCAATTGTCTACCATGTTTCACGAGCTTTTACCTACTGAGACACCTTTTCGTAATTGGATTCGTACATCGAATCTAAAAGTAGATAATGTGGGAAGATCGGATTATATTTACGTATAACTTAAACTACGTATTTACGTATAACTTTTCTTCACGATTGATCAATTCAATGGTATTTTGGGGGTCTTAAAGAATAAATATAGCTTACTATTTAAAATTTTTTCAGGGCTTAAAGGAACTTGCCGTTGTAGGACCTGACACTTTGAAAAGTATAAGCGGAGCTGCTCTCCAGAGTACGGCTGCTAATAGTGCCCAAATTGCATCCTGTGCAACTCAGGTTATAACGGCCAGTTTGGGAGCAGTTTTTGTGGCTTTGGATATTTACCAATTTATGAAAACTTCGAAAAATTACGATGAAGGTTCCAAAACAGAGTTGGCCAATAAGATGAGAAGTGTAGCGGAAGATCTTGAAAAAGAGAAGCAACAAATAATGAAACTCAATGAATTTTATCGCCAACAAATACACGTTGATATCTTCAATGATACACAATAACACTTTTTAGACAGTTAAATACTTAATTGTTGTTTGTTTGTTTCTTTTGAAGAAAAAAAAGTATTTTGTACCAATTTCAAATTGGATTTAATTACAAAGCTGAGATATTTACAGAAAAGGTAGAGATATTGATAGAACATCTCTTTCTTTTCTCCCCTTATGAATTAAAAAGTACTTGAAATATCAAACAAAAAAATTTGATTTCCATTAAAATTAATTACGCATTTAAGAAGATACTCGGGTCTCTTAAATTTATCTCAATTACTCCTATAAAGGTAACAGAAAAGAGAAAAAAAGGATTTTAGATGAATATTTTAAATACATGGTTATTTCTCTTATTTAAGAAATAAATTTCATATTTTAACATATATAAAACATTTCCGTAATCGAGTGAAATGTGAATATATATAAACCTTTTTTCCCCTTCACCTTAAGAGGAATGCAGGTTTTTTTCAACGTCACATTTCCACTTGTGTAAGTCATTATTAGAAAAATATTATCTAAAAACTTAGGTAATTCGTAAACATCTTAAAAGATTTTTTTGTGCGTTGAACAGTTCTTTACTATTAATCATCAATTTTATTTTTACAACTGAGCAGAAGTCAAAAAGAAATATAATTGTCTTTTAAAATACCTATTTCTGTTGTTTAGTTGAGAAAATATTTTCAATTTGTTTACTTCATTGAATTGTTTTGAAAGATAACTGTGATAACATAACAATTTTTTAAAAAAAGATGGAAAACATTTCGGGTTTTGAATTTCGCTGCGAATGCATTCACTATAAGTATATAAATCGTACGTTTATATAAATAAACTTTTTTTTAAAAAAAAATCTCATGGATTTAAATTTTGCGTTATTTTTTGTGAGATGTAATCATAGTATTTTATGAGTATTACGAATTTTACTCAACATTCAATTGTTTTATTTTTAAATGTTCATTTAGGAAATGTATACATGAGTGTTAATAAGTATTTGTTCTGAGAGTGAAAAAAATTTGAAAACCTACTTGATAAACTGTGATATATATATATATATATATTATTTGTATAAAATCGAATAAAATGAAAAATTTCTTAAAGAATTTTAGTTCTTGTTAGTGTATAAAGATTAGCGTTCTTTCTCTAGAAGTATAACTATTACATGTTTTACTTAGAGTTAAATAAAGAGAAAATAAAAGAAGTAAAGTCATTACATAAATAAATAACAAACAGTTATCTAAATTGTTCAAAAAAAGTTTATTGGAAAAAAGATTCACATTTTTTTTCTATCACAGTGTCTTGCTAAAAATAAGAAAATACAGAAGCTGGAATCATTCATAATGCAAACACAGAAAATTAAAGGTAAATATTGCCATTCTTTTTTAAGAAGAATATAAAAAAAATCAAATTAATATTAACATATCGGCCCGTTGCATCTTACAGAAATTTTTGAAGATGTTCCCTACTCTCTCCGCGAGTCGTACAAATTTAAAATTTAGTGAACACCAAGTCATTATGCTGTAAAACTATTTCTATCAAATTGACTGCAGATATTTTTAGGGCTCTATAGGTATAAATTGCACTAGTAAAGTATATCTGTCTCCCCCCCCCATGATCAAGAAAATTCTTCGACAAAAAACATCACCATATTCAATATTTTTTGTAACTTCTCCTACAGAGCTTACGCTACAAGAAATAGAATATGCAGACATATACACATATTAAATAAAAAGCTTAATTTTTTTGCATATCGACGGCACTATTTAATGTATAAAAGTTTATAATCTGCTTACGTGTAAGTGCTGATACAAAGTGCAAAAACGGAACATTAACATACATGCTTTACACTTGAAATCACAGTTAAAGCCTTGATTTCTTTTGTTTTGACATTGAGATCTAACTACATTTGAGTGCTAATACATCTCTTGAAAGCCCTACACAAAATTTACTGCCAAACTGATTGAATAATTGATTCTAATGCAGTTTTGTGCTTCGAACAAATATATGAGTGCAAGTCATAGAAATTGTGGGAAATCGGTGGTTGAACAAAATTTGTTTGCTTCAGAAATTACAAACAAACTCTAATACAAAAAAAACCTCCTTCTCAGACAAATGGCCATTTTAATACTGATTTGCTCTAGAAGTATATAACAAATAATATTTCAATTCAGGGATAAAATTTTAATCTCATTTTGAAGGATACAATACTTAATAAAAAAAAAAAAGCTCATATTCAAAACCCTTCTGAAACCAGTCACTTTTTTTATATGTTTGTTTACTATAGAATACCGAAGTTCTATGCAAGTCATAAATGTGCATACATAATAGAACAAAAGTGATATGGCTAAAAAACAATAGACAGAAGCGTACAAAAATTTCTTCGATTATCATTCAAATAAAGTACAGTATGTATAAAAGAGCAAAAATGGACAGCGAAGTAAAAAAGCTCATAGAGAAAAAGGAGAGCTTAGAAATGCTTCATTCGCTAATATTTATCGCCATGCCTTTAATATTCGTCTCCCGCCATATCTTCATCTCCTTCCATGGAATCTACGCCAACTTCTTCATAATCTTTCTCCAAAGCCGCCAAATCTTCTCTGGCTTCGGCAAACTCACCTTCCTCCATACCTTCGCCAACGTACCAGTGGACAAAGGCCCTCTTGGCGTACATCAAATCAAATTTATGGTCCAGTCGGGCCCATGCTTCTGCAATTGCCGTCGTGTTGGACAACATGCACACTGCTCTCTGGACTTTGGCCAAATCTCCACCTGGGACCACTGTGGGAGGTTGATAATTTATGCCCACCTATAAAAGAATTCAATGAAATAAATGTTTAGTTTTTTTTAAAATGCAAAATTCAATTCCCTCCATAAATAATTACAAGTAGTTCCAGTTGACAAAAACTTCATGTAAGAAATTTAGAAAAATTTTTCCTTCCAAAAATTATAAGCAAAATATGTAGTTTATAATATATTGTTTTATAACAACTAATCGAACATTTTTCTTTTCAAAAAATTAATAATATATGTTTTTTTAATGGAACAATAAAAGGTCATGCAAAATTTTGAAAAAGGATCTCTCTCAAAATATTTTAGATCCACTGTATTTTATAATTGTTTCCAAAAAGACTTAGTAACCAAAATAAAACAAATTTATTTGTTTATATTTTATGAACATTAATTAAAGATAAAAATTAATAACATCAAATGAAAAAGTTAATGTATCTTAGAGTTATATTTGGTTTGACTTGCTGTTCATTGTTAAATAATATTCTTATAATAAAGGTTCTTTTAATAATTTTTAATTTTCAAAATCATACATAGCTTAGGTACATGTATAACATGTACACTCAAGAAACGGATTTCCCATGAGATTTCCTTCATAATAAGGTAAAAGAGCCGACTAACATGCAGCTGATTGGAGGAAGATCGAATGCCATCCCTGCACACAAACTTTGAGGGTAAAATCAGACATGATTTAACCGAAGTTGGAACTCCAGCTGCCTCAAATGCACCTACACCACATCTCTTGTGAATACAGGTATAATTTCTATACAGAGACAGGCAGTAGTGGAATGGTGAATATTAGGGCTCCCCTGCAAAGTCAAGTTTTGGGCCTCAAGCAGGATCTTATAAAGGATTGCAAAACCATAACTTAATGTACTTTGGGCACCCCTAGAATCCTAACCCCCAATATGCGGGGTGGTGAGGTGCACGTTACGCCACTGCAGACAGGATACTTGGATACCAATAGTTGTGTGTGAAGTTATGTTTTCTGCTATGACCACAATCAACAAATAGTATTGTTCAGTGTGCTTTTTGGAGAGGCATAGCCAAAAGTATTCCACACACAATCTTAGCAGTGAAAGACGAAGAGATATCTCAAAGGTTTATGATAGCTGTAACGGGTTCAGACTGTGAACATTGTTACAAGCACCATTGTTCATGAGCGTGCAATTAATATGAATACCACTAGCATCGAAATTTCAACATAAATTTCTATGGGAGATTATAAGTAAAACAAGCAACGCTTTCCGTAAAATATTTTTAATACTAATACATAAAGAAACCAAACATAAATACGAGGGTGATCAGAGAAGTTTCCGACCTAACAAAGATACAAGATATTTTTTCTGATTTTTAAAAAATTTTAACATAGTGTCCTTCTAATTCTACACACTTCTCCCAGCGATGCTCCCATCTCTGTAACCCGTTCAAATAGTACTCGGCATTTTTCTCTGCAAAACAATTGTTCAAGAACGTAATTGACTCTTCATTTGACGAAAATCTCTATTCTCCGAGCGCAATTTTTAGATGAGGGAACAAAAAGAAGTCGTTTGGGGCTAGATCTAGTGAGTAAGGCGTATGGTCAAACAGTTCAAACGTAATTCGTGGATTTTCTCCATGACAACCGCTGAGGTGTTAGACAGTGTGTTATCTTGGTGAAACAGGACTTTCTTTTTCTGCAAATGTGGCCGTTTTTCAGAAATTTCTGCTTTCAGCTTGTCAAGTAATGATGCGTAGTATGCTCCTGTGATGGGTTTTCCTTTTTGAAGATAATCGATTAAACCAACTCCATGATTATCTCCGAAAAACAGTCACCATCACTTTCCCAGCCGAAAAAACAATTTTTGCTTTTTTTGGAACCGGTTCCCCCTTTGCAGTCCACTGTTTGGACTGTATTTTTGTTTCGGGCGTATAATGGTGTATCCAAGTTTCTTCTACAGTAACTAATCATACCAAAACTCGGAAATTTTGCACCTAAACTGCACCAACAGAGCGTTCGATATGTTCATTCGAACATGGTTTGGGTTTAACATGAGCAAACGCGGCACCCAACGCGTGAACAGCTTTCTCATGCCTAAATGTTGATTTAATATGTAACAAACACGTTCTCTTGATATCTTCATAACTTCTGCTATCTCTCTCACTTTAATTCGGTGGTCGTCTAGCACCATTTGGTGAACTTTGACGATGTTTACCTCGGTAGTTGCAGTATTTGGACGTCCCGAACGTTTATCGTGTCCCACGCTCTTACGGCCACATTTAAATTCAGCTGCCCAAACTTTCACTGTGGTAAATGATAATAAAGAGTCTCCATACACAGAATCCAACTTATCTTTGATTTGCGTAGGTGTATTGCCTTTCAAAAACAAATATTTAACGACAGCTCTATACTCGATTCTGTCCATTTTCACAAAAAACACTCACTCAAATGACTGTTACATAACAAGTGCGGGTCCAAAATTGCTGAAACTTTGGTGAGTAACTGTCAACAGATGAACAGTGAAATTCACCAACCTTTTTTGACAAGTGCTGCCCTCTTCACGTTGAGATCGGAAACTTTTCAGACCACCCTCGTAGCACAATGGTATTCATTCAATAAGCTCAACCAAGATAAATAAAGCAAATGTTAGAAATAAAATATAAAATTTTAGAAGACTGATGAGCACACACACACATTCTATTTAGCAGAATGAATTTTTTAGGAAGGAATCTCTTTAATGCGTAAAATACTAGAAAACTAAGATATCTACTAAATGTGTTGAAACTATGAGTGAATGGCGCAGTAGTCACTTTGTTTTGTCTCCTTTTTTATAATTGTTTTCTTTCAGTATAAAATGTGTGCTGTATCTGTGATGACCAAACAAAAGTTATTCCTCCATGAATTGCTTAATTGATTACCCGACCCTTTATGACAGGTAAAAGCTTTTTATTTATCCACTTAGAATTATTCGAAAACGAACATTTGAAATTAGGAATTATTCAATAATTAATCCGAAAGAGATTCATTTGAGGTCTCGTACTTTCTACAAAAAATGTGAATTTTTCAACGCAAATCATATATCTACCGGACAGTGGCGTAACGGAGAATATCAGGGCCCTCCTGAAAAGTCAGGTTTCTGGGCCCCAAAGAATCCTGTGCCCACCCTGCGATATGGGGTTTGCTGAGGTAATTTTGAATAGTTATTATTTGCTTCAGGGGCGTACATTACAAAAATACATTGACCAATAGATTTTGAATTTTTATCATAGTTTATCCTTCGGTGTTTTCGTCTGCATACTTTTTTTAGAATGCACCTCCCTACCCCCATAAAAGAAGTCTGTGCAGTGGCGTAACGGAGAATCCCCGTTTTCAGGTTTTGGGCTCCAAGCCGGATCTTACAAAAGATTGCAAAACCATCATGTCAAGATTTGGGCCTCCTACAATCCTAACCCTTCCGCGATGTGGAGGTGTACATTACGCCACTGTCACGGGAAGTGTTTAGTTGTGTGAAAAATGCTTGAAACATAACATTATTTTATCAAATCCATAGCATATTATCGTTTCGACAAACTATATTTTACATGCCCTTAGAATCTTATTTTGTCAATTCATACTTTGAATCCAGTAGGGCACCAATCGACGAACTGTATGGTCCTCTTTGTCTTGATAGTGGCGATAGCCGCATTGACGTCCTTAGGCACTACATCTCCTCGGTATAAAAGGCAGACAGCCATGTACTTGCCATGGCGAGGGTCGCATTTTACCATCTGGTTGGCTGGCTCGAAGCATGCGTTTGTGATCTCTGACACAGTCAGTTGCTCGTGGTAGGCTTTCTCAGCAGAGATGACGGGAGCGTAAGTGGCGAGAGGGAAGTGAATTCTGAAATAATTTTGTAACATATGTTAAATTTTTATTCTAATTATATGGCGATAATTTAGTAGACATAACATATGTAGTAAACACTAAAAAAGACACGGTATTCGTTATAAGAAAACTAATTTTGTAAAGATAAAAGTATCACAAAATTATATTAAGACTGCAACCTGTTTTGTAACTATTTAAGTACTCTTTATAAAATCTAAAAAAAAATGCATGGTAAATGTAATCACCTTGAATCCAAAACTAATATTAGACTTGAACTTATTATTGTACTTATTATTACTTAAAATTGTATATATATATACTTGTAGTTTAGTAAACTCAAAGTACAATTTCAAATTTGAAGAATTTGGTAAACATGTTTTCAGATATTAAGATTTTCTTAGGAAGTTTTTCAAAATTTAAGAGAAAATTATAGTGCATGAGAATACTTTTCAATCGAGTGCATTTTGTTTCGCCCAGTGGCTGAGTGGTAGCTTATCGCGGTTCCACGCCTCACGACCGGGATTCAAACCCCGGGTTGGTCAAGATCGACTCAACCTTTCATCCTTTCAGGAGTTCGATAAATGAGTACCATGCTTACTTGGGAACTGAACACTGGGGGTTTTACATCAGATTGACCGCTTGACCGAAAGATGCTCCCCAGCGCCCAATGGTCACGTATACTGAGATGGGCACACTAGGGCCTGGCCCTCATGGACTACTGCACCGCTGAATTTGAGATGTATGTTTGAAAACGATATAAAAATGCATGATGCTAAACTTAAATGTCTTCTGTAACCCAAAGTTCTGTGAGTTTTAAAAGTAAAATAAAGCAGCAATGAGAGAGAGAGAGAGAGATTTTCTTATATATTTTTCTTTTTTCTCCCAATACTGAGATAGGCACAGTAGACATTGGCCCAGTGGCGTAACGGAGAACATTTGGGTCCCCCTGCAAAGTCAGGTTTTACGGCAAATTAGGCTCTTGCGTCAGTCAGGCTTTGGGCCCCTTAGAACCCTACCCCTCCCCGCGATGTGGAGGTTGCGGGGGTGTGCGTTACGCCACTGCCTTGGCCCTCATGGCTCCCAGAGTTCAGTTCAGTACGTTTTGTTTTTCTCTGTGTGAGAAATGCTTTAAAACCAAGACAACATTGGGAATTTAAAATGTGGAAAATTGATACAAATACTATACCTCCTATTTTGCTTTTTTAATTATTATTTTTATCTTTTTTTATTTTTGTCACTAACACTAAATTCGAAGCATTTAAGAATGACTCCTTCATAATTTCTACATAAGTAAACAGTTTCATATGATAACGAATATTATTACAAACTTCATAGGATGTGTTTGTTAACGCTGTGACATTATCACTGACAAAACTCTTTGTTGCTGTTTCAATGAATATTCACGATAAAACCTATTTATCACCTCTTAAAAGAGATATTGAAGGAAAAGTGTCATTGAATGATTCCTGTTTAGTGGTATTTTTTAAATACAGACCTTTCGTTACAAACCAAATAAGTACTGATCCATGTTTATTTTTCACTACAAAACACAATCAACCTCAAAAAATCAACTCAACAAATCAAATCGTTTGAATATTTTCGCTTGCAATGTATGAAAGATAGTTAAAAAGTAGTTCCGTCCATAAAATTGTTGCTACTCCACTGTTGTCTGTTATCACTAACCATAACCGTAACAAATAGAAGAAGAATATCAATTCATACCCGTACGACACCGACAACAAAAAGCAAAATTGATATATTTGATTTTTTGACAAATAATTTCCTACCAAATTTTTAACAAAATGTTCTTAAATAAATGAATTTCTCAGAGCAATGGACCATGACCGGGCCACATAAAAAAGCTCGTTGGGCCGCAATTTGAGTATTGATGGACTACGATAACGTTTCAGTGTTACTGCTTTATTCCCTTTTCTAAAAGTGATTTGTCCTAAATCAAGTGGTCGGTGGCTCGCCACGGAGTTGTATTTTGTAACCGGATGTCTTTAGTAAACTAAAGAAATAACGTTCATAGAGTAGATAATGGATATCAAATTTTGTAGAAAGTATATTTTGTTGAGTCCTACGGAGGCTTACGAAATATTGAAGTAATATATTATCATGAACGCAAGCTTTTGAGTGGCATCGACGTCTCCGGAAAGGCAGGGAAAGTGTCGAGGACAACGAACGCTCTGGACGTCCGTAGACTTCCTGCACCGCTGAAACCATTGAAAAGATTTCTGCGGCGGTTCGTAAGAACGGTCTTCAAACAACGACGGGGTGAAAACGAAAACAACTGTTTTGCCACATCCTCCTTATTCCCCTGATTCTGCCCCCTGCAACTTCAGAATAATTCTAGAACTGGCACGTCACTTTCAGGGTTGTCGATTTCAATCTGTAGATGAAATTAAAAGGGCATCTCTGGCTGAATTAAAGGACATGACTAAAAATGGATTGCAGATATGTTTCGATGACCTTTACAAGCAATGGCAAAAGTGCGTTGTTGCTCAAGGGTCTAATTTCAAAGAAGGATGTGTTTCGGCTATTTAATTGGTAATATTTTTCAAGTTTCAGACTCAGTCCGGGAACTTTTGAATCCTGCCTCGTAATATATATCCTTGGGAATTAGGGTTTTATATGAGATATGACAAGCAATGCTACAAATTCCATTCCGATATCGAAGAAAGCAATGTAAAGTCAAAATTTTCACCTAGGATATGGGACAAGATTCGTCTGAAATTCAGTCAAATCTACATTTAAGGCTCCATCGAATCTCAGAGAAGCTGTTATGGAGGACACAATCTGTCCAATCAGACGGTTGAGATTGGTGTAGGTGGGTCTTTCAATGTCCAGATTTCTTCTGCAAATATCGTATATAGCTTCGTTGTCTACCATGAAGGCGCAGTCAGAATGCTCTAGAGTCGTGTGGGTCGTAAGAACGGAGTTGTAGGGTTCTACGACGGCTGTTGAAACCTAGAAAGGATTTATTAATCAATGAAAAGCTTGCAGCATTTAAAAATTAATTACAATCAAAAAATGATCTTGTCTATGGTCACGAATTACTAGAAAAATACAAATTGTTACAAAATAAAAAATTTCAGCAATACCTTTATTGAAATATTAATACAATCTAAAATACGAACACTGCCCTCCGTCACTTGATCTGATTGAAAATCATTATTTATTCCTAAAGTACGTCTCACGCTCCTCCCATAATACTCACAAATAATTCGATTTAGAGTATTTATTTTGATTTCAAAAATAAGGCTTAACTAGATAAAAAAAAAACTCTTTTTTTTTTCCTTCAAAAATTTAGTTTCGTGTAAAAGGAGGATGCTTCCTTCTGAACATATTTTACACATTATAAAAAATATTTATTTCTCTCTATATTTATCTATCTACAGTGAAAATCGTTTGATACGAAATTGAGGGGGACTAAAATATTTTTTCATGTTAAAAGAATTTCGTTTTAAAGGATATTGCAAAAAGAAAAAAAAACGTATATTCAACAAAATTAAGCTTATTAGAGCAGCGGTCGACAAACTTTTTGGTCTCACGGACCAGTAAATTCACGGACCATAATTTAAATCCTGCTCTAACCACTAATCGGATTTTTTAAGCGTGAATTTTTAAGTGTTAATATTTATTAAAAAAAATTGTGATCTAAGAACACATAAAATGTACCCAGTTAAAAAAAGGGAAACTATTTATTGTAAACAAATCATGAAAGTTATATTAATAAACCATAATAAAATAAGCAAAAACTGTAAAAACAAAATAATTAAAAAATGGTTTAAGTATATCAAACTTTTAGCATTATACATTCCTATGATATGGCGTTATTCTATGAAGTAGCCTTTTCATAACTTTTCCCGCATTGTGATGAATTCAATTATATTTCAATTCATCTTAAAACATAATTTAACGTGATGCTAGCAAATATATTCCACATTTTTCTGGGGACCAGCGAAATTTTCTCGCGGACCACCCCTTTGGCGACCTTTGTATTAGAGTACATTTTATTAACATAGATATGAATACCTGCATATATTTCATAAAAATCAGTGAAATAGAAATATTCACAAGAGCTTAATGAAATTCAATATAAAACTTTCAAACTTTTTGAAAAACAAAACACTTATTGAGTTTTTGGAAAACAATCTGATGTTTTTCTTTGCATTTTTTGGCGTCAAATTGTTCGGTATCGTCCATTTTGTTATTCATTTCACCATTGGAATGTGCGTCTAAATAATTGCGCATACTTTTCATGACGTTCCTCATTGCGGATGTTGTGGGAACAAGAGCTGCATTATTCATTTCGGTTTCATCGTGCATCAATGATATTTTTTGAGCCTTGAACAAATTCCAAAATGTCTTTGTCTGCCATAATTGGTACTGTACACACATTATCATCATTTACTGTAATGAATTCTTCCGATAATACGATAGTCCAATCCGGCTGGTGTTTTCCCCTTATTTTGTTCATTCCCAGAAGAAAAATCTTTTCTTGTTGAGAGAAAAAAAATCGTATGAAAATATATAGTAGTTTGTCGAGATCATTGTATTATTTCGTGTTAACCGATATTTCATCTTAAAAGTTTTCGCGTTAAACGTATTTCACTGTAATTCGTTAGTTTAACCTTGAACTGCGAAGAGACATGGTGATTTTGATTATCCTTTTTCTCATTTTTCTAAATATTACTTACTAATAAGAAATAATACAAACGGATACACAAAAAAATAACTATAAATAATTTTAAATGATTTCTCTAATTATCTTGCAAGTTTATTTATAGAAACGAAAAAATGAAATTAAATAATTATTTCCAGTCAGAGTCAAGTGCAAAGAAAGTTGTTTTGCTATAAAGGTCAAGAACACAGTTTGAAAATTGTTTTTCAAAATCCTCATACAGACATAACCAGAATGGCGGGAATTTCATCCCTCATGATCAAACATGGCATGCATGCTTTGTTTCATCACGCTTCAGTAAAGGGTTGCCACGAATCATAGCAAAAAAAAAATAGAAAATGTTTATCAAATTCCTGTAGGGAGATAAAATAAACTATGATTAAAAACCTATTACAACGGAAATTTTTAAATGAATTTCGTTCCACACGTGTGATTTTTTCACAGATCGTCTTCGTTCCTTGACTTTCAGAAATAAACCCGGATAAATGCTTTTATTGCTGAAACTTAATTCAGAGAAGAGATAGGTACGTTTTTAAGAACTTTCAACCTATTTCTGGCTTATAGATTTACAATAATACCCCTAACTTATGCGATAGGGGAAACTGAGTGATAACCGCGTAAGATGGGGTATAATTTAGTATATAAATACATAAACTACTTTTAGTTGGGGCCGAAGATGGAAGAGAATAATAATTTGGAAAAAAAATATGTTTAATAAAAAAATCTGAAATATATATATAACACAAATACGAAATCCAAACCGAAGAGTTATTCAATTTCTACTATTAGTTCACTCTCTCCCTTTACATATATATTTGTGTATATATATCTTGTTCAAATTTTCAGTCGATAATAAAATACACACATTTTATTCATCCACTGAAGTTCAAATACATTTGAAGAAAGGAAGGATTTGATATGGGTACCTTCCGTTCCGTACGCAAGTACTTTATCCACCACGCCAAAACGATCGTCATCGCGTGATGTTCGGTACTAATTTATATAGATATCACACCGCCACATACTCCCATGTCAGTGATTCGGCTAATAAGCGAACGAACGATACCATATTCGTGGCGAGCATGTGAGCAGTTGCATCACTTTTTGGGTTGCGTCATTCATGCGCGACGGCTTGAGAATTACGTCATTTGTGTGAGACGGCTCAGTGTGACGACTTGTAGTGGATGATACTTGATGTTAACACAATTTTTTCAAATATTAATTCATTAATTAAATTTTATTTTTTAATTTTAAATTCATTTTGCGTTATTTCTGGCGAAGTTGGATTTAGCACCAATAGATGGCGCCAATAAGTTTTTGTAACGAATTTTGTCTTGGCTTCAAATTTACTTTTTTAAACTCGTAGTGGATGACACTTTATGTTCATACAGTTTTTTCTCTAAAATTAATTCATTAATTAAATTTAATTAACTGAAATAAAAAAAACTATATTACTCGTTTTTATGTAGATTGTTTTATAAAAACAAAGTTGTCTGCTTGCTCAAAGGTTTTTTTTTCTCTCGTAAAATTTTCTCGTAGCATGATAATAATTTTTTTATTCCATGTTTTGATGAAAAAATACGCTCTTCTTTGGAGTCTATATTTTCTTAAAGTTTGAAATCTTTTTCAATTAAACTGAGTTTTTTTGTTAAATTTCCAGCCGTTATTCGATCTTCTGATTGAGCTGAGTCTAAATTTTTCAATGAGTTTTTTCAATGCATTGCATTTGCTGATGCATTTTTACGAGCTCATAAATTGTTATCTTCTGATTGTGTTAATCCAGTAATTGTTAAATGTCATCACAATCCACTTTTAAATTTATTTGCCTGGCAAGATCGACAACTTCTCCAATCAAATTACCAATTTCACCCGACTCTGGTACTGATTCCGCAGGAGTTTCAGTAATGAAAAAAAAGAGGACATTGTTTTTTTCCAAAAGAATAACAAACAAAAGACGAATCGACGAGATTTGAAAAATGCACAACTCCGAATTCGCATAAGTTGAGGTAGCGTAAGTCGAGGTATTACTGTATCAACATACAGTATGTGGTAAAAACAAATCCAGTAATGATAAATACTTTAATTCACAAATTATTTGAAGATTTAAAACAAAGAGTTAAATTTATTTTTCCTGTTTATAATGGTCATTAAAACTCTAGTCCATTCAAAGACACTTAAACATTTTACAGCATTCCTTTTTTTTTCGATCTTTTCATTGCATAATGCTGAATTCTTTTTATTTGTATCTAAAATAAAGAGTTACCTGGCTGCTTATTAAAAATATACCACCAAATATTTACCTGTATTAATTTTATGTTGCTTATACAAAGTTTATTTAGATACGACAGGGGTGAGCAATTCTTTCGGCTCGAGGGATGCCGGAGCACGCACATTTTTAAAATGGTTTCATCCTATAATTAACTTCGTATCTCAGTAAGGATCAGGGGCGTAGCTACCGCCGTATCATTGATACGGAGCCCCCAAGTTAAAGGGGCCCCAACATATGTAACTGCAATCCCACTAATAAGGTTTTCCCATCTAAAATAGTGCCTCGAAGGAATTCTGATACAGGGCACAATATGGTAAAGATACAATATGGTAAAGATATATAAATTATACCACAAAAATGAATAAATATAAATTAATTTAAATAGTGGCAGCTTATTCAATTTATTTATTATGAAAGGTTCATATCATCTGTAGCTGAAATCCTACTTATTTTTAGAATCAGTTAAATGAGACAAATGTACGCATATCACATTTTTTTACGTATCTTCCTTTTCATTTAAATCGAGAATGAGATTGCTTGTTGAAATTCTTATCACAGCCTGCAAGTTCATGTCAGCCAACTTGCATTTATATTTACTCTTGTCGATCTTCCCGCAAGAAAAACTTTGATCGCAGATATATGTCGACCCAAATATAAAGAACATTTTCCCAACAATTTCTTCATACATGGACAGACGAAACAACGATTTTTGAAAGTCAATTAATATCTTAACATGAAACATTTCCTTCACACTTTGATCTAACTGCAAGTCAGTAAATTCAAGTTGCAACTCCTCAAGTACAGTATCAATATTAGCAGTAATTGTATAAGAGAACAAATTGAATTTAGGCTCAATTTTTTTAAAATTCGGAAATCCTCCAAACTTTGCAGAGGATCTCTAATCTTAGCAGAAACACTTTCAGGTACTTTGTTTTCCTAATAAAGAAATTCGGTTTTTCTTCTAGTAGAATATAACAGACGAATCTTTGGTCACACACGGGAAAGAAATCTTCCGTTAAAAGCAGATTTTTTTTACTGTCTTGATGTGGCCCGCGGGCTGCTATTTACCCTCCCCTGGCCTAAGATCTTTGTGTGACAGGATCGCTAGCGATAAAACAGTAGATTCGTCAAACCTGTGTTACGGTGTCATTATAATGTAATTTCTAAGTACTCTAACTTTGAAGCATGATTGAGGATTCAGATATTTAAGACTGAAAAGGATTGATCAGTTTTGAAAATTATATGGTTAGTTACCTGAAATTCAGAAAATAACGCACTTTGCAACCCAGTAGCGCACACAGGAATTTTTCAAGGGGGAGGGGGGGTCCGGGGTCTAAAGTTCATCATTCTTGTATCATGCTCATTTTGATTTTGTCGATTTTCGGGAACAAAACACAGCAAAAAACTAATTATTGAATAAATAATTAGCATTAATTAATAAAATTAATCATTAATAACGAATACTTAATTAAATTTTACGTACTATATACTTAGAATTATAATCAATCGGAAAAATATCAAGTGCACAAAAGAGGACCCCCCTCCCCTCTTTTGTGAGCCACTGGTGCAACTTTAAAGCATACACGGTGTCTTAAAGCTTACTTGGACGTATTCTTAAAATACAGAGAATTATTTTAATCGGAAAGTTGTTGTCAGGATATAATGTAGAAGAAACACAAAGACACTGCAAGAATATGATACATGATAAAATGTATTATCAGATGAAACTTAATATTGATATTAGAATTGAGGTTATTTGAACGAATTCGCGGGATGTGTTTTTCCCTTAAACTGTGTCATCTGCAAAGGTGATCAAAGAATGAACGCTAATCGTCTTGGAGCATATCCGTCCTTGGCGGAAGTCTTCATCATAGATATTTTAAGGATGGAGAATAGCTAAAGGTCTTTCTGTCTGTCTGACTTTTTAATTATTATTATTATAATTATTTTTATAATTTCTATTATGTAGTTCTTGTGTGCTTGTCTTTCTCCTTGTGGAGTGTTTTCCTTCAGTCGAATGATACAACTATTGTCAAGTACTACTGTTAAAAATAATATTTATATTAGAATATATGTAGTAGATGCAGAAACTATTTCACATGAGATTCGATTATTAGTGTTATTTAAACTGATTTGTTACCAATGTTGGTATATATCTGGGGAAATGTATATAAATATCTTTGAAAATATTTGATAGCCCAAATGACATCGATGTTGGACACGCACCACCATTAATGACTGGTATTTTGAACACCTCTTGTGTAACGATATTCTGTGTCTACCAGTTGTTAAGTTTCTTCTTATAAGACAATGCATTTTGTTTCCTGTTTTGTGTTCTGTGTCTGATCATCTATCCCCGGCAAAGGCGCTTAGAGTTATGTTTTTCTGTGTAAATAGAATTCATATCAATGTTTTCTATCTCTGCTCTAAATTTCATCTAGTGTTTTCAGTCGCACTGTACAATTAAAAACTTTTTTAATCTAAATTTATTAAATTATATACAAATTTGCCCTATAACACTTAGTGCAGTCTCGCAAAATTAAGTCTTCCTTCTTGTATTAAGACGATATGTTCATTACTTACTCTTTGAGGTTGATATAATTATTTAGCCCAAGTTGAAAATTCTTGAATAGTAATGATAATTAAACTGTTATTTTCCTTTAAAGCAATTATTTTTATTAAAAACTTATCAGTTAGATAAATCGAGGAAATTCAATCGAAGAGGTATTATTATTTTGAATAAACTTTGACAGATAGTGTATCTAAGACCATAAGAAAAGTATCAGTACTATTCCAATATTTCAAACATATTTGCAGGCAAAACAGAGTTTTAAAAGATTCTAACCTGGGGTGCGGGATAAATGGAGAATTCTAGTTTCGACTTTTTGCCGTAGTCCACAGATAACCTTTCCATCAGCAGAGAAGTAAATCCGGAGCCAGTTCCACCACCGAAACTGTGGAAGATAAGGAACCCTTGCAGACCGGTGCACTGGTCGGCCAGTTTTCGGATCCTGTCCAGGACAAGATCGACGATTTCCTTGCCGATTGTGTAGTGACCTCTGGCGTAATTGTTGGCTGCATCTTCCTTGCCCGTTATTAGTTGTTCTGGGTGGAAGAGTTGTCTGTATGTACCAGTGCGGACTTCATCTGAAAATTAAAGCAACATGATATAAATGTTATTATTTACTGCTGAAAGCGCTTAATGGGCTAAATACCTGACGGTTACATGATAAATGCTATCACGAGTTCTACGTTGAATTCAGAACAGACATTAAACTTGTACTTGTTGTTCTATTTGTGAAATTAACATAAATGTTCAAATTTGATAATTGTTTTAACAATTAAGATTCTTCAAAATGTAAGGGTATTTTTAAATCAAGTGCATTTGGTTTATCTACGTACATTATTATTGTTGACAAATAAGAGCATTTTAGAAGAAAGTTTCAGCAAAAAGCAAAAGTTGGCAACAACTAAGCACATGAACTGATTGTCTGGAAACAAAAAAATTGCAATTATCCTGTAACTATGACGTCACATCAATTTATGAAGTTATTGGTAAGAAACACATGATTATAGTTATCATATGGCTACGACATTTTATGAATTTAGATCATTGTCTTCTAACAGAAAAAGATCTTTATCTTTTTTTTAAATTCAATTCGCAGATTTTTTGGGCAATAGCTCTTGAAATACACATATTGACTTCACACAAATCATATAATTTACAATAATTATCTCTCTTTTTCAGATATATTGATTTGAGTGAAGTTCTGTAGAATGTTTCACATGATGCACCTTGTATCAATGTAGCCAAAGATGCTCAAAAAATTTCGACAACCCCCCAATATTTTGAGTATTTGCTTACCATAAAAACAAATAAATTTTTATTTGTATTTAGTTATGTTACAGAAATTTTAATATAAAATTAAATCTGGTTCTTCTGTTAAGGAATTGATTTCTAGATAATTTTCTGCTAACGTATCATTTTGAAAGTATGCAATAAAATCTGAATCAATAAAACAAGAAAATTTAAATCATCATTTGGTTTTAAATTAAAATGAAATTTCAGCCCGAACTAAAACATGCCCTCTTATAAAGCTTTTTTCGGAATAAAAAGAATTCAAACGTATTTAAAACTTAGATCGTGTGATTCATACAATATTCCCCTGATTTCCTCTTTCAAAAATTCAGATTTTTTTTTATTTTTCCAGACATTAACGATGAATCAGTAACAGGTACTTGATGACCTTGGAATGCGTAGAAAAGCTCTGAGTTCAAATGACGATGTTTTTCACGGCATGAAAATGAACAATAAGAATGTGTAGGTGTGTGAAAAATGGAAACATTTTATAAGAATTATATTCTATTTCAGGAATAAAAAAATAAACCAAAAGAAACATAACAATTTCGCAGATTTTTTTCTATTATCACACATAATACCGATTACCACACTGGAATTGTACGATAGGCAACTAGATCAAAATGTCCTGATAACTTTATTCTTTTGAAAAGATGAGAAGGAAATAACTAAAAAAAAATTCATTTGTCTTCCCAAACGTTTACTTCCCTCCGATTGAGAAATTTACATAATGCAATTTAATGTTTATGCCAGTTCTTTATTTGTAGTTACTTTTGGTGCAATGGAATTCTGAATGGAGACACATTGCAGCTATATGGAGAAAAACAATTATTAATTGAATCCTACCTATGAGAAAAAAGGAGTTCGATGATATAATAATTAGGAGAAAAATGATTTAAAAAAAAGATTTCAAGATAACTTCATTTTTCTACAATATAAATTACTAAAACCGATAATTATTGATAAATGTGTACTGAGTAGTATGTGTAATACAAAGAAAATAGCAACATTTCATTACCCCTAGCTATTTCTCCCCTCTGTCCGATCGAAGGTTTTTGCCGTCGTCCATTTAATCGCACACTGCAATTTAAACAGTAAGTTTCTTAAAAATTTTATATTAAAGAAGATGTTTAATGTACCTGATGTTTTTTCTTGTAACATTTTTCTTTTATTTAGCAAGTGTTTTCTCATCGCAATAAATGTTTAAAAGAACTAAAAAAAATACCAACTCTTCTTCAATAAAAAATACTTTGACTTATCACTAAAGAAAAAAAAAGTCCAAGTACTTAAACTTCATTCCCCTTGTGGCAGTACTGAACATAAAAATTAATTTTTAATTTTATTTTTCCCTTTATCAATATGTCAAAGAACCTCTTTTCCAAAGCTAGGTTTTTAAATTCTTTAAAAAAAAATTTTCAGTCCGTCCTAATCGACAGTCATTCCATTACCAAATCTGATTCTACAAACAAATTGAAATACGTACTTGATAGGAAGGAGATTTAATAGACACCACTTAAAGGTTAAATTACAAGGGACTTCGATTCAATTCAATTAAAGTAAATTAATTGTTTTTCTCACGAAATTTATTACCAATTCAAACCGTAATTTTAGTGTAAATATATTGAATTTATACTTTAAATATTTTTTTTATGTATTTCAGATAACAATCGAAGTTTAATTGAAAACTCATTATCATTAATTTTATAGTACTGCCTTTTGTATTATTCGTTCAAAATGAACTTAATCTTTAAAAATCATTGAAAATCAAGCATGTTAAAGAGCAACTATCTAAAAAAATGTTGTACTGTAAAAAAAAAATATTCAAGCATGAAAACTATCAAATCTGTCAAAGTAATGGATTCGAATATTCTAGTTTGTCCCCAAAATATTGATATCTGTGTCAATATATTGATGTGTTCCAAAAATGAAATATTTTGCCGTCAGCCAATATCGATTGCTGCATTGTTTACATCAACTGGCGTATATCTTCCTTTTTTTAATGATAAATTGATCACACTTAAGATGACAATCTTCTTGGCACAGTTCCATCACACATCACGTGCAATATTTGTGATGGCCGAACTGAACTCGGGCAGGAGAAAAATTAACGTTTCTATTTTGTGAAGCCCAATTTGAGTTCATTTCTACTTTGGGGTACTTAATTCACTATTTTCCTAATAGATGGCATTATTGGCAAGACGTGATAAGATGTGAGACACGAATTAAATGCAAAGAGGGCAATATGGGCTTGTGTGTAATAGTAATACCGTATTTTGGGATATAAACAGTGACGACTTAAGCCGATATCGGTCTCTGGGCGCAGAAGATCAACAAGCCCCCTAGGTACTGGAGGATCGAAATTAATAACCAGAAAATGTGTTTAAGTCCAGCTTATCCAGGCGCCCACCCCAAGCGCCCAATGGATAACCCGCACTGGGTATACACATTGCAGGAAAATGATGAAATTAGGAATATCATCAAATCCCTAAAGGAGATATCACTTGACGGTAGATGTTAAAATAACGTCTCTTTAAGGTGATTTCTCTGATTAAAGTAAGGGGTTTGAACGAATCCCTGAGCTGTTTCAGTGAAATGATGAAATATTATCAAGAGTTTTGAAGTGTTTATTTAACAAATATGATGCATTATTAAAGGTAGAAATAAGTAATACAACAATAGTCAATGAAATGCAAATTATTTATTCGAAAGTAATTAACAAATAATTAGAAAATTAGGCTGGTATCTTTCCTCTCGGTTGCTTACGCACTAAAATATCGATCCTTATGTTAATCCTATGGTGCCATTTTTTTTAAAGATATGGGGTTGAGATATTTAGAGGATCGATAGTACTACATGTATGATTAGGAAGTACAAGGACTCGACACCCCAAGGTGTCTCCCTTCCCCCCTGTATAGCATTTTGCCAATGCAAATCCTGACTAGTTCATTTGTGTGTCTTCATTTTCGTCTTCAAAATGTCTTCATTTTTGGACCATTTTTCTGAATTAAATGTCATAGTTAAGGGGTTAATACTAAAAAGGGTAGAAAGTAGTAGTAAGAATTCTTAAGTAGAAAGAAAAGTAGAGAAGAATTCTTATGCTTTGCTTAAATAGCGCTCTATATGAACAATTAAAAGCCTGACTTACCTACAACGGTGGGTTCCAAGTCGACAAATACCGCTCGTGGAACGTGCTTTCCGGCTCCCGTCTCGCTGAAGAAAGTGTTGAAAGAATCGTCTCCTCCGCCCAAGGTCTTGTCACTGGGCATCTGACCGTCAGGCTGGATGCCATGTTCCAAACAATACAGCTCCCAACAGGCATTGCCAATTTGGACTCCAGCTTGGCCAACGTGGACACTAATACATTCCCTCTGAGAGAAGAAAAGCAACAATTAATCGAAGTGTTTTTACTTCTTAAACTTCTAAGAGGTAAAATACAATACATGTGAGTACATCACCACAACTCGGTAAAACAAGAATTGGCCAAGACTTTCACCAACGAAGGCCTGGACGAACCTGGTTCAAGAAGCAGAAGGAAAAAAATGCATTCGCATGTCACCCACAGGTTCTTCATAATCTGTACCATTATTTGAAAATATTATTACTGAAGCAAAGCTGAATGTAACTTTAAGAAATAAGATAGCTAACTCACTGTTTCTCAAACTGTGGGGTGCAAACACTGTCAAGGACATTTTATTACATTCCAAGACCTTCGAAATAATTTTATGGATAGTAGTGCATAAAAAAATCGTACTTCGTAAAGACGTATATATACGTCCGAGACCATTAGCATACTGGCTGAACGAGACGTTTACATACGCCGGGGTACTTAAGAGGTTAAAATCGTACTGTAGGTTTAGCGTCAAAGTACAGTATTATTGAATTCAATCCATTGTTATTGTATGGAAGAAGGGGGAGCGAGGAAAATTATGATTGAATATTGGGTCACAAATATTTAAAATTTTGAGAAGCACTGAGCTAACCGCATTACATGCATTGAAGTTAGTGTTTAATGCACGTTAGGTTTCACATGGGGACTTGCTAAATTTGCCAGTTATATAACATGACAATGCCTACCACAATTTATGCTAGTTCATTTCAATTACAGTAGTAACCAGGCTTTAGCAATTTTGGTTCCTGTCCAAAAATGTAATGTCAGTATTTACAAAAGAACCTTGAACGTCAACGAAAACAATTGATGGCTATAAATATCTGAAAATTTCAATTCTAAACCAAAATGCGTATCTAATTATTCAATGTCATATCTAAATCTTTTCTATCAATAATGAGACACAACATCAATTTTTAATACATTTTGGTTGTTGACCCATTCTGAATATAAGATTTAAACACTTTGGAATTCAACGTTTGAAACTTAAAATAATTATATTCTCTCTAAACTAGATTTTTGAAGTCGTTTTTATTGTGCAACCAAGTATTTGGAAAAAGGAAGTGTTTAAAAAACCTTTCAAGCGCGTATTTCTTTTATTTTCAAGTAATTGTATTTTCAAGCCTAGCATTAAGACAAAATATTGTTTGTAAGATGTTATGTGTTAGGATGGAGGAAGTTCACTTTCTCTCGGAAAGGCCCTCATTATTTCCTCCTAGTCTTCATTTTTAAAGCGTATATAGACTAAACACAAGCCATTGGTACTTCAAATATTATTCGTGTAATACGAAGAAAAGGGCAATGTTTTAGGTTCTCATCGTGTAATTTTTCTTTCGCGTTTCATGCAACTCTTCGTTCAATTTGTGTTTTATAAACTAGAAAAATGAACCTAGAGAGAATTAGGTGCTAAACAACTATTGTTTTTAACCCTTTATTGACTAAAGACATTTACGCCATAAGCATACACCAGGGACGGCTCTAGGTCTGGAGAAACTGGACCCCTTCCAGGGGCGGCAAAATTTCATAGTGGCATTTGGATCAAATTTCAGAATTTTTATTTTCATACAAAATTTTTTTATATATTTTCTGAAATATTCTTGGGTGAGAATTTAGTATTTCATTTAACATATTTTATTTCCTTACTTAGTACTGTGTATGTTTAATGCCAGTTTTCTTCTCTGTTGCAACTTGAAGGGTTCGAGGCGAGAGTATATGTTAAATTAAGAAATTTAATATGTTTACACTATTAGCTTTCTCCCCATCCCGGAGTAGGGTAACAATGAACATTCTTTTCACCCATAGGATGTCCGGTGTCGGCTATCCAAAAGGGGACAGGAGTAATTCGAGTTTTGGGGAGATAAAGAGCCACAGAAGATGTTTTATTTTAGTTTTGAGTGTAATTACAATAAACGTTTATGATCCCCACCATCAGAAGGGCATTTAAAAGAAAATGCCCTACTAAAAAATAGGCGATTTCTTCTCTTACATTTTACTCGTTTCAAATAATAACAGGCAATTATGTTCTTAAAGTCGAATTATTTTGTATCTTGTAAGACTTAAAATAATATATATATAATTGTTATGCTGCATTTTAGTTCGCAAGAAGCATTCAAGTTTTATACGTGTTTTTCTATGTAAACACATATTCTTTTTTTAATTATAATTGTTTTGCTTTAGAGAGAGGGGTGGTATTTTCAATTTCTGTCCAGGGTGGCAAAACTGTTAGTGCCGGCCCTGCATACACAAAAATGGCAAGGACTTTACGTACTCATATTTTCATTTTATGTAAGAGTAATTCGATTATATATTTTCCAGTTACTCTTACTTTTTTTTACTCTTTTCAAGAATAAAAATTCTCGAAAATACTAGAATTCGGGAAATATTTTTAAATATTATAATAATAAATTTGCCTGAGTTCGAGTCTTTATAATTTTAAGCATAATGCTTTTGTATTAAAATATAAGAACATATCAAAACTAATGTTGATGACAGGTTAAAAAAATGTAGTTTTATTTTTAAAAAAACCATTCCTACAGGTATACTCCTCGCCTCTTAATCTAAAAAGGACAAAAAATAAAACCGGAAATATATTTGTCATTCACGCCCCCTTTACGAAAGTCGATTTCTCCACAACCTATCTTAGCACATCTCTAAACAAGATAAGAAGCATGTCTGTCAAACTTCAAGTCTGTGAGTCAAAATACTCACTTTTCTCATATATATATATATATATATATATATATATATATATATATATATATATATATATATATTACTGAACGAATATACGAGCATTGATGCCAACATGCAGATATTAATCTTTACATCAGTATTACTTTTACGCATGTTGTACTACTTTAATTCAAAAAGTGTTAAGGTGCAGCAATTTATTGGTTGTTGAAACAATAGCCCCTTATTGGCTAAAATATTACTCCCAATTTGAAGCTTTGGGACATTTAAGGTAATCATTTAATCAATCCAATTCAGAAAATTACTGCTTAAATGATGATCTTGGCAACAAATCTAATGACCTTGGCAGAGAGTTAAGTTGTTAAACTTAACGATAGTCAGGGATCTTAGCATTTTAATAGCAACGATTTTCATGTCTTTTAATGGCAGTGGATAGACAATCTTTTTTTAAGTTATGAAATATGGTTAAGAGTTTTAATGAAAATGACCTTAACCAAATCTTTACTAACTGCTATATATAAAAGATTTAATTGAGCTTGAGGATACAATTTAAATTAATAAATTTGTTATAATGAACTTTAGATTAAGTTAATTTGAAATTGTTCGAATAAGCAATTCAAACGAATTTTTAACATGGAATATGATTTCACGGAGACATATAAGAAAAATGCATAAACATTAACCGCGAGAATGTTTTGTAACCTTACATTGGCGTATAAAGAGTTTGCTTGTAAAGTCATATTTATCTTGAAATTTTTAATGAGTCAGTTAAAATAAATTTATGCATTTTCCTGTCTCGCATGTTGCATCAACTTATTTTACATGTATTCAAAGAATAATAAAGGCAAGTTCAAATTTATACAAATACAAATCAGAATTGTGAGTCCACTATCTAGTAGTCTTCAAGCCTTTCATGGTTAACTTTTTCATTTTAAAAATGTAGCATTAATCCAAACTTTATTTTTACTGCCTTTTATAAAGTCTAGTAAAACCTAGTATATTTATGCCAAAGTAATAAAATGAAATTGGAAAAAGAAGTTATTATTTATTTACTTTTATCTTATGTTTTTGAAAAAAAAATTAAATTTTTTTTACGGTTTATTTATTGATTTTCAATTATGTAAAGATTTTCAAAAAGATCTTGGATAAAAAATACAAAAAATTAAACAGTTTCTTATTTATTATTCCATCGAATGTATTTATTTTTATCGCTTTTAAATGAATTTATAATCTAAATTTGAAAAAATCATCAGTAATAAAACAGAATTTTTGGCAATATGCTGCTGAGTACAAGAAGACTGGTCGATTGAGAACTCAAAGCAATTTTTTTTTAAAAAAATCAAACATTTTTTTAATCCCAATTGTTCACATTGTGAAGGACCTCGTAATTTTGAACCACGGTCATGTGAAGAGGACACTTGATCTGGTACATCATTCTTCTTACTTCCACATCACACTAATGTAAAGACTGAGCCCCGGCTTATTTTGGGCGCATCTGTGCCCCATCTCCTACACGGCGGGCTGTAAAAAATCTGGAATACTTTTCTCTTCCTTATTTTCCTTCTTAAGGGGACTTGGCACCCTTTGAGCAAACTTCTTTATTTACGTATTTAAAAATTATATTTTAACATTTTTATACAATGTTTCTATTCAAGAAAATGTTACCAGATGAAAATTTTCATATATTATTCACACAATTTTAAAAATTTAAATTTTTGAAGAAAATTGGGAAAAAATTTTAAAATCCTACTCCTTTTGTAAAAAATTAATTTTTGACCTGAAATTTTTTATAATATTCTTATGGATGTTCTTAACAACTTTAGGGATCAATTTTAGAATAACTTCATTCGTTTTCGAGAAAAAAATAAAATGTTGATATACAGGCCAACATGTCTTACATTTTATTTTTTTTAAAAAAAGTATTCAGTTTATAGCAAAACGGATACCTAATTTTATTACATGCTTTACTTTTAACACGCAGGAAAAAAATTGAAGTGATTGGTAAATAATTGTCGAAGGAGTAGTATTTTGAATGCACTAAGGTTTCGAAAAACACAAACTAAGAAAAACCACTTTAAAGTTTATAATTCTGAAAAAATAATTATTATAAGCTTAATTAAACTTAAAATACCGCTTTAAGGTATTACTTATACGTTTTTCTTTAAAATAATTGCATTTTCATATGTTTTCAACCCACACATTTTTATAAATGATCAACTTTTAGAGAGTACTAATTGCACAAGAAAACTCAAGAAAAACTTTAAAAAAATTTTTCTGTCACGACAGAAATTTTAGCTGTTTTTCTTCTTATAATATTTAAGTATTACATTTGTATGAAAAATATATCAGGAATAAGAACTGAAATTATAAAATTATTAATATAAAATGCCTTAATTTAAAAATTTTACATGCACACATTTCACAAGGAAGAAAAATTACATTATTGTATTGCCTCGGAAATATTCTGCTTTTAATACAACACATTCTTTTTTATAGTTATTATTTCTATTTATAAAATAGATTTTTTTTATCATAATGCATTTTTCAGCTTTCTTTTCTAAAAAGGGGGCGTGGCTGAATTGCCTAATTTGTTTTCAAATGAAGTTTTAGTCAACTTCTAACCTTCCGACATGCACAAGTGATGTATCAATCGAAAGATAATAATGCAAAGAATAAGATTAAATGAAAATAATAAAAAAAAACGATAGGTTTGTGATTTTTAGGGTACCAAGTCCTCTTAAGTTAAGACAGCATTTTTTAAACTGTGGGACGCACATCCCTAGGGGGCGTGATAAACCTACAACGGGGCGTGAGCATATTGAAAAGTCGAAGACAAAAGGTTATTTAAAAAATTATTTTTTAATGTAAATAAATAAACAAAATACATTCTGACATAATAAAAAAATACACATTTACACTGATATAATACACTTATAAATACATCAGTACTGTAATATATTTTATAATTAATTTAACAATACTAAGAACAAGTTTAATAATTATCAATGACCCCATGGACTTGTCACATATGAAATTAAAAACAAGAATTAACACTAATCTGGATAATTTGTCTGGTTTATAATTAATTCCTTAAATGCCGATTAAAAATTACACGATTACCTCCCCAATGCCCCCGTTTAACACGTAGACGAGCGTATGTGGTGTATTGAGGGGGGTAGAGAAAAGGAATAAATAAGCAAATCCTCTGAAATAAGTAAATCTGTTACAAACCCTCTGTCAAGGTCCTTTTATTGCATTCCAAAGCCTTCCGAATAATTTTATGGATAGCAGTACACAGAAAAGATTGTACTTCGGAAAGACGTGCATATACTTCCGGGGCAATTAAGGCTTTGAAATATAATATGCATAAAAATATAACCGGTGTATATAAATGTAGTGTGCCACCGCGTTTATATACGCCGGGGGCACTTAAGAGGTTATAATCGTATTGTAGCTTTAGTTTCAAACTCTATTATTTTATTGAATTCCATACATAGCTATAGTGTGGAGGGAGGGGGCGCAAGAAAATCTTGAATGAATATTGAGTCGCAAACACTGAAAGTTTGAGAAGCACTGAGTTAAGGTGATTTGCGATTTAAATGTTTCTTGCCGTAATTTTGATCTCCAAATTTAGAAGCTAATTTTTAATTTCTAATTGATTTATTTTAGTGGTAACATTCTTAAAAGAATGTAACATAATTTTTTTCAGCAGCAGTTATTTTACAGCATATTCTCGGGAGTGAGGGCTTGTTTACGTCACAGTATTAAGTAACACGGGCAGTAGCGCACACAGAAATTTTTCAAGGGAGGGGGGGTCTGGGATCGAAAGTTCACCATTCTTGTATCATGCTCCTTTTGATTTGGTCCATTTTCGGGAACAAAACACAGTAAAAAACTAATTATTGAATAATAATTAGCATTAATTAATAAAATTAATCATTAATAACAAATACTTAATTAAATTTTACGTTCTTCGTACTTAGAATTATGATAAATCTGAAAAAAAATCAAGGGCTTTGGGGGGCGGACCCTCAGGACCTCCCCTTGTGTGCGCCACTGAACACGGGTATTACTGCCGATGAACCTCGAAATTTTGAACCATGCTGAAGTGACGAGCACGCACGACACCTGACCCCCCTCGAACTTCCACGCCATGCCAATGGGTTGACTTTGAGCCACGACAGATTTGAAGAGCATCAGCCCCTCTATACGAAGAGTCCTTAGTGGCTTGTAAGGATTCGAACTTATGTCAAACTGGCCACGAGAGTCCATGATCATGGCCGCACAGTGGATTCTCATGTGTTGAATGATAATGATTGTGCGCTCCATTGAGCAACAATTTTCAACAATTATTTTCTTCTAAGAATAAGAGCTTTTGTTTAACCAAATAGAAAACGATAACATTCATAATTATCCGAAAACTATCCTGTTTATACTCCACTTATTCACAACTTTAAAAACACCTTCATAAGGACGATAACCTCTAGAATGAAAACAAAATTTTAAAAAAAATAATAATAAAGATATTTTTGAGAGGTAACAGTGGCATTTTTTCTGAGTTGTTATTCATGATCAGTGAACGGTAACTGAAGAGCTACGAAAAAATGGCGAACTCTGTGGGAACCAGACGTAAACAATGAAAAAGCCATTTACAGAGGAAGAATTGAAAATATTTCTTTTCTTTATACATCCGCTGCGGGTAGTGAGGAGGGAATTGTAAGAAGTGAATGCTTTTTATTATTTTGATCATTAGGCGCTGATAATTATCACTTGATTCATAATTACTAGAATGTTAACAAAGGTCTTTATAGTGATGGTTAGAAATACGAAGCTTGTGACAATCGACAGAAGTGATCTGTAGAATGAATAAGCTGCAACCGAGAGACTGGCAGGGTAAAAACTGCACAAAATGCAATAAAGAATAATTGGTTTCAATATAAAAGCTATGTAGAAGATCGAATATATTAATGTATGCACGTAAAATGTAATGCAACTTACACCAATTACAAAGAAGATCTTAGGGGTTGCGATAAGGATATACTATATCACAAAAGAAGCATTTAAAAATTTAATTATTCAAAATAACTTTAAAAAGATTCAAAATACTTTTAATGTGTATTGTTTACTGGGTAGTAAATGTTTTTGAAAAAAAAATACCAATGGAAAAAAAAATTGGAAATTGTTTTTGCCAAATTTTTTAAAAAAAATTTTCATTCCAAAAAAATTTGGAATAAAAAAAATTTACTGCATTAAAGGGGAAAAAAACCTCTGATGGATTTTTATACAAAAAAGAAAAACTTGAAATTGTACAAAGAAATTTTGGATGTTGTTTCTGATATCACCCGATTGGCAGTGTCAGATCGTAGACCACGAATTCATTGTGGCAATGAACTAGATTTGAGTTTGTTGCTAGAAGCAGCTTTAACCACCACGGAGGTGATAGTACAACGAGATAACTTTACCATATGTAAATTTATGTTTTATCTGAAAAAAATAGTTCTGTGTAATAGAAACCTTTATTCTTCTCCATCGAATGTAACACATAGAATTCGATTTTAATATTTGTGGTCGCGGTAGCCTAATGGTCATAGTCACGAACTCTTGACCGGCATTTCATGAGTTTTAATTCTAGTGCCCCTGAGAACCTGCTATGTAGAGGCGCTGATGTACGTTAAATCTGTCAAGGCTCCAAGTCCTCCCGACGGCGTAGTTTGGAGACAGAGGTGCTAACTGAAGTGTCGTCCTCATCATTTGACCGAGGTCCAGAATTACGAAGTCCGTCACCAATAGCCCGCGTTTTGCTTTAGTGCGACGTTAATATATATATATATACTCACATCACTTCGATTTTAACAGTAAGTGAAGCTAATCTTGAAATGAGTGTATTCCTTTCACACACAACAAAACTTATTTAAAAAAAAAAACTTTGAAAACTTTCATCTTAATGTTTTTATTAACATAGTTATATAAAGACATTTATAGAAACCTGTACACTTTCCTTCGGTACGAAGGAAATAAAAAAAGCAGATGCAAAGAAAAAAAGTTCTTGAATTATTTCTTATTAATTTCTCTTCATCTTTAATTTTCATTATATTTACTCATATTTTTGTTTTTGATATAATTAATTAATAAAAATTTGTAAAGATATTACTTAGTATTTTCTTAGTGTAAACGGACGCTATTTGTTTTTGTTTCAATTTAAGTTCTTACTAGTTAACCTGGTCTCCATTGTCTTCTTTTCAAAGAACATTAAGTCGGGTCAAAATCATGGCAGTGATTTTACCCAGAATATACGATATAACGATTAGATCAATCTGAGAACAAAAATTACATTCTGCAAACAGATCTTTTTCTTTTTCTTATAAGAAAATATCCTCTTCGAAATGATGGAACACGATCTACAGCATGATCCGGATTCGTGTTCTGCTATTTTTGTTTAATATCTCAAACCTGTAGTTGAAGCCCGAGTTTGTTTTTAACCCCGGTCGATTGAACTGCTGATGTGATTTTTCAAAATGTCTTCAGGTCGAGCGAGCAGAGCGAAACAGTAGGTCGGATTCTGGAGTCGATGTCCCTTTAGGCTTGCGTGACGCCGGATCTTGAAATGGTCTTCCACCCCCAAATCTCCCTGGAAATACGCCCGGTGATCAAGAATGCCGAAACAAAATTTCAACTCAGCTCACGTCCTGTATAATAATGCCGACACCTAATCACATCAGACAATTTTGTTTTTTGTTAATAATAGTGTGAAAAAATTACAACGTGATGCTTTTTTTTGCAACAACAAACATTCCACAATAATTAAGCCTTGTAGAAGTATTTACATTCTTGTAACTGATGTTTATTGTCAAAGGTATCTTAGTAAGATCTTAAATAGATCTTCTCGTTAGTCAACGTAGAATTCTTATGAGTAAAATAGTACTACTTTTCCTAAGTAGTTAAGTTATGTGGAGTCGATTGGCTCTCTGAAGACATGATTGTCGTGCGAAGGCATAATTTACATTTCAGAACAAGTGGGCAGTTTTAAGATGGGTGTGATCCGGTTAAGTATTTCCGGGTTGAAGCCATTTTTCCCTAGTTATATTTACTCAGAACTCGATAGGAAAAAAAACTGTCTTTTTTTGAAAATTTGCCAGTTTGTTAATGTATAATAAAGTGTTCTATTTTTAAGAATGACCGGAACAGAATTGCTTACACCTGTACAATGCAGAATTACTATCTTTGTCTTGTTCTTAGATTTTTTCGTCTTAAATTTTCAATATTCATTCTGGTGATCCTTCTAATATTATTTTTGTGTGTGAATTGATGGTACTAAAATGAATGGTATTAAATAATGGCACTTATGAAATCTTACTTTTGAAACAAATTAAAAATATCTAATTGAAGTTTTACGAAGAAGTTTGGCATGCAGGGAAAACATTTTAAATTTAATTGCGTGATTTTATAAAGTTTAAAATTAGAAATATATGACTTGATACACGAATCACAGAGAAATGTTTATAATTGCTTGAAAAAAACCAAAAAATAAATATGAAGTAAGATTATAACACACACACATACACAAATTTTTATTTATGTTTTATTATATTTATATTTTTAAAAAATTTTATTTATCGTTTCCAATAAAATAGTGGAAATGATAAAGAAAAAGAATTCAAGAATTTTAAATAAAATGATCAGCTAACCACTTTTAATTTTTATGTTATAATTCACTCTTGCAACGGCGCTTAATTTTTTAACTACATATTGTCTGAAAGAAGCAAAAACAGTTTTTACTTTTTAACATTTTAATGTTAAGTTGTTTTGGTTCTTTTCCGTTTCGCCAGCACAGGCGATAAAGTCGCTAAAAATGGTACAACTGACACCAAATGGAATATTCTCGCTGGTAACCTTTGTCTGCTACATTTTCAAAACAAGTCTTGTTCATTTTTTTATCTTGTACGTCTTCATGTCCCAAAAATGGATGAAAAATCACAACAAGAACTATTATTTATTAATATTTTTTATATGTACATTGTGTGTTGTCGCCCATAATGCCAACTTGGTGTGATTTGCGTCGGCGAAACGGAAAAATACAGTTGTTTTCTATATATCAATACTTTTGTTCATATTATGAATAATTACAAAAATTAGTAGTAATCATATATTTCAAAAGCAACAACCTTTTAAACAAACGGAATAAATAGTTTTCGTTATTTGCCCAAAATCATTCAATCATCCTCATTTCGTTTAATTTTATTTTAAATTTTTCATTTAAGCCTTTTTACAAGTTAACACAAACTACTGTAAATTTCCACATATTCTGCCTTCTTTTTTCTTAAAAACTTTTTTTTAATTCTTTATTAAATTTTTATCCAGTTAAATTATTCTAAATTTCCATTCGATAGAATGCAAGATAACATTTTGAATGTAACTCAGAAACGACAACAACATTTCTCCAAAGCAACTATACAACAGCATCACTATTTTCTTCAAAAGAAAAAAAAAAAACTTTGAAATCAATACATATCAATCACCAAACGTCACTGATAGATAAAAAAAATGTTTTGTCACTGACGCTGATAGTGCTTTACTGACGCACTCCAAACAATAACTGGAAGAAAAAGAGATTTTAATGCGACTTAAGAAAGAAACCACACACAAAATTCTTCTATCTTGCTGTGTCTGCTGCTTTGTCCTTCGCGTGTGTTTTTTGTGGCTTCTATGACTCACCGCGGCGGTTTGGGAGGATGAAGAAAAACTGGGGTCATTTCCAAGGAACGCCTTTTCTTCCTCATCTTTTAACTGAAACGTATACATTTCTAAGCAATTGTGAGGAAATCAAATGAAATATCACGAGTTATGAGTGTGAACCCAAACAGCCGTCTGTAGTTCAGAAATAGTTGAAAAAGTGTGAATAGATTTGAATGAAATACGTGAAAGGAAAATATCTAAGTCTTGTTTTGTTCCTAGTTTGATTTTAATATTATTAAACAATATTTGTGGTAAGAAACAATAGAATTTTTTTTGCTAACAATGAAGGTGATATGTTTGTTTGTATAAGCCAAAAGGATTCACATCATAACAAAGGAAATTTCTAAGATTTAAGGTAGCCGACTACGTTCGGAACCGTGATTTAAAAAAAGCGTATAAATGGGTAATTTTCATGATATTTAGTGTCACTTGGATTAGAATACATGTATAAAATTGCTTAAAGAATATTATTAGAATAAAAAATTATTTAAATGCAATATTTTGGCAAAGAATGAACTTAGAATTACATATTTTCAAAACATTCTCCTTTTCTGAAAAATGCCTCTATAATAATAATATTTTGCTTATATAAAGAAAATATTTCTCCAGAGGGCCTGAACTAGGATTTTTGTAAAATTCACATTATTTTCAGAGTTACTACCAAATGAAACAATTATCGGTGTGTTTTTTTTCTTAAAATTTCTCCACTCTTTTGTATTAAAATATAGATAAATCCCCACTTCTAAGTTATATATTTCAAAAACCCTAGTTGAGGATTTGTATAGTGGTCTGAGCTATATGTAGACAAAATATTATTATTATAGAATCATTTTCCATGAAAGGAAAATGTTTTGAAAATAGGTAATTCTATGTTTATTTTTTGCCAAAATATTGTATCCAAATAATTTTTTACTGTAATAATATTGGAAAACAATTTTACACATGTATTCTAATCTAAGTGACACTAAATATCATAAAAATTATTCATTTATACGCTTTTGCATAACAGTTCCGAACGCAGTCGGATACCTTAAAAAGAATAATTTATCTTAAGAGCCCTGATAATCATATATATTTGATTATGTTTAAATATTTAATTTCTGTGTCCCAAATTATTTATTAAAAATACAATTTTCTATTAGTTTAACCTTTACTTAAGTTTTTACACGTGTAAAGTGTTTTTAATTTCAATCTACATTATGCATTTGTTCAACCCTTTGTTGCATAAGAATAATCCGGAGGAGTTAAATGAAAATGTTAGTGTTTTTTTTACGTTTTTTTAAATGTTTTGAACCTCAGAAGCAATAAAAAGTTGATGTTAATCAAATTTTATTTTAAATAATTGCTAGAGTTTATTAGCTACAATGTCTCGTTGTAGAGCATTGTTGCTAACATGTTAAAACATTGTACATAACATGCATAAACTTACCTTTATGATTATTTTTTTAATCATCAAGGTGATGAAAATGATAAAAACAATCAGATTTTCCATCAATGCACAAATGCACTTTACATTTGATGCAAAAATAGGTGGATTTTCAAGAGCATAACTCAATTTTGCCTCTTTTAGCTGAATTTGCTGTATATTTCTCTCCATCGCTGCTGACATCCATGAAAAGACAGCTTGTCTTAATGGGTAAACTTTTCTTTGGCTTGTTATAACCTTTGAAATCATTTCCTACCCTGTTTACATTTACCAGAGCCATTTTTGAAAGCTAAATCTACAACTTACATACACATACAGAGATTCCCAAAAATACCTCTATTTCATTAATTGTTATTGAATTCATTTATCTTTGATACAGAAATGGATTTTTCATTTTTTGCAAATGATATAGAATGGATAAAAACATGAATGGTATTTGCTAAAGCATTTACTGGAAAGTAAAGAAAATTAAACTTTTAACTACTAGAGTAGAAATGTTACAACAAAGGGTTAACATAGGAAAGAATAATGTAGTTTTGTTTTCAAATAGAAGTTGATAAATTGAAAGACTCAAGAAAAATTCAATTTAAAATATTATAATATTATTTTAATATAAAATTTCTTTGAAAACTAGTTATCAGGCAACGAAATATGAGTTATGTATTATGGATATCACGATAACAACTATTCAATGGTCTATTGATATTACTGTTTAGTTACTATTCTGAAAGAAAAGTGATTATTAATATTTTTTTAGGTGGAAACACAGGCATGACTTTCAAATTTTTTTTAAAAAAACAATAAGTTTTTACAGGTAAGAATCTATAAATATATTACCATATGGATCTATTTATCTTTAAGTTTCCTCTAGGTATAAGTATTTTGCTAAAAGAGTTTAACAAGTTGCGTTATGATGGAATATTAGTGAAATAATTTTATCTCTCTGCTAACGTGATCATTAATGCATTGTATAGCTCTAAAAAGACTTATAAATGATGCCAAAACTAAACTACAAGGAATAAATTGAATTGATGAAGTTGTAGAAAAGAAAAATGAATCATTAACTGTAAAATACGTTATATGATATTACTTCATATCAAAGTCATTTTACAGACACGATGGAACGTTCTATTGATAAAAGCGGCATAAATGTGAAAAGAATATGAAAGAAGGCGGGAAAAGATCCATGATTAAGTCTTTCAGATTTATATACCTAACAAATGATTTGTCATCCAGTTTTCAATGGATTGCCAAACAAAAGGGCACAATTAACGGCCACAATAAAGTATTTAGTTCCCAGAAGTAAAAAAAAACTAGTTAAAAGACAGGTTGTTAGCGGATATGATGGAAGAAGTCGTGAATACCAAACACTAAATGGTACAGAGAGAAATGGCTATCTTCTAAGAACTAGTTCACAATGGTAGGACGGTCCAATGTCCGTCACGCAAGTGTTTGTCAGACTAGAAGAGACAATTCAAAATTTTAGTTTTCTTTTCCATAAAAGAATTCTATCAGTTCAGCTTTGTGATTGTATCCATTGTTCATCATCATGGCTTCTATGTCATGTACTTCAAATGGTATGTCAGAACTATGATGCGAATTGAATTTTTTCGGTTCGACAGTAGAAAAAATGTAATGAGAATAATATTAACACATGATTTATATAAATAGGTAATAGTAATAGTTTTAATTTTTTATTTTAATCTCTATTATTCTTGAAAGAAAACATAAAATTTTTATGGTGCAATTTCTTTTGTACGTCGGTTTTTAATTTCGAAGAAACAAGGCCAAATATGTTTATTAAAATGACTTCTCTATTTTGAAATAAATGCCACTATAATTATTATAAGTTCTGAAGAAACTTTTGTACCTTTTTCAAATGGTTTAAAATGATTTAAATATAGAATTTTATTATTTATTAGGACATATCCGACTATTTTAAGATATATATTATTAGACTTTATCAAATAAAATTCATTCTTACATAGTAAAATTATAGAAAAAATTAATTTTTCTCATCTTATCTTTTTAGTTAGTGATCATTTATCTTTTTAGTTACAATCATAACAAAAGCTTTCAAAAGCCTAAAATAGGTGAGATTTTTTTTTAAAAAAAGATGTTTTTAACATTTTAGGTCATAAAGTTCCAATTCTCTTCGTAAGGCATATAAGAAACTTAATTTAAGAATTTTCGAAAGGACAAAGATGTATCTAGGTATAATATTGTAGCCATAGTTACAAAAATATATATATAAAGAGAAAATTCCAATTTACTTAACACAATGAATATTAAGAGCGAATACACCAATTTAAAAAACATTTCTCTGTAGAATGAATGAGTCATACCATTACGAAAAACTCCCCAAAGATTAATAGATCAAATCAAATAGAATAATAAATATGTAATACAAAGAATTTCAATATGATAAAACGAATATCGAATTTTATAGTATATACTTAAGAAATTTGGAGATTTCATTACATCAAATGCTGGCTTTTCTTATTATATCTCAACCTAAGAAATCAAGCGTGAAAAAAAATAATTTTAATAATTAAGTAAAACTTATGTTCATTCGCTTAGATCGAATAAAATACAATGAAGATAACTAACATAAAAGAAACATTTACCGTAAAATCCGACGTATAACGAGCGCTTTTAACACAAAAAATAAAATCGAAATTAACGGGTGAGTGTTATATTCCGGGTATATAAATGAGAGCTTTAAAAATAAAAGAGATGAGCATACACAAAAAATATTAAGACGTATCGAAATACTGTTTATTTAAAAAAAAATGGCGTTTTTTAAGAACTTAAAGACGTATAGTTCTAGAAGTATACTAGTTTTTTAAATGACTGGGATAATACCTCGAATAAATGTCTTTAAAACATAAGAGCATTGCATACGTACATTTCAGATTTCTTCGTAAAAAAGAAGGTGCATGTAATACGCCGAATATATTTAAAAATTAAAAAATGCAGCACGAAAGTACAAATGCGTCTTGTACGCCAAATTTTATGGTAGGTTATAGTAAACAGTATCTATCATTAGAATAAAATTGGTTTTTTTTTTACTCCGATGTGCTGAGCACCTCAGTATTAATCTGAAAATTATTGACCAAATGATTTTGGTAACAAAATTGTCACAATTCTAGTTAAACCACCGTTGCTCAAACTGTGAGGCACGCCCCCTAGGGGACGTGATAACTCTACGTGGAGGGGGGGCGAGCAAATCGAAAAGTCGAAAATAAAAAATTTTAATTAATTATCAATTTACTTAAAGGAAGCAAAGCAAAATACATTCTGATGCAATCAAATATAAAATACATATTCACATTTATATAAAATACTAATTAATATATCAGTAAGGCAAAAAAGTATTTGATAGTTAATTTATCAGAGCAAAATTAAAAACAAGTTTAGTAATTACTAGTGACTTCCATGGGCTTGTCATATAGAAAATTATATACAAAATTTAATACTTATCTTGATATTTTGTGCAGTTTATAATTAAAGTCACATTGTAGCTTTAGCGCCGAAGTATATCATTATTGCATTCAATACATAGTTGTAGTATTGGAGGGGCGCGATGAAAATTATATCTGAAAATTGGGGCGCAAATATTGAAAGTTTGAGAAGCACTGAGTTAAGCGATTAAATAAAAGACTTTAAACTACAAAATAGAAAATGTGTGTTTTGGTGCAGTAACTTACGTCGTCACGTTCATCCATGGAGCATTCCCTTGTTTTCATTCCTTTGTTTCCTGCTTATGTGTTTGAAAAGACTCGATTTTCAAAACCATCCTACACACAGTAATCAAATTGGGCTTTTCGGTTCTCACATACAAAAAAGGCGTCAAAATCTTTACGCATGTGTTCTAAAGGATCTCTCATTGTAGGGCGTAACGGGGAAACAATGAACAATTATGTGAATAACCTCTCTAAAAAATACGTGTGAAGTTTTCTTTTTATTTACTGATTAATACTTCATTCACATAACGCTTTACAAAAACGGACGTTTATGGTGTGTATAGTATTTTTGAATAGACATTTCATTTTACAATCATCCGACGAAATTAAAACGCATTGATCATTGTGCTCTTAGAAAGAAAGATCCACAATGGAACGTTCTCAAAAAATGTTCAGAGTGAATAATTACTTCACAGCAATAGAGACAGAATTTCTGCTTGTATAGAACTAAATTGAAATTTTTTTGGAACATTAGAGAAGTGTTGTTACATATCATTCGTTGTTACGTTCCTTCGATCGCGGGTGTGAGAGGGTTCAAATAAGAATCAGACTTTTCTCAAGTTAAACAATTTTATTTCTTTTTTCACTAATTAGACTTTATAAGAATACAGAGAATGCACTCTAATAACTAAACCCAAGGAGCAATCGAACTTATTAATATAAGTATGAGCACTTATCTATTCTCCTGAACGTTCTTGCTGCAACACTTGCTTAATTTTTCCTCCTTGGATTAATAATATTAAGTGCGACCACTGAGTGCTCACACTATGCTTTCTTCTTATACTCAATTTTCAACCATCCCCACCTACTCCACGTCTAGCACTTAAATAGAAAAGCTTGCATTTTCATAAAATAAAGTCATCTCTACGGAAAGTAGTTTTCAACTAAAATCAGAGTTAAAAAGAGTATTTTACCCAAGAGGATTAGTGAAAGCCCGACCAAAACCAGTTACAATTCAAAGTCGATTTGTGATTATACAAGGGTTTTTAATCAGAAGTTGAAGAAGTGATTAGATTTTTTTGCGTTTGAATGTATACAGAAATTACCAAAACTATTTTTATATAACAGTTATGTATGTTTTACGTCCCAGAACATTTATTTCTTTAAATTTACAAAATACCCCACAAGTTTAATTCATCATACATAATAACAGTAATAATAATTATTTAGTCAGTTAATTGCTATAAATTTCAGTGTTAAATGTATGCATTTAAAGTTTTTAATTAATGCAATTACACATTATGATTTTCAAAATTTAGATTTTGAGCTATATTTTGTACGATATCTGGCAATGTAATATGTAGATACTACACGAAGCCTAAACCAGAACATTAAATTACAGGGAAACTGATACAAAAGGTCACACAATCATGAATTTGTGCACTGTACTGTGAACTATACCGTCACTTAAACATTTGGAAATGACCGCTCTTTTCATTATACACGCTTTACCTCTCAGGAAATGAGGAGTCGTGGATAAGGCTCTAATGTCAGAATATAATAAAATCAAAGGACTGTCACATCATACGTATAAATGTTGATTCGACCATGACCTTGTTCACCTTGCGTGTCTCAACCTATAGAATCGCATCTGAAGATCCGGAAATGCATTATAAAAGAGAGAAACAGGCAGATTTTATAACATTTGCAATTGACTTTTCAAACCACAATTTCTAATAGGAATTATTATAATCAGTTCTTAAATGAGAGAGAAAACACAAACTAAATATTTACCAATATTTTTCAAACTATTATCGTCCACATTGCGCAGGTTAAACTTAAATCCACTCTTATAGCAACAGTGGCAATTAAATTTAGTAAGACCCCAAATGCGAAACGAAGGCAATATGAAAAGCACAAAGTAACTATATAGATATATTTAGAATTAAAAGTATAAGCAAACAGAATAGATCTTAACGTTCGCGATCCATTAGGTGGTCAGTGTAGCTGAAAGGTCATGGTTGGGAGCTTGTAGAGGATGATGTTCAAATCGAACAGTTGGGCCCAGTCTTGACCTGTCATGCTTAATACGGAGAGTTTCTCTGCCCTTAGTGAAACGAAGTTTTTTTATACCTATTATGACCCCAGGAAATTAGGCGACAGTGGCTCACACAAGCTCGATTTTTCTCTTTGAAAATTACGAAGTCTTTCAACAGGTAACAGTTGTACAACTTCTGAAACAATATTAATTCAAACCCTCAAAACTAATTACTTCTTACTATTGTTTTCTCTAACAGTAATTGTTATTACCTGATTTGTGAAACAAATAAATATCATTTCTTAAGTTTTAATGTAATCTGTAATTTTGAGCCACCATATGATAATCCATAAGCAATTGTCACGTGTTTATGATAGTGACTGCCTTTTTCTCAGGTCAGACATTACTTTCTCGACAGCCATGAATCAAAGGAAACGAGTGTGGGTGAGGTCGATAGCTCTGATTTTAACCACAAATGGTGTGGTTATTCTAGAAATGTCTATAACGGATTATGAGCAGACTTTGAGTTATGTATAACTTGACTGCTCAAGCAAAAGGCGTGGACTGTATACTTTTAAAAATGTTTGTTTATTGAGGACGGTAGGTACGTCCGCTCCGAGGATGCATTACAAGCATACTGACGAAATGTAAACAAGGAGGACTACTAGCGCCCCTCTGCACATGCGGGTCGTAACAGAGTCCCCGCCATTGAAATGAAATTTCAATACAAATACATAATGCAATTGACGATACTTACATACAAAATACACAATATTTGCAAAGCAAAAAGGCATGCACAATATTTACAGTACTTAAATGAAAAAATACACAATATTTACAGTACTTAAATGAAAAATACACAATATTTACAGTACTTAAAAGAAAAATACACAATATTTACAGTACTTAAATGAAAATACACAATACATTTTATGATACTTAAATACGATTGAAGTTAATTTATACACATACAATAATTACTAATAACAAAATTCATACAGGTAATATACAAAGATTTCTGATTGTCCTTTTTTAATATATTTCCGTTTGGCATACGCAGGTTCACAACTCGCACTTTTTACCATCGGTGCCAGAAAAATTTCAGTTATTCTTCCGGTACTCCATTTCGTACTAGGAAGATTTTCATCTTTGATTAAAACTAAGGTTCCTACAGAAACATTATTTTTGTTAAATTTCCACTTGTGACGTTCTTGTAAATTATTCAAATAATCGCGTTTCCAAAGCTTATATATATGTTGGGTAATTTTCTTTACTCTTTCCCATCTCGACAACTGATTCTCGTTTATATTAGTTATTTGCGGTTCAACTATGGATGTTAGGGTCTACCTACTAAGAAGTGTCCAGGGGTCAGTGTTTCGAAATCATCGAAATTTGACGTCAAAGGAGTGAGTGGTCGCAAATTTAGCACAGCCTCATTTCACAAAAAGTATTGTGATGAACTCTTCGAGAGTTAAATGTGCGTTCCCACGACTCTTTTTAAGTGGAATTTAAATGCCTTTACTCCTGCTTCCCATAGCCCCCATGGGTTTGGGGACCTGGGTGATAAAATTCCACTTATCGATTCATTTGTCAAAAATTCTGCTAATGTGTGATCAGGTAATTTGATCATTTTGAACAATTTTTTTTAATTTCGGCATTTGCGCCAACAAATGTTTTAGCGTTGTCGGTGGTGATTTTTGCACACTTTCCCTCCTACCAAAAAAACGTTTTAAACTTGCAATGAATGCTTGGGATGTGAGATCTGTCACAAAATCTAAAATGAATTGCTTTTGTACATAAACATACATAGACTACTACATAAATTTTATTTAATGCCCCTTTTCTTTGATTTTTAAACTTAATGAAGAATGGGCCTGCAAAAATCAACGCCCGTGACATTAAAGGGATAATTCGGTGTTACACGATCTCTCGGTAGGTTAGCCATGATTTGATTCATAGTGATGGGCTTGTTCTTAAAGCAATTCACACATTCATGAATAATTCTTACGACAGTTATTTCTGCCATTGAGTGGCCAGAATTTTGACGAACAAGATATAAAAGTGAGTGGGGTCCTGCATGCAAATATTTTTTATGATAATGGCTCAATATAATATCAGTTAAAACGTTTCTACTAGGTAAAATCATGGGAAATTTAGCTTTCTCATTTAAATTTGAATTGGCAAGTCTGCCTCCTACTCTAATGATGTTGCTCTCATCAAGAAAACATTAAGTGGAGTTAATTTGCTTTTCATAGGAATAGGCTCACCTGCCAACAATTTGCGCATTTCTTCATAGAACTCCCTTTCATGCAATGAGTGGATCAGCCAGTTCTCAGCATGACTTACCTCCCTGTGAAGTAAGGGGTCCCTTTATCTTTGTAATTCTGGTTCAGCAGTTGTGTATGAATCTGTAAAGAAAACTTACAACACGAATTAATTTTACATAGTTGTTTGAAATATCAATAATTTTTTCAAGGAAATTGTTTTTAGTCACTGTCAATGTCAAGGAAATGTCCTCTTTGATTTGAGTTCTTTCTCATTTCCGTTAAATACACTCTTTCTGGGATCGCTTCATCTAGTCCTTTGGTCTGAAGTCAATTTGACGTAGAAACGAGGATCCATTCCACCACTTGAGTTGGTTGTAAGAGCGTCTACGCTGATTCCTCTCGTAAGTAGATCTGCTGGGTTGTCCTTGCCGGAACAGTGGAACCACGAGTTAGATCGGTGAGGGATTAGATTTCCCCGAACCCTGTTCGCAATACAGGGTTTCCATCTATGGCTTGGACCTTGATCCAATGTAAGGTGACCTGAGAGTCCGTCCAGAAAAAGGCTCTGTTTGAACACTTCTGATCTAGGATTTTCTTGACTTCCTTTGCTAAGCGTGCAGCAAGCAGAGCGCGCCCATCAGTTCCAATCTAGGGAGGGATAAACTTTTCAGAGGTGCAACACGGCTCTTGGATGTTACAAGATCAACGCTGACTCTGTCCTTGTGCTTGACTCTCAAGAAGGCGGCTGCTCCATATGCTTTTTAACTGGCATCAGAAAAGGTATGGATTTGGACTTCACTTGAATCTCCACTGGAATCGAGGATCTTTCGCGGAATCTTTAACTCTGATAAAAATGGAAGTTCTAACCACCATTGTGACCATACTGCATGAATATCTGGCGGTAGCTCGTCATCCCAGGATAACTTCCGTAGCCAAAGTTCTTGTAATAGGCATTTGAGCCTAATCGTGCAGGGTGACAAGAACCAAACTGAATCGTATATTTTCCCAGCTGCTTGAAGCACAATTCTTTTTGTGATGGGTTTTGACGTGTCCAATTGCAGAAGTCCTTTAACATCAATTGTAAAATAGTCGGACAACATCCCATGGTATCCCTAAAACCTTTGACGAAGGGATTTTGGAACTGTCGTCCGGGTGACGAGGATGTGTCTCAAGGCCTTCCCTTTCCCAAGTTCTCATCAATGTTTGATCATTTGAATTCCATTTGCGTAATTTCATGCTGGCATTCTTCATGATTGTTTCAGCATCCTTTGATACTTTTAAGGCTTGGGAGATGTCATCAGCACCACTGATTACGTCATCAACATAGAGACAAGTGTCAAGCATTTCAGTTGCAGCTGGATATTGCTCACGGTAATTCTCGATGTGATGCTTAATTGTTGCGGAGAGCAAGAAGGGGCTTACGTTGACTCCAAACATCACACGCTTAAATCTATACACTTGAAACTTGTAGGGATCTGTTTGATTTGATCTAATGTCTGAAACAAAAAATCTAACTGCATCTCTGTCCTCGTCACGTAATGAGATTTGCAAGAATGCACGTTCTATATCTGCGGTGATAGCAATCGTGTTCAAGCGAAAAGAAATTATCAGGTGGAATATGTTTGGGTTTAAATTCTCACCTGACCATATACAGTCATTAAGAGATGGTTGTCCATCTTCATGGGAACTTGCATCGAAAACAATGCGCATTTTTGTAGTTAGGCTTTCTTGGCGAAAGACCACTTGGTGCGGTAAATAGAATACTGCTCTATCAGTTGGTTTTTCAGTTTCTAGAACCCTTTCAATTATTCCTTGAGATTCATATTCTTTCAAAATTTCGGAATATTGTATGTACAGAGTTGGATCACGAATGAATCTTCTTGTTAAGGATTTTACACGTTTTTCTGCTACGGAAAAATTGTCATTTAACTCTTGTGTATGGCCCTTCCAAGGAAACCCAACTTCATAACGACCACTATTGAAACGTACTGAAGATTTAAAATGTTGCATGGCTTGGTCGTCTGGGTCACAACTAGACTCTGCTTTAATTCCTATTGCTTCTAAATCCCAAAATTTTGTTAAATTTCTATCAACCTGATCTTGGATGAAATTGCAAAAATAATAGTTCGATGGTTCGTTTTGAATGGAACCTGTTACAATGTAACCAAATACGGAGTCCTGCAATATTATTGAATTGTCATGTAATTTTATTTGTTTACTTTTTAATAATTCATAAAATATATTTCACCTCCCAGGAGAATATCAATTCGTTTGGGAATATTAAATTCCGCATCTGCATATGTTATATTTGGAGGCAATTTTATTTTTGTTAAATCCAATGGCTGTGTAGGAACGCAACCAGTAATTTTAGGGACTATGAGAAAGTTAAGTTTTCTTTTAAATGAACTTCCGTTCGAAATTTCAGCGGAAATTCTTTTCCTCACTGAAATGCAAGCTCCATTCAAGCCTACAATAGTTGAATTCATAGAGTATTTTTCCAACCCCGAGGAAATTTGACGCTTCCAAGCTACAAAGGCATTTCTGGCTCCCTGAATCGAGGATCGCGTTCATTACAAGCCAAGCCCCCTGTCGCACTCTGAACTTTGACCTTCGCGGTCGAAAGCAAAATGGATTTCTCCCCACTCTCATTGTAAAGACACGTCGCGGTTTGAGGATTTATTACATTGGCTGGACTCGGGTCATAAATGACACCTGATGAACTCTGTGGAGAGGGGAGGTTTCTGTTTATCTGTCGGGGAACACTTGTCTTGCAAAGAAGAGAATTGTGGTTCGCATTACAAACCCTACATTTCCTGTTCAGTTTTAAACAGTTCTTAATAAGGTGATGGCCTAGACAATTAAAGCATAGGTTTAAGGATCTCACTTTGTTGCTTCTTTCTTGAACAGACATCTCGTGAAACATTTTACACTTAAAAATTGGGTGTGTCTCTGAAGGACATAACGGACAGGTGTTTTCATTGCTTTTCACGACAAATGATCTGAATTTTGAGAATATTCGTTCTTGTTTTTCAACGAAGAATTTCTTTGTACGTTTTCTAAGGCTTGGCTCCTTTTATTAAAAAAGTCTAAAAATTATTCCACTTAGGCAAATCATTAGAATGTAATTCCATTTCATATTGTTTACGCGATTCATCATCTAGACGTTGAGTTATAACAAAAATTAACATTGATTCACACAAAGCGTTAGGTTCTAATTCTAGTTGTTTTAAGGCTCTAAGATGACTCTGAATTGAATCTATTAAACTTCTGAGATGAAAAGCAGATTCAAATTTTATTTTGTTAGATTTAAAAGTTCAGCAATATGACTATTTACAATTAATCTTTTATTTTCGTATCTACCTTCTAAAGCTTCAAATAAAGATGAGTAAGAATCGTTTACTGTTTGCAATTGTTTTGCATGGCCTTTCAGGGCAGATTGCAAATAATATAGTTTTTGCGAGTCTGATAAACAAGCGTTATCATGAATTAATGATACAAATTGGGATTTAAATTGCAACCAATCAATATATTGTCCCTAAAATTCCGGTAAATTAATGGATGGCAGTTTCACATTGTAATTAGCAAAATCATTTTTCACAGATAATTCAGAGGTATCCACATTAGAAGATTCAAGTAAGGTATTGAGACTCACCTCTAAATTATCTGCGTCCACTTCCATCGTGTCCAAACTGGTCTCGAAATCCATGAGCTCTTCATCCGAAAGAATCCTGTAGCTTTCGGTCCGAAGTTTGTCTATTTTTGCTTTCACTTCAGAAAGCGATGCGAGTTTAGTTCTTATTTCAACTTGATTCAATGGTGAATCCACATTTTCCAAGGAGTTTCTAATGCGTGTGATCTGACCGAGCAGATTTGCTTTCCTTCTGTTAAACACGGTGAGTTCTGATAGTTCCTTTGGAGCCATTTTGAATTTTGGCTCGGCTCGACACCGACCACAAAACTGGGTGAGGTCGATAGTTCTGATTTTAACCACAAATGGTGTGGTTATTCTAGAAATGTCTATAACGGATTATGAGCAGACTTTGAGTTATGTATAACTTGACTGCTCAAGCAAAAGGCGTGGACTGTATACTTTAAAAATGTTTGTTTATTGAGGACGGTAGGTACGTCCGCTCCGAGGATGCATTACAAGCATACTGACGAAATGTAAACAAGGAGGACTACTAGCGCCCTCTGCACATGCGGGTCGTAACAGAGTGGAAATAATGAAGTAATAAAGAATGTGTTTTTGGAGAATACCTTAAGAGTATAGATAGTTACTCTATATTTAAATAAACAGAACTCTAATACAGTGAATTGTCTTTTTTTTTTAAAGAAATGGCCAAAATCCCTACACTATAACCTTCTTCTCTAGTGTTCTATTTAAAAAAACATCTTCTGTTCTCCTTCTATTTTTACTGGTCTAGTAATGATAATATTATCATTTAAGAGTATAAGTTCTTGCTCGTCTCCCTCATATCTGATAAAATAAATGAGAAAGCAAATAGAGCTCACAGCAGTCAAAGATGATTCCACTATAACCTTCTACTTCAAGTTTTCTGCAAATGCCCTCAAACTTCTCAAGTTAAACATTTTAAATCAAATCTGTGAGGAACGTTTAATGTTTATCTCAGAAAATAATCCTTTTAGAAGGATTTTAGATGAATTAATAATCTGGGAAAAAATAGATTGCTACGTGTTTATTTTATTTCACTTATATTAATGTTCACCTAGAATTCCATAATAAGTGAAAAGGGATAATTTTGTACAACTATGAGATCGACATTTTCTATTCAGATGTTGACAACCTGAATTGAAGATGTCACATTTATCTTTTATAATCTAAGTGAGAAAAGTGCCTCAATTGTTCCACATGAAGAATTTATGTAATCAATAGACAATTGTTCGTAACTAAAGCAGTTAATCATTAGTTCTATCAATCAGATTACCAAAGCCTTCTATTAAGTCAAAATAAACATTTTCCGACTTAAAACATATTCAATTATCAAATAATGTAACCACTGTAATTCACGAAAGTCAAATTGAACCTCGAATTGAGCCAAAGCAAAACCAAGTAAATTGATTACAAAAAAGAGAGAGAGAGAATAATATCACATAAAAAAGAAATCAGACAACAAAGGGATGATGCGCTCTACCAAAAACAGTAACCAATTACAGGATTGTTAACACTGCAGAAGAATGGCTTACAATACTTAGAACAAGTCAATTTGCGTAAGAATTGCACATTGCATTTCCGGGATTTTCTTTTTGATATTTACAGACAGCAGTCAAACATAAATAGATAATGAAAACCGCAGATAAAAGTTTAGTCCATAATATATGGAAAAATACTTCCTAATCATTGTCCATTTGAACATGAGATATAAAGCCATTAACAGATACTTAGGCGATTTTAGTTAGAATTTGTAAAAAGAAAAATCTATACTTAAGTCAGAAAATAGACAATAGAAAATTGGCAGTTCCCCCTCCCCTGCCTAATACAGACGTGCAGATGCAAAACACTTCGTTTCTAACAATACCTGCTTTCGGATTTCGTGCTAAACTGCCACTTTTTTTTTCTGGTGATTGTTTATTCGTGTATTTTATGGTACTGATGGACGTGTTATGTTTCGAGTAGCAACAGGTTCTCTAGCAACAGTTCGCGTGGGTGAAAAAATAAAGCTTTTCACGTTATACACATTTTTTGCATTTCCGCGTATTGATTAACGATATTTCATGCAATTTACTTTCATGCGCAAATTTATCCTTTTTTAAATGGGTTTGGAAAAGTATATGCATCATTAGACCAATGTTATAATGGAGCAACTCTCCCAACTTTAGAAGTATCAGAGCTCTGCTTCATGAAAGGCAATTTCTCCGTGACCATTATAGCATCATATTTACTGCGAAATTCTAAAATTCATTTTTGTTATAATTAGTTCGTAATGTTTTAGGAAATAAGCATGCAATTCACCGAAATACAGCTCATTTCTCTCTGTGCTTACAGTACTTAACAATATTAAAAAAATTTAAGTAAATTCTTACTGATGTCAACAAAGAAAATTTTTATATATTTTAGTTACTTTTTATTAAAAAATTACAATTAATACAAATATGTATATACATATGACAGAATTGCAACATTAAGTGGCAAAATAGGAAACGATTTTCCTAGCAGTTTTTGATTTTCCTTTCTATATATGGTGTTAAACTATTATTTTTGTTTGTTTTACTTCTTATTCATTAATAAAATTTAATTAATCCAATAAAATAGTTTAATAAAAAGAAATCACATTCTCAGAAATTAGGCCATCTCAGGTGGAATTCGAGCCCACGATCTTTGGATTAGAAGTTCAAAAAGATATCCATTGTGCTACAGTGACACACCCAGCGATTTTTCTTTTCATATATATGTGTTGTATTCTTATTTTTGTTTGTTACTATTTATTCGTTTTTTCTTTAATTAATGAATTTATATTTGAAAAAATTGTACTAACATTAAGTGTCATCCACTACAAGTTTAAAAAAATGTATTTGAATTTGAGCGGATGAATAAAAAGTATTTTATTAACGATTGAATATATATATATATATATATATATATATATATACTAGCTGGTATACCCGTTCTTCGCACGAGTGAACTGAAAAATTAAAGAACACAGATTGAAGGAAAAAGAAGTTTTTAATGAGTTAATTTTATGTGAATTACAAATTAAAAAAAAAGCTTTTTGCATATCTCAGCTAAACAAAAAAAAAAAGAAAAAAAAAAAAACACTTTTGTTAAATTTTAAGTATGCAGATCTAATAGCTGATAAGAAGGATTTTTTTATTTATAATTCCTCGTAACACTCTTGAGGGTCGATTTTTCAAAATACCTCCCTAAGCTGACCTCTGCTCAGCAAAAGTAACACATTGTTAAAAGTTTTGCGTAATGAATGCTTAAAGTAGTGTAAATAATTTATATCTGAAAGTGTAATACATTAATATTACTTTCTGTTGTATTTATTTTATTTTAAAATTGTAATATTCGCAAGCAATGCCGTTTCTTAAATTATAATGGCGATTCAATGAAAACATAGCGAAATGTTAACGATAGAGTCAAGTTGGCAAATGCCTAGCTACTTTCATAACTCGAGCTTTATTAGAGCTTTGTAAGACCCACCGTGTAGGGAAGAAATGCACTTTAATACTTTATCCAACCGCAATATGATTTATTGCAGTTTTTTTCATACAATATTTTTTTTGGATCACTACATTTACAAATTAAGGGATATAAATAAACAAAATACTCCACTTTGGAAAATTTAATCCGTTAGAGCTAATAAATTAATCAAAGATATTCCACTGTAAAATTAATTATATATACCGTTCACTTAAAATAAGTAGTCAAATCATTTTCTAAGGTCTTCATTAACATACAAAAACATAAGACACTTAAATTTTGGCAAACTATTTTTTCCGCTAAAATACTCATCATGGAACCCGTACTGCCATATATCTTGGAAGAGTGGATTTCAAAGAATATTCCTGCTAAGTATTGGTAGAATATTCCTTCTAAGTTGGTGTGGTGTAGTAGTTAGGAGAAGAGGGTGCCAGCTCAGGTGTCGTCCACGTCACTTGACCATGGTTCAAAATTACGTGATCCGTTGCCAAAAGCCCGCGTGTAGCTGAACAGTTCGACATTAATATTCACTCACTCTCACACTCCAAAAAATACAGTACAGTAGGTATTGCGTTTTTAAGTATAAAAATAATTATATCTGCCTATTCAATTAAAATTATAGCGTTATAATTAACTACTAATCACAAACAAATTTTGAAAATTTGTCCAAATGATGCAGTGTGAAAGAGAAAGTTTATTTACTTTAAGTATCAGAACTGATAAAAGCATTTATTTGGAAAAAAGATCAATTTCTTACTACCAAATGTGTATAATAAAATCATAAAAAAACATTAAAATAAAGAGAGATTTATTACAACCTCTCCCTTCAAAACTTAATTTTATTCTGAAATAAAAAAATAGGCATTATACTGATCAGTGGAATTAATTAGGAGCGAGCACCTTGCGTATCCAAAACAAAAAAAAAGTTGTTTCACAAACAAAAGATAGATATATGCTGACCTGGGCTTTTTTGCAGCGCAAGCTAGAATTGCTCGCAGATGGCTGAATTTTTCCTACTTACTTGACAAATATCGTTATATTTTGGACAGTTCATACAATATCTTTATAAATTATAGTCTATGCTATAAATTATAGCCTATGTGCTATTCTGATGTATAAGCTATATTACTGTAAAGTTTCATTGAAATCCATTCAGTTGTTTTTGCGTGAAAGACCCACAAAGATACTCACAAACTTTCACATTTATAATATATATTAGATATTAGATTATAGATAGATATATATATATATCTATATCTATATATATTTATATATATATAGGGAAAGTGAGAACTAATAGTAGGAATTGAAAAACAGACATCAATGTTAGCCATCGGTTCAGGAGAATAGCAATTTCTGATGCAAAAGAGAGAAATTCAAAGATAGAAGTGCATTTTGACCTTTTTCTTCCTATTTTGAATTAAAATTGTAGCGTAAGCAAATCAGAGTGAAAAATTAGATCCAATGAAGGTTTCGATCCTGAAATAACGAATAACTCTATATAAACGAACAAAATGTTCGGTCCCGATAAATTCGATAAAAAAGGGTCCGACTATTTTTATTTTTAAAAAAGGAATAACAAGTAATATATAAAAGAAAATTTAAGTTAATTCCTACTTAGGTCAAGAAAGAAAATTTTTATTTTAGTTACATTTTTTCAGTTCTGGTTTTGTGGGATATGGAGCAACAAAGCCTATATATATATATATATTTTCCCCTAGTTACGTTTTATTAAATAGTTACAATTAATATAAATATATGTATATGCATATGGAAGAATCACAATATTAGATAACAAAATAGAAAGCGATTTTATTTGCAATTTTCAATTTTCCTTTTTATGTATGTGTTGGACTATTTTTTTTTGTTTGAAACTATTTATTTATTAATTGAATTTAATTATTCTAATAAAATAGTATAGTAAAAAAGAAATCGCACTCTCAGAAATTAGGCCATCTTAGGTGAAATTCGAACCTATGACCTTTGGATTAGAAGTCCTACGCGCTATCCCTTGCGCTTCAGGGACGCATCGAACAATTTTCCTTTCTATATATGCTGTTGGACAATTATTTTCGTTTGTTACTATTTATTCCTTTTTTAATTGAATTAATGAATTAGTATTTGAAAAAACTATTCACTTCAAGTGTCATCCACTACAGGTTTAAAAAATGTATTTGAACCTGAATGTATGGATAGAAACTATTTTACTAACGATTGAAAATTTGAACAATATATATATAGGGAGGGAGTGAACAAACAGTAGGAATTGAAAAAAGAATATTAACTTTTACTAATTAAGATCGGAATGAAATGAAAAATGAAGCAGAAAATTATTTAATTGTTTGTTGTAAGAAAAAATATAATATTTAATTTTACACAATTTAAGAAAAATGCGCGTTAATATATATCAGGAAGGTAAAAATTTCGTTTGCAAACATTTCCCAAGTTCGTTTGAACAGGTAGGGGCGTTGTCCCTGTTATTCTACCCTGCAATAAATTCCATCCCGTTAATGAAAGCAAATTGTGCCTAAATTATACATTACTGAACATTTTCTATCCAATAAAATACACAAATGTAATCAGAAAAAAATTCACGGAAGTTGTGGAATTTTCAATCATCTAAAGAAAAATTCCGATACATTTTTGTATCGTGTTTTCGACCCATTTAGAACAAAATTATTTCTTTCATTTCCCACATCGAACATATTTTTTTTCTACTTCTATTAGAAGAAATGAGAATACATCTCCCGCTTTTCGCAATTACATCTAAATGTATCGTATTCTTCGCTACTTCAAAAGTTCTTCGGACGTCTAATTTCTTGGAATGTTCTTAGCACGGAAGAAAGGGTCCAATTATCGAAAAAAAGCACTGTGTGATTTATAACCGATATTTTTCGAACGATGTATTATGATATTGGTTGAAAAGGTTCCATCAAATACCGTGTTCTTTTATATCGTTTCAACATGAACAGAAAGAAAAACTTCCGCGAATCGATGGTTTCCAAGTGCTACCGTGCAGAATCTTTCAAACTAGGCCATGACAGACAAAAGATAAATTTTCTTTCTCAAAACGCAAGTATGGATTCGACAATATTCTCTTCAAATCAATCGGCAACTAATTCGAAGCTCTACAACAAACCGAGTTGAAGATGTATTGATTGTTGTGTTAATAATTCTTCGAAATCGATTATGATTTTTGACTCGTATTCTGAAAAATAGCTTAAAGTTACCACTAAATTTAATAATGCCAGTTTCTTTTCTGATAGATATTGAGTTGGGGAAAAGAATACATAAATTTATGATACATCTAGTTTCGTTCACGCAAATGATGCTTTTCAGACACAAAACTATTTCTACTGTTGATTTTTCGTTGTTTAACCAACATTGCAGTTTTTTTCTTTAAAAATTGATACAATAATTTTTAGTCACAAACAAATTTTTTCATAGTTCCAGCTCTTTTACTCAACAAAATCAAAATTATATTTGGTCTATTAAGCAACTGAACTTATTATTATTATAATTATTACTTGCTTTACTGGTAAATATTTTATAGCTTTCATTTGATTTGAGCAAATTAACTTCTCCAAATACAGCTACACAATGAGGTGCTGAAGATGACCCTATCAATATTGCAACGCATGAAAAAGTGACAATACAAAATGTGTACTGGAATTTATACCACACAAGTTTCATTTTATACCTCCATTCTGGATTGGCATTTATCCAACAAATTTTACCTCCCCCTCCCCTCAAAAATAACTTTGCTACAGGTCTACAGGACACACACACAAATAAATTTGAATGAAATGAAAATAATATAAATATTACACTCTAAAATAAATAATTTTCCTCTGATTCATTGGTAACATTACAAAAAGTATGCAGTTTATTCAGACAGATGAAAAAAAGTACTTAATTGCTTGAAAACCTTTTTCGCATTTAAATGACTGCGAAATTCTTTTTGTATGCATTTAAATGTAGATTCTTTTTTCTGCTATTGAAAAATATTTTTTCCATCCGGTTTTCAATTATCCTTTCTCCCTTTTAACAGCATTGAACAATCAATGCAATATTTGGAAAGAAAAATTTTAATGTAATTTTCAGAAATATAGAGATTTGAATAGAAATGGAGCGTCCATTTTATATTAATCTAGTTTGATTTTGTTCATTTGGATTTCGATATTATATCTGCATACAGCAAAAGGAATCTCACGTTTTTAAATAAATTAAGCTTGAAAATGCGCGACAGAAATCTTTCGAAGAAACTCATTTTATTAGATACCCTCACATTTCGTTCCCTATTCGTAATGCTAAATGAGTTATCCCTTTACATGTTAAAGAGAGAAAAAATTACTTTTTAATTAATCATCTATTTTTTGAAAGTAATACAATATTTTAAATTAATGTATGCTTTATATCGTTGAAAATTTTCAGAAAAATTGAGATGTTTGTTAGACAATGTGTTTAATTTAGGTTCTCGTAATGAAGACAGTAGATTTAGTGATTCTTGTTAACGTCGCACTTAAAAGTTGCTCGAAGAATATTGGCAACGGAACTCATAATTGCGAACCTCGGTCAAATGACGAGGACAACACCTAACCTGGCACTATACTCTCCAAGCTTTCCCACTACGCCAGTATGAGTACTTGTGTTAAATATTCTGTAGTTTGATTTGTGTAAAGACCAACAGATGGCGCTGTAAAAATTGTTAAACTGTTTGGTAACGGTAAAGGTTATACATTTACGTGGAACTTCAGAGAAAGCTCTATTATCCACTCATCATAATAAGTTGAAAAAAGAATAATTTGTTGAAGTTATATATACATAAAAATAGATATCAGTCCAACTGATTATAGCACAACAACGTTATTGAAGGGGTGAATGGGAAACCACTCTCCCAGTTGATTAAGTTTCTGTTTCGCTTTCGTAGGAGAGCGAAGAGAAAATAACGTCACACATCCATGACAACCAAGCCCATCTTTCAACCGGCTGTCGCATCTCGATGGAACGAGGAGAGAAGGGATGAATTTCGTTGATAACAAGGATTAAGAGAATATTATTTTTAAGTCCATTACTCGTTACCTCTTAAATAGCTGCGTGCGGTTATTGAAAAGAAATTTTAAATAACCACTTGAAAGGAAATACGAAAAGGTAGAGAAGTTTAAAATAAGACCATGAGGGGAGAGGTTGCCGCACTAAACACGTGCAAAAGCTTGCATAGCAGCGGGAGGGGTGATAATTAGAATGAATGAAGTCTTGCAAAAGAAAATAACTAGTCAATTAAACTGTTTTACTTCATGCATTTGTACGTTGATTCTCGTTTTGTCTTCCGTAACTAAATGTTGTGTTTCTAAGTGCCTCTCTTGAATTAAGTTTGTATTCACACTAAGTTAATATTTTTTACTGTGAACATCGACAGAATTAACATGCATCAGCCCCTCTATAGGGCAGATCATAACTGACATAAGGACTTGAACAAATGACTCGACATAATTTTGTGATCATGACCATTCATTTATGGTGGCCATGAAATATTGGTTAGGCAACAGTACTAGAATATTCATTAGCTCTCTGTCAAAAGGAAAAAAATATTGGTTCCATTTATTTAATACAGTTTTTTCCCAGTATAACACAACATTAAAAAAAGATCTCAATAAATAAATAAATATGGATATCCTGTACTTATTAGGTGGTCTCGGTTGCCTAGGGGTCATGGTCTCGAACTCGTCGTCAGTGTACCCGAGTGACACGGAAAACCCGCTGTGTAGAGAGACTGAGGTATCCGACTACGTTCGGAACCGTGATCTTAAAAAAGCGCATAAATGGATAATTTTCATAATATCTAGTGTCGATCAGATTAGAATACATGCATAAAATTACTTTAAGAAGATTTTGACAAAAAAAATTTATTTAAATATAATATTTTGGCAAAAAATTAACTTAGAATAATCTTTTTTCCAAATGTTCTCCTTTTGTGAAAAATGGTTTTATTATACTAATATTTTTCCTGTATATAGCTCAGACCTCTCTACAGAAGCTCAACTAGAATTTTTGAAAAATTCACATTATTTTCAGAGTTACCACCAATTGAAATAATTATTGGTGTTTTTTACTTAAAATTGCTCCCCTCTGTTGTCGTAAAATATGAATAAACCCACTTCTAAGTTATATATTTCAAAAATTTTAGTTGAGCCTCTGTAGAGAGGTCTAAGCTATATACAGGCAAAACATTATTATAATAGAAGCATTTTTCACAAAAGAAGAACATTTGGAAAAAAGATTATTCTAAGTTAATTTTTTGCCAAAAATTATATTTAAATAAATTTTTTGTCAAAATGTCCTTAAAAGAATTTTATGCATATATTCTAATCTAAGTGACACTAAATATAAAAGTTATCCATTTATGCGCTTTGCAAAATCACGGTTCCGAACGTAGTCGGATACCTTAAATTTGCGGTGGCTCAAAGTCCTTTCGTTGGTATGGTGTGGTAATTTGGAGAAGAGGATTATATCACTTGACCATGGTTAAAAATTACGAGATCCGTTTGCAATAGCCCTCGTATTGTTTTATAATGCGATCTTAATAAACACTCTCTCGCCTTATACTTATAAATTATTCCAACAGAAAAAAAGAAAGAATCTAAGAACCTTTTACAATAGAACGTTTCCAGTAAAAGTAGTTTTAGAGCATTCTTTCGAATATTCATTTGTGCCATTTCACAGCTGCTCAGTTTTTCAAGGTAGACATTCCTTTCCATTGCTTCTCGAAATGAGAAAGACTGGAGACATTCGAATAATGTCTCATGCCTCACTGTTCTTCTTTCAAACGTATTAATAGAATTTACTGAGTCACCCAGTTTTGATAAAACACACAGATGATGTCGAATTTTGTTATGCAATATTTTTGAATCGATTCATTTTAAGAAAACCTGATGGCAATTGATAAAATATATTGCGCTTTTAATTTATGCACTTTTGTTTTATTAAAATAAAATCTACATTGAATTGTGAAATTTTGCAGCAACTTGGTTACTAGGGAATATCCAACACTCGCAAACACACTGCTGTGTATGGAGTTCATTTGTTAATCAATAACCATTGCAAACTAAAGGCTCACGGTCATCGCGTGTTAGAGTCTACAAAGCTAATCAAAGAGAACACTGTGCGTGCACTAAGAAACAATTCCAATAAAATAAAACATTTATTTTTCAATAATAAAATAAAACCAGTCTCCAATGAATTAAGAGCTTGCTAATCTTTTAGTTGAAGAACTGTCTTCAATACATACATCTACAGCAAAGGTTAAACAATGTATTGGAAAATGTTATGGACACAATGTAAAATGTAGGAAGTAGGAAATAATCCATAATTTTTTTTATTTTTCAATTCTTACTATTAGTTCTATCTCTCTCTCTCTCTCTATCTATCTCTCTTTATATATAAAGAGAGATAGAGAATACTTTCTTAGAGAATATTCTTAGAGAGATAGAGGGCTGCGGTAGCCCACAGTGGTTAAGGTATCCAACCATGGCAGGCATGTCATGAGTTCGATCCCAGTACCACTAAAGACCAGCCGTGTAGGGCAGCGATGCACGTTAAATCTGTCGAGAGCTGAAACGTCCTCCCGTTGGTGTGGTGTGGTAGTTAGGAGAGGGGGGTGCCAGCTCAGGTGTCGTCCACGTCACTTGACCATGGTTCAAAATTACGTGGTCCGTCGCCAAAAGCCCTCGTGTAGCTGAACAGTGCGACGTTAATATTAACTAACTAACTTAGAGAGATAGAGAATAAAATACTTTCTATTCATCCACTCAAGTTCAAATGCATGTTTTTAAACTTGTAGTGGAGGACACTTGATGTTAATTCAGTTTTTTCAAATATTAATTCATTAATTAAATTTTAAAAAATAATTAATATTAACAAACAAAAATAATAGTCCGACAGCATACATAGAAAAAAAATCGCTCATGGTGTCCCTGTAGCTCAATAGATAGCGCGCGTTGAACTTCTGATCCAAAGGTCGTGGGTTCGAATCCCACCTGGGCTGGCCTAATTTCTGAGAAAGTGATCTCTTTTTTACTGTACTATTTTATTAAAATGATTTAATTTAATTAATGAATAAACAAAAACAAACAAAAAATAGTCCAACACTATATGTAATGGAAAATGGAAAATTGCTTTCTATTTTGTCAATTAATATTGTGATTCTGTCATATGTATATACATACTTATATTAATTATAATTATTTAATAAAAAGTAACTAAAACAAAAAATTTCTTTGTTGACCTTAGTAGGAATTGACTTTAAAAAAATGCATATTACTTGTTACATTTTAGAATATGAATTCAAAAAGAGAGAGAGTCATGCAAATAGTTTTTCCAGTTTTTTTATTGTTTTTACTAGCCGGTGCCACCCTCTTCGCTGCGTATTTCATAATGTTGTATACTGTTTTTAAGTTAGTGTTAACTATGTGCTAACAGTAAGCTTTTGACGACATAGCACAGCATTCTTATAACCCTCGTCTCTTTATTTAAAAAGGACTGGACTTAAATTTTTAAAAGAGAAATGTATTTATCGCTTACGCCCTCACATAATCCCTTCGGTGACGATTACCACACAACCCATTTTTAGTGGATACCTACTCAACAACAAGAAGTACGTACTCCAAACTTCAAGTCTGTATGTTTAATAGATCAGAAACTTGAATTTTTTTTAAATTGTAACGCCCCATAAGCTGCATGCAACCACCTCTTGGAAGTATATTTCCGCAAACCCGTTCTTCGCGAAACTCTACTCAACAAGAGACATGCTTACCTAATTTCAAGTCTGTAGGGACTCTAATTCAAAAACAGAAATTTTTGCCCATAAATCTCCCGCATCTCCCCTTGGATGTCGATTTCCACAAAACCCGCTCTACTTAACAAAAGAATCGTGTGCCAAATTTCTAGTATGTCGGTCTAATAGTTTCAGGGATTTCGTGATGAGTGAGTGAATAAATAGCTTTTCATATATATATATATATATATATATATATATATATATATATATATATATATATATATATATATATAATCCAATATAAAAAAATTCAATATATAATTATATACATATACATACACATATATATAAATTTATACATATATATACATATACACAAATATATAAACGAAAATATAAAAATAAACATATAGTTATATACCTAAAATAACTAAAATTAGGAAGAAGGCACAGTAGTATAATGACAAACTCCTGGCCTTAGGAACCAGGATTGTAGGTTTAAACAAGTTTTGCGGCCAGCCAACCTTCACCTGTAATTTGTCATACTATGTACCAAGAGGATATATATGTGTATATATATATATATATATATATATATATATATATATATAGACAGAGAGATATCAACCAGTTTAGTTTGTGTAAAATATAAACTTTATTCATTTCGCCACTTTACAATGTGAAAACAAAATACGTTCAGTAATTTGTACAGTCTACGTACAGTATTTACAGTAATTTGATACGTATAATTGAAAAACACTGTTTCGAATAAATGTCATTTATTATCATATTATCTGGTTAAATAACTAAAAATGTGTTAACTTTCAGTGGCATTACAATTGTAATAAAAAGAAATAATAAAATAAAATATTTTTCAAATAAAAATTAAAGGTTCTTTCTTCTAGATCCCATGACAGATGTTGCATAACTTTCAATAAAAAAAACATGTTAGAGATCTTCCAATATTAATAAATCAGAATTAAATTAAGATACAAAGTTTGAATGAAATAAAAGTATTATTTTTTCTCATCTCGTTTTTTATATGTGCTAATCAGCAGCGCACACAAAAATTTTGCAAGGGGGAGGGGTCCAGGTTCGAAAATCCACTATTTTGGTATCATGCTCCAATACGCCGCCTAACATATTGTTTTGATTTTGCCGATTTTCGGGAACAAAAACAATACAAAGTTAATTATTGAATAAACAATTAGCATTAATTAATAAAATTAATTATTAATAACGAATACATATTTAAATTTTGCGTAATATATACATAGGATTATAACCAATCGAAAAAAAAAAAAAAAACAAAGGCTGGGGGGTCCGGACCCCTAGGACACTCCCCTTCTGTGCTCCACTGGAACTAATAATTTCCACCACTCCCTTGAAACTTAGTCAACAATTTTAAAAAGTATAGATTTGTCTTCAGTGATTTAATAGCTTTGATTAAATATTACTAGTAAATTACTTTAAAAAACCTTTAAATAATTACAAAAAAAATTATATATATATATATAATTACATATCCTAAAATGTCAACCATTTTTCACATATAGTTAAAAAAAATGTTTTTTTTAAAGTATAAGTAATAAAAAACCACATAAAATTACTTCAAACTACTATCAAAATAAAACTAAACTGAAAACTAGATTTAAATTTATAAACAAATTCGCAATGCTTCCTTAATGCATCGATTCAAGAAATATGTAGTTGAAATTGAGATTCTGATATTCACACTGTAATAGCTTAAAAAATTAGAACATTTAATGTTCGGAATATTGCGAATGAGGAATAATAGTTCATTGAAAGTTAAAATTTAAGAAATATCTTAGATATTGTCTTACTTCTGTAAATGATAATAATAATTATTATCATTATTAAATATTGTACTTAATGCAGATTTCATTTTAAAGTTGCTTACCATATTTTTAAAGAAAATTAGTTGCTTGGGTCTTCAAAAAAATTAAATTTCTTCACGGACACGAAAAATTCGTTCTTGCAATTTTCGACTTGTTATGAGTCGACAGCGAGAAACTAAATTATTGTACCGCGGACAGTTTCGCTGTTTTTGAGTTGGGAGAACGAAGCATCGGATTTGATTGGACGACGCAACGATGATGTCATGCGCCATTCGCTACTTTTATTGGAGAATTCTAGAATTTACACTGAGTGTGTAATATTAAAGGGGTTTAAGAATCTTTTTTTATTCTTATTATGCAATCTCTTAACTCTATGCTTTGTGACTTCTAAGAAAGCGTATGGTTCAAAGGAAATCACTCAGAAAGGCAGGAAAATAATAAAAAAGAAATGTGAGTAAAGGAGAGAAGAGAGAAAAAAGCACTTTTTTCCGCATCGAAGAGTTTGAAGAAGGTTCGGTCACAGTTTTGAGCAGACGGGATTGATATATTAGGTTGAAAAATATTATATCAAGATAACTTAAATTGTTTGTCATTCCTAATTCAAAGACATCAAACCAGAAAAATATCTTCAAGAAACGTAGATTTAAAAGATATATTTTTTAGAATGTTTATAAATTTAAAATAAAACTTTTTGAATTCTAAACGACTAAATACGACTAAAAAATATTAACCATATATAAGAAAATGCAAAAATTACTACGCATGAAGTAAAAAATCCATCATATTAATAAAGCATTCTTTTCAACAAGTTGTATCAACACTTATATCGCATTTTGAAGATGAAGATATTTTTGAGAATCCTTGAGAGATGCTTTTATCCAATACTTTTTTACGAGCTATCTCTCTCTTTAAACAATAAACTACTTTTTTAAGTAGCCCATTGTTTATTATCTCTTATTATCATTGTTTCAACAGTAAAATATTCTAAATTTTCGAGATTAAACTCTACTGTTGTTGCTTTATATTCTTTAAGAGATTTCATGCCTTCAAATATATATTGTTTTAAAAAAAAATAAAAAACCTGATACTTATGAGTAAATGCTAATCAAAAAGTAAAGTTGCTATTTGTTTCAAAAATTGAATTAACACGCTATAACTTATAACTTAGATATAGAACATGATTTTTTTCTAGTTTTGAAAATTATTGAAAAGTATAAGTTTTCATTCATTAAATTACTTTTTATTGAAAAAAGCTTATTAAAAAGTAGAAATTACTAATATAAGACAGTCACAAAATCGCACTTACATATTTGCAGAAATTTAAATACTTTGCTACAACATTTAATCCATTATTTATTTATTAGAATATATTTTTAAATTTATAAAGCATTCATTCTTTGAAAGAATGAATGCTCTATAACCTTCCTTTTAAAATAAATTTAAGAGCTTCATATTCATCAAAAATAAAATTTTGGAATATTTTTCAGACTTAAGTTGCATCTTTTAGTTTCAAATTCCTCTTTTTATTTTGAAATTATTCATAAAAATTTCAAAGTTGTTTTTCTTTTTTTAAGGATATTATGAGTCAAAAAGAAAGCATGAATTAATTAACTAATTATCATGTTAATACACACACACACACACACATATATATATAATCCAAAACATAAAAATACACAGATAGTTAGAACCTAAGATAACTATACTAAATAGGAAGAAATAGGCACAGTAGTACTATAACAAACTCCTGGCCTTAGGAACCAAGATTGCAGGTTTAAACAAGTTTTAGGGCTAGCCAACCTTCACCTGTAGTTTGTCATACTACGTACCAAGACGAAAGGAAAGAATAACATTTGGAGGAATTTAATCCTTATAATAAAATCACTAAACTAATAAAATATAATAATAAAATTATAGCGTTAGTATTCACATTATATATTTAAATTTGATGCAAAACGTAGATAGTAAGACTTACTTCGGGAGTATATATATATATTCAAACATTTATTCATTATTCAACAACATTTACTTCAAACTAAAAAGACACTCCTCTTTTCATCTCATAATGAGTTTTCGTGATAAAAATATTGTTTGGCTTGTATTTTCTGATTATATTTGATTAAGTTAAATAGCTCTCTTCTTTTTAATTGATTTAGTTTGACCTAGCTCAATATTTCGAGCTAGAAAACTTTTTGCTGACAGGTTTTCATTTATTATTCCTAGCATCAACATTTTCTTATATTCTTCATACACAAATGAATTTTTATTAGTATAACTATACAGATAAATATTTTTTCGCTCTCTCTTTAAAATGTTCTTAAACATTATTAACCAGTATCGATATTTCTAGACAAGTTTTTAAGAAAACCAATGAAATTTAACAAATGACTCTACCAACGTGTAACTTCATTGGAATACATCTAGAAAGACAGATTTGTGTAAATATTTAATGACTCACCTCATTTTCCATGTATAATTTTGATTCATTTTTTATTTCGCTTTTATACTTTGGAATTATATAGGACTCTCTAGTCATGCGAAAGAGAGGGCAGAGAATATTGATAGTGATTTGATACGGACTCTAAAAAATAGCAAAAGAAAGTAAAAAATCAACTTGATTATTTTATAGAAAAGGAATTAAAGTGTCCGAGGCAGGGTAATTGATACCAATTCTTTTATCTAATTTTTTCTAAGGCATTCCTTCGCAGATTTCAGAACTTTTCTATAAGTTAGTTTTGAAATTTCTTGTATCGCAAAGAATTCAGATTGGATAATGTTAATGTTTTTAAGGTAAAATTACTAGAAAATATGTTAACCATATTTCTAGACAGAGTTTCAAATTCATTATATTCGTTGATATTCACATCTTCAATCCAATATTTGTTAAATTGAAATCGAACTCTGAAAATAATATCCAATTTCATCTCCAAAAAAAAAACGAACGTCGTTGTTGATTTTTTAAAGCATTTTTTAATATTAAAAATAAAAAAAGAATCTAATAAATGAATAGATATTGAAATAAGATTACTTTGCGTTTGTAATCATTGCTTCGTTTCAAATTATTTTCAGGCTTTTTCATGAAGAAAAATATTTTCTAAAACGAGTTGAAAATACTTACTTTTTTATTCTCTAGTTTATTTTTCAAGAAATCTCGTAATTTTTGAAAACAATTCCTGTGCGTTATCCAATCCAATTTGCAGTTTTTCTTATTTTATACTATCGCAATTTTATTTGTACAATTATTATAATTGACGATTCAAACACTGCGATCAATTTGTTTGTTTGTTTTTTATTAATAAAAACTTTTGCGTGAACATTTTTTTAAACATTCCTAAAGATTATTTCTCAGGCTGTTTTTACCGGCTCATGGTGATAAAAAATAAAAATCAAATCAAATCAAAAACATTATTCTTCTTATAGATGATGATTAGAAAAGAAAATAACTAACCGGTTCAAATATTTGCCTTGAACTATACAGCGTTTAAAATTAAACACCATTAAATGAATAATGCTATTCTAGTTTCAGTGTTTTATAACAAATGAACCCATTCAGATGTAATTCAGAACAATTACATCTCCTCAAGACTTCAACCGAAAAGAAAATATAAAGTCCGATAACCTCTGTGCGCAGTAAGAAACGTGTATCTCCTTTCCATTTATCTACTCAGAAATATGAAAGGAAAAAAAAGATGACTGTACGAAAAAAAGAATTTTTTTTCTCCCTCACAACGCTGAAACGTTCCATTGTTATCCAAACAGGACAGGTGAACTGCTCGCTGAGATACACCAGACGATTTGCCCTCGGTCAGGTCAAAAACATTTTCAAGCACTCTGTCTACGACCGCTGAAAAGAAATTGAGAAGATAAAAACAGCTATTTTAAATATATTAAGTTAATAGGCCAGATTATTACAATCAATGTATGAATAATATTTTATTAATGTTTTAAATTATAGTGATCAAATTGAAGGCGTATGTTTATTATAAAAATAGGATTTTTTTGAAAAATTCCATTTTTTTTTAAACTTTAAAACATTTTTTTTTCAATTCCTACTATTAGCTCACACTATATATATATTTATTTAGGGCTGTGGGTAGCCCAGTGGTTAGGTCATAGGACTTAAAACTGGAAGGTGGCTTCGATGCCCGATGCCACCAAATAGACCTCCAAGTACACACGGATTACGTGTTCGTTAAATCAGTGGGTCCGAAAGTCTTGTGGGCTGAATCACGAGTGCAGGGGACTGGAGAATATTTCCCTTCCCTTCAGTTCCATACCTAAATTTGGGAGGTGGAGATAGGTGGTGCCGCCATCTATCGTCCCTTCGGAGAATTTCCCCGAGCTAATTCGTACTGTCACCTGTATGGTGCTCAAGGCCAAGGCCAACGACAGGCGTACTTCTAGCCCCTAGCCACGATTACTTTCGTGGGCCTCGATCTGACTACATCAGACAGGCGGCATTGGCCACAACAACAATATATTTATTTATTTATCTTCGTGGAATATTCAATCGTTAATAAAATACATTTTAAAGCGCTCAGTTGAGCTGAAATTTTATATACATGATTATTTTGGATGACAATACAATAATTTAACTATAATTAATAAAAATTAATTGATTAAAACTAATTATTTAAAAAATTATAAATTCAGCCACGTTGGCATCATTTTTGGCGACTTGTGTCAAAACTTGAAAAGGTTTTTTCACGTTTTAAAGCATTTAGTTGAACTGAAATTTTATATACACGATTGTTCTGGATGACAATACGATACTTTAATGATAATGAATAAAAATTAATTACCACTTATTGTTGTGATTCTGTCATATGTATACACATATTTATATAAATTGTAACTATTTAATAAAAGGTAGCTAAAATAAAATTTTTCTTTGTTGATCTAAGTAGGAATTGATTTAATTTTTTTTATATTACTTGTTTTTATTGAAAACGATTATAAAATCCCCGTGCACCACAAAGTATCACACGGGCTAACAAAAGTAAGTATAAAAACACATATTACAAAGGAAAGAAAAAATTAAAGTCATGGAAGATTACAAATATTTACTATAAATTTGCAGAACTTTTCAAAAGCACTTTTGGTGGAAATAAGTTGGTCAAGATTCTGAGGCCAATTTATATTAAGTCTCTTGAAAGCCAGTCTTAGGATGTTTTGTTCTCTTTCATACTTGTTACTCAGAAGGAGAACATATTCTACATTTCCCTCGCCATTAATATCACAATCACAAAAAGATGACGGACTTAAATTAAATTTGTTCAAGTACCTTTTAAAATTGCCATGACCAGTAAGAAATTGGGTTATTTTGTAATTAGTATAAAAATGATGGCAGGTAGTTGAAATGGGATGTTCTTGGTTCCAAAACTCCACCATTATTTCTTTCTTAATCTTCTTGTAAAATGATTTAGGAATATTAACGGTAATGTTAATTTTGGGCTTCGTTGGCTAACTTGAGCTTTGCATGCAAGCTAATCGGTCCGCTCATTTCCAAGAACGCCCGTATATCCACGAACAAATGCAAAATCTATTGAGATGTTTTTTAATTTAACAGTTTAAACAATTTATATTGAATCATTGAATTTTAAAGGTCTTATACTTTTCATTAAATTTTTAATAACGACGTAAATTATTTTCCTGAGAGCCTACATTAAGCACCATTACTAAAGAATAGTAAGAAATGAAAACTTTTAGTTTTTTTTACTACAGTGAAATACAACGCTTAAGACGAAATATTGGTTAACACGAAAGAATACAATGGTCCCGACAAACTGCTATGTATTATCAGGGGCGTAGCCACCGCCGTATCAGCCGCATACGGGCCCCCCAAGCTACAAGGTCCTCAACACGCGTAACTGCAGTTCCACTAACAGGACGCTCATATCTCAAAAAGGGCCCCGAAGGGATTTTGATACATGGCCCAATCAGAACTAGCTACGCCAGTGTGCATTATGTATTTTCTTAACACGAAAAAATGTCCCTTCTGAGAATGAACAAAATACGGAAAACATCAGAGATTTAAGAGGGGTGGGAAATGAAAGAGAGGTGGTTTCACATTATTTTTTGTATTATTGGACTGTCTTACTGTATTATCGGAAGGATTCGTCGTAGTAGATGATGATAATGTGTGTATATCCCCAATTATGGCACACAAAGACATTTTGTAGTTTATTCAAAGCTCGAAAAGTATCATTGATACCATTGATTCTGATGCTGAAAATGAAATGAATAATGCAGCTATTTTTTTTTGTTCCAATGTCATCCGAAATGTGAAACATCATGAAAAGTATGCCCAGTTGTTTATACGCACATTTCAATGGGGAAATGAGTAACAAAATGGGTGACGTCGTACAATTTGGTGACAATTAGATGCTAAAAAATACAACTTCAAAGGAAAATATCAGATTATTTTCCAAAAGCTGAATAAATGTTTAGTTTTCCAAAAGCTTGAAAGTTTTTTATTAAATTTCATTAAGCTCTTGTGAATATTTTCCTTTCATATATTTTTATTGAATGCATGCACATATACATATCTTTGTAAATAAAATGCACTCTAATAAACTTAATTTTGTTAAATATATGATGTTTTTTTAATTCTATTTATTTATTTTTTGTAATATCTTTTAGCACGAAAAAATATTTTAGTCCCCCTCAATTTCGCGTTAAACAATTTTTACTGTACTCTAAAATCATTTTTAAGTACTATGTCAAATTCCGAGATATACATTTTTATAGTAAAATATAAAGTTTAAATTATTTCTGAACACTTACAATACTTAACTCAATGGTGCAACAGCTCATGAGGGCCAAGGCCTACTGGGCCCAACTCAGTTTCGCGACCTCGGGCTCTGAGGTGCATGAACAGATGTTCTGATCAAGTGGTCAGTCTGACGCGAAACCTACAGTGTTAAGTTCCCAAGCAAGCTTGTTACTCATTTATCGATCCACTGAAGGGTTGAAAGGCTGAGTCAACCTTGCCCAGCCCGGGGTTTGAACTTTGGACCTGTGGTGTGGAAGCGCGATGCACTAACCACTCAGCCACTGGGCTGAAAACTTAATATTGTTAAATAATTTTAAGCAGTATGTATTTCATTTTCATACATTTTCATTTTTTATCTTACTACTTCCAACTAATTTTTGACGATGTTTAATGTTTCTGTTTGCGCATGCGCAACAGCGCTGCCTGGACTGCGCATGCCCAGTAATTCTGATGTAACTGTAAAAAGAGTTGTGAGTAAAAAATAAAGACCAGTCCACTAAAAACTGTGTTCGAATTGAGTGCTGAGTATTCGATGGAGTGAGCCATAACATTGGTCCGGTAGAATCCGGAGAAAAACCGCGTGTAGTGATGAGTTAAAATTGTGCCGGAAATTGTGTCTGAATACTGAGGGAAGAAACTGAGTTTCCGAAGTATTTTCTGTGTCTTGAGAGTCCAGCGCAATTCATCAGTCGAAGTAAGAGCGATTTCATTGCTTCTTATTTGATATCAAATTAATGTTATGTGTTAAAATGTCGACAATTAAAAGTCTTAAAAAGGACGAGCTTTTGCTGGTCGCCGAGGAGCTGGGATTAGACATACCCCAGAATCCAAAAATTATAGTGTTAAAAAATTTAATTGAGAGTAGTGAAATCTTTGAAACTGATAAGGGGAGTTTCTGCAAAGTGTAATTGATGGCGTTTTGGCGGAAAAGAAAGCTAAAATTGAACAAGATAAATTTAAATTAGAGTCTGAAAGGTCCGCTAAAAATGAACAAGAAAAATTTAAATTAGAGTCTGAAAAGGCCAAGATTGAATTTGAAAAAATTAAATTAGAACAGTTAAAGAAAGAGCTTGAGTTAACTAATGCTAAATGTAAATTGTCCCCTGCGCAAGAGAAAAGTGAACATTTCGAATCTGTCCCATCTGATATTGAAAACTTAATTAAAAGTATCAAAACTCTAACAATACCTGTCCCTTCTAATATAGAAGCCTATAATTTATTTTTTCAATCGTTAGAAAAAGCTTTTAAAACAAAAAATGTGGAGGATAAATTTAAAGCAGAGCTTTTATTGAATATGTTGGGAGAAAAGGTGGGAAATTTAATGATTTATGTTAAACAAGAGGAACTGGGTGATTATGAAAAAATCAAGCAGTTAGTGCTAAAACAATTTAAACCAACACCTCGAGTATTGCTTAACCAGTTTCGAAGGTCCCAAAAACTACCAAATGAGAACTATGTTCAGTTTGCTTCTAGAATTGAAGCAATGTTTGATTATTATTGTAAATTAAGAAACGTTAATGAGTTTAATGAATTATGCCAGTTAATTGTTGCCGATCAGATAATTAATTCTCTTGATCAAGAACTGACCAGTTATATTAATTTAAAAATGTGCGAAAATTGGTACACACCAGATAAGCTGGGTCGTGAATTAGATTTGTTTATGTCATCTAAAGTTTCAAGTAGAAATGAAATAAATACGGGTTTCCGACAAAATAAATTCTTTAAGAGTGGCGTCGACAGAAAGGGGTTAAAAGGTGTAACTAGTGTTTTTGTCCGATGTCAATGAAACAAAATGTTCATATTGGTGTGAAAATCATGCTATTCCTTTTTGTACAAAATTTAAACAACTTTCCGTTCATGATAGAGTAGAGATAGTTAAAAAACAGCGACTATGCTTTCTGTGTTTAAGAGTAGGTTGTATGGCGTCGAAGTGCAAAGCGAAACCTTGTAAATTATGCGCTAAGAGGCACCATGTCTCGTTACATTTCCCCAAACAAAATACGGATTTTCAAACAAGCCGTAGTACGTCGAATGCTTTCCATCCATCAACAGAGTCAAGGTTAAATGCGGAAGCACGAGAGAGAGAGAATTAAACCCTGCTTTTCCCTCTAGAGAGGTTTCGGAGAAAGATAGTAATGCGGTGTTTACAATTAATCAAAAAAAGGGAACCACTAGTGTGTTTTTGAGTTCCGTGAAGTGTTTTGTAAAAGATTCATACGACGAGAAATGGCAAATAAGAGGTCTGCTTGACGTCGGTTCTATGACAAATCTAATTACGAAAAAATTCGTAGAAAAATTAGGATTAAGAAAAGAAAAAGTAAATATTCTGGTCACGTGTTTAAATGACTCCTCTGTATGTGTTAAAAATTGCGTAACTACGGAAATCTCGAATTCCGATGGTAGTTATAAAAAGAGAATAAAAATGTTAGTTGTAGATAAAATTACTGATTTAACTCCAGTTAAAAAATCTAAATGTGAAAGGATTAATTCCTGAAAATATAAATTTAGCAGATGATTCCTTTTATGTGCCAGGTCCCATTGATTGTTTATTGGGTGCAGAAATTTTTATGAATTATTGCGTAGTGGGCAAATTCGTTCTGAAAATTCTAATCTTATTTTCCAAAATACTGTGTTTGGGTTCGTGGCTTCAGAGAGCAATAGTTTTGCAGATACTGAAGCACGGGTTCATTGTGGATTAATTAAAGGAGATTTAAATCAAACTTTAAAAATGTTTTGGGAATTGGAAAACGTTGACGTAGAGAAACCTAAAAATGAAGAAGCAATTTTTGTGAGGATCACTTCCTAAAAACGCATTCTAGAGATGAGGAGGGTCGGTATGTGGTTAAAATGCCCCCTTAAAAACGAACCAAATTGTTTAGGTGAGTCGAGGGACATCGCTCTAAAACGATTGAATGCGCTGTGGACTCGATTAATCAGAGATCCTCAATATCTTAAGTTGTATAGAGACTTTATACGTGAGTATGACCAACTTGGTCACATGAAAGAAGTTGTCGCAGAGCATGACAACTCTGAGGTTGCCTATTATATGCCACACCATGGCGTCCTTAGACCAGAAAGAGCACAACGAAGCTGAGGGTAGTTTTTAATGCTACCAATCCTACAAGTAATGGGTTATCGTTGAATTCCATACAATACAATGGAGGACTGGTTCAAATGACCTGTTTACAATCATGATTAAATTTAGAGAGCATCCTTATGCCTTTACGGCAGATGTGAAGATGATGTACCGAATGATACTCATCCATGAGAGCCAACAACCGTTGCTTAGAATTTTGTGGAAAGAAAGTCCAGAGGATCCAGTGAAAACCTTTGAGATGAAAAACAGTCACATATGGCACGGTGAGCGCACCCTTTTTAGCAACGAGAACTTTACTGCAGTTATCGAGAGATGAAGAGTTAAGAACTTTCCTTTGGCTGCACCTGTTCTAAGAGAAAACTTTATATGGACGACGTTCTTTTGCGGCGCTGCGTCTTTAATGGAAGCCAAGGCCTTGAAGAACCAACTTTCCTGCATTTTGAAAAAGGAGGAATGGAATTGCACAAGTGGGGGTAGTAGTCATCCGAACTGGCTTCAAACATCCTCGGAGACTATGAGTTCGAGAATCCAATTGAAACCAAGACATTAGAGTGTCCTGGAAATCACAAGAGGATTGTTTTATTTTCAAAATTGCAGTGGAAAAAGACTCCTACACCAAGAGATGTGTTCTTTCGATAATAGCTAGACTGTTTAATCCATTAGGACTATTAGGTCCAGTAGTCGCAAGAGCCAAGATCTTCATGCAGAGTCTTTGGAGTCTTAAAATCGACTGGATCGACGAGTTGCCTTCTGAGAGAGCCAAAGAGTGGCATCGTTTCCTAGAGGACTTCAACAGTGTAAGAAGTATCTGCATTGGTAGATGTATTGTGCATCCTCAAGCGACAAGGGTAGAATTTCACGGTTTTGCTGATGCTTCAGAGAAATGTTACGGAGCAGTGATATATTGCCATTCTCAATCGCCAGATGGTGCAACAACAGTGAATCTTGTAACAAGTAAAAGCAGAGTAGCACCTGTGAAGAGTGTCACAATGCCGCGACTCGAGCTGTGTGCCGCCGTTCTTCTTGCAAAACTGATGAAAAGAGTTGAGACTGCCTTACAAATGAAAACACCCCCCGTGTACCTGTGGAGTGACTCGACTATTGTCTTAGCGTGGATCCAGAAGGAGCCTATAACTTGCTTAAAACCTTCGTGGCAAATAGAGTTGCCACAATCCAACACCTGACTAACGCAGAGCAAGTTAGTACACATCATGTTTCTTCGGAACAGAACCCAGCTGACCTCGTTTCAAGAGGTCTCGAAAAGTCCAGTCTTCACAACAACTCTTTGTGGTGGAATGGACCTAAGTTTTTAACGACGAAAGATTTTCCGGAAAGGAATACCCTTTCATCAGTGACTGATAATGATGAATTTAAATGTGAATTTAAAAGTAACGCAAAGCACTGTGTGTGTGTGTTAATTTAAATCTAACAAACTCAACATTTATGACTGACCTGTTAAATATAAGTAATAAGTACACTAAAAATAATTAGAATGTTAAGTTTTTTTTTTAGGTTCATAGCAAATTGCCGAGGAGAAAAAAAAAGGAGAGGACCTTTAGATGTCCAGGAAATCAACCAAGTGGAGGTCACCTTAATCAGGATTGTGCAACTACAGGAGTTCAAAAGAGATATAATGAGTTTGAAAGAAAATAATAGAGAGTCTGCAGAAAGTCTTATAAAAAGCTTAAATCCCTTTTTAGATAAAGATGGTGTGTTGAGAGTTGGTGGTAGACTTTGTAATAGTGATTCTGAACTTTGAATGCAAATTTCCTGTAATATTACCTTGTAACCATAAATTAACGAATTTAATTGTAGAATATTTTCACTTAAAAATGCTTCCAAACTAGGTCCACAGGCCTTACTATATCAGTAAGACAGAGATTTTGGCCTCTTATAGAGGACGTAATGTATGTAGGAAAATAGTACATGATTGTCTTGTATGTTTTAAAGTGAAACCTATAACTTGTGAACTAATAATGGGCAATTTGCCTAAAGAAAGAGTTAGGGAAAATTTTCCTTTTAATTGCAGTGGGATTGACTTTATTGGACCGTTTTGGATCAAGAGCAACGAACAGCGTAAAAGTAGTAAAAAGACCTATTTCTAAAATTTGTATCTTGCCCATGAGAGAATGAATTTTTTTCTTTTTGTATTACAAGATTTTACTTATTTTTAAGTTATTTTGTAATTAATCTTTTAGTATTGTGTGTATTTTAGTGAATTCTTTCTGATTTATAATTATTTTAATAGTGTTACATTTTAATATACTAATATTGTAAAAAGCCATGAAACTTATTGAATGTTGTAACATTGCAATGCAGGGCGGAATGTTTGCGCATGCGCAACAGCGCTGCCTGAACTGCGCAGGCCCAGTAATTCTGATGTAACTGTAAAAAAAGTTGTGAGTAAAAAATAAAGACCAGTCCACTAAAAACTGTGTTCGAATTGAGTGCTGAGTATTCGACGGAGTGAGCCATAACAGTTTCTATACAGAACATTAAAACCCTCTAACTGGATACCTTCCTCCTGAAAAGTTATTCCGAAAGCGTTTTACTCTTATATTGCTATTCCCTTCAAAAATGCAACAGACTTCAATTCTTTTCCCCTTTTAAAACTTGGGAGGTCGAAAGGGGACAACTTTATGATTTGGTTCGGCGTATTTGATCATTGAGGACCAGGATAGCAATCGTTTACAGCTAGCTGTTAAGTTGCCTTGGGCAATCTTGTATGAAAACCGTAGTTCTTTCTACTCTGTCGTTTTTCCCATAGATTCAGTCACAATAAAATTAAAACAAAATGCAGTGTAAAAAAAAACATGAAATAAATGGCGTGTTAAAAGTTGAAAAATATTTATATTTTCTTCAAACAAAATTTATTTTTCTGTCATTTTTTAAAAATTAAAAAAATATATATTTTGGTATTGCGATTTGAACCAGAAAAAAAAAGCATCCTGTATTCATTTTTGAATATGAGAGTAAGAAAACGCGCTCACTTTCATGTTTTTAAAAAGGTTATGAAGTAAAAAAGAGTAAAGGCCCTATCTTTTTTTAAACAATAAGACATAAAGGTGCATATTTATGAAATAAAACAGATCTTTCTCTATTCAATTATATTTTTAATTTAGAATAACATAAAAAATGATTTCAATACTTTTAATTTATTTAAATTTAAATCATATAAATGATATTTTTATGTTAACTGAATATTTTTCGGAAAAAATCTAAATTTTCATTCCTAGTGCTCTCCTTTTCGAACTCCTTGTATTAAATAAAAATATATTTTTTACATCGGCATTTGTGATGGACATAACACACATTCAGTCAATAATTTTTAATTTTAATGGGGGATATACTTCTTCAAATGCGCATGACAGTACTTCTAACCATTTTCTACTCAAGTTAAATTTCTTATCTTTATGTTTCTTTTATTACAAGGAAAAATGTCACACATCGATAACTACATTTTCACACAATTCAGTCATTACAAATTCTATTGTGAGAAAAGTTCTCCCTAATTAATTTTGTCTTTCAAAAAACAGTACACTTAAAAGAATTTTGTTCAGTGAAGTTAACCGACAGTTCCACAATGTATTCATACCAAATTTTAAAAACAAATTTAACACTTGGAAATGTATCCAGTATTAAATTTTTCAGTATACACAAATATTTCCTGCTGTAGAGAAGATATAGTTTGAGATGTGGTGTGCGGTTGTGAAAGAATGTTTTCGTACGTGTAGACTATTTTTGAAAATTTAAATATCACTGAAGCTGATCATATAACTGCAAATGAGCCTTATTTTAATGTGTGCTGGTATCAAAGTAAAACACTTTACAATATTAAACAGCCTATGGAATTATACTCAATATCAAACTATTCGCAAAATGGCTTACAACTTCTATTCAAATTGTAAAGAAACTGAAATATAAATATATCTTACTACAGTCAAAAATATTCATAGTATGTAAGTATCCTATTTCTCCACTTATTTCTGTACATTTTAAAAACTGTAGCTGAATGCAATTTTTTATATTTATAAACGAGGCATAACAGCTCACACACTCGTAAAAATGTCTTTATCATTTTTAAATATACTACTATAAAACGTATATGGATTGTAAGATCAGTTGTAAAATCCTAAAAGCTATTAGAGGAGATAAAAACATGTAATTTTGGATTGATAAAATGTTTAATATAATACACAAATATACATGTTATTAAGCAAATACATTTGAAAAATAAAACTTCCTTCTGAAATAAACGTAATTGAAAGAAAAATGTTTAATTGCAAATGAGTGGAAATACATGTTTATCTAAGGGGTATCCCCAAAGTGAGGTAATCCTCAAACTTAAAACTCAAACTCAGAGGCACAACAATCCATGAGGGCCAGGAACTACTGTGCCCATCATAATACACGTGACCATTGGACGCTGAGGTGCATGAACAGATGTCCCGATTTGGTGGTCTGTCTGAAGAGAGACCTTCAGTGTTTAAGACCCGAAGCAAGCTTGGTACTCATTTATCGACCTAATGTAGCGGGGATGAAAGGCAGAGTCGACCTTGCGCAGCCCGTTAATAGAACCCCAGACCTGTGGTGTGGAAGCACTATACACTACCACTCGATCCTATTCGGTGAAAAAAAAATTTTTATGTTAGAATCTTATATAAATCCCTAATGAATGAGGGAGTCCAAACTTTTTTTCATGTAAACTGTTTAGACGGAAATGGTTAATTATGAACATTTCACAAGTTGCATAAATTAAAATTAACCGTTATAGTTTACATAAATTTTTAAGGGAGCAAAAGGTGTATTTCGGCTGCACGAATTAATTTTAAAGGAATACGGTTACGAAAAGTAGTACAAATCTATCTAAAGTAGAGTTGGTTACCTTACATATTGTCGAAAACAACAATGTATTGGAAGCCAATTCCACAATTCGTTGTTATAAAAATGTATGGAACATTACAAGATTTATTTTTGCATTTGTAATTTATATATATATATATATATTTTTCTGGGAACTTTAAAAGCTAGAGCGGCATCCATCAAAACCGCGGTTTCTCTCTGTTTTTCCAGATCGCCCCTGACTAAGCCGGCTCTGCCATAGTAAGTGAAAATGCCGGATTTTGTTTGTCAAGATCATTTTATAGCAGACTGCATTTTCATGTATTTTATATGGTCGTTTTTATATTTTCTACATCAATATCTTAATGTCTGAATTTAAAATTACATAAAATTCTTGACATTCGCATCAATGACCATTATAATTTTTATTAGCATATGAATGTGTCATCACACGATTACATGACTGTTATTAACATATTATTTTAACCATTTAATTAATATTATGTATAACATAACGCACACAAATTTTCTGAACTTTAAAATAAATATTTCGAAAACTACTTCAGATATACTCAAAATTTTTCATTCCTACCCTTTAGCTTCTCAGTTTTGCTTCTATGTAAAACTTTATTGTATATTCCTCGGTTTTTAGTATATTTTTGCTCTTAGCATGTATTTTTCAACTGAATTGTATGAAATCTTCAAAATATATTAAAAAATACCAAAGAAGCTATATAATAAAATTTGAAATTTATATTATACTCAAAGAGTTGCTAGAACTTATGGTAAATAATTCTTAACTTTGCGATACATTTTGTTTCGAAATTTCAAATGGAATTTCTAACAAAATTTCTAGCTTTATGCGGTCGAGATTTCAAAAAATATCCAGATTTTAATTACTTATTCAGTTAGCCTTGAAAAAAAGATAAATGTTGAGGTATTTTGCATAAATAGATATTTTGAAGAATAATTCGAATGTTTTTGAATAGCTCGAATTTAAAATTGATTTTTATGTTTATTTATATGCATAAATGTCTACTGTAAATGTTTCCCTATATTTCTGATTACCATTTATTCAAACATTCAAGTTATAAAAAAATGTGGGAAAATCTTCATTCATGTTGTCTTTGATGTAAACTGAAGTTCAAGCACTTAAAATTCAAATATAATTCGGTGTATTTTAACAATATATAACTAGGCACTGTACGTAAACTTCCCTGAACACTTGGGCTTTGAAATCTAAAAAAAAATTAATAGATCTTAATTAGTTTTTTTTTTTTATTATTTTTATCAAAGTGTAAGAAAATATTTCAAATTATTTGATGAAGTTTAAATTTATTCATTTTTAGTGGTTCATTGAAAAAAATTTCAAATTTTAAAGTGTTTGGTGTTTTATTATATTTTTTTTTTGGGGGGCATCTTATAATGAAATAATCATGTTTCAAAAACTGAAAGCATTGATTAAGATAAGAAAAATGAAGCGAAAGAATATACTTTAAAAAGATAATTTGTCTAAATATATAAAATAGCAGATTGCCCTGACACGCCCCAACTTGTTATAGTTTGAAATTAATATGAAACCAAAAAGGGAATTGTAACATATTTTACTTATGCGTTGGGACTTTTGAAAACTTTTAAAATACAAGCTAGCAAACAAACACTTCTTGGGTTCTAAAGAAATTTCTCCCCGATTTTTTACGATTGCCCCAGGGTCAAAACACGGGGTTCCCTGCGAGCCATAAAACTCCTGCTGTGTTGCTTCCTCCGTCCCTCATTATCTTTCAAGATGTTAAACCTTAAAAGGGGGAAAGGATTTCAGAAAAGTGCGGGTGATCCGCTTTTGAAAACGTTACTTGTGAAGGCAGAAAAATCAGTGCAGTCCATTTTCGAAGCATCTTTACACTGACGGAATTTTCCGTGCTATCCGGTTAGAGGATTAAAGGATTGAATATTGTATATATAACTCTTTATCATATTAATTAATTACTTTAGAACTATATGGGGAACACAGCGAAAATTTTACTATTTCTTTTACTTTGAGAGTTTCTATTATGTTTTTGTATTTCAAAACTATTAAAGAACATTCCATTTTGTTAAAAAAGAAAAAATCCTATCAAGAATAAAAAATTAAGAATATTTAAATAATTTAAGTAAACTGAGTATTTTTAGAATATTTTTAAAAAAATAGCTTTTTAATAATATCATTAACTGATTTTACGAATTATTCTTCGATTTAATCAATTTGCAACTGTCGTTTGGTCTATTTTTAATCGTATTTCTTTCTTTTTTTTTTTTTCGAATTTTTCAAAGTTAAAATATTTAGAAGTAAATAAATTTTAAATATATGTTATTATATATATATATATAATACGAGGGAATTAGAAATAAACATTTATTTATTAATACTTTCTGAGCTATCGAATAAAACACTATCGTTTTAATGGAATATTATAGAAATATAACATAATCCTCTGTGAGTATTCAATTCTTTTGGTTATACTAACCTGAGACATCAATTGTTTTATAGAATTAAAAGACTTTCTCATATTCTTTATTTTTAAGACTAATATTTTCCGCTAATTTACCTCAGAAATTTTGTTGTTAAAACTTTCTTCTTGACATCAGCATAAAATATTTGCTATATTTATTATATTGCAGACAAAGTATTGATTGACGGTTGGCAACAGCAAACGGAAAACAAACTCATTTCCTATGGGTAAAATAAAAATTCTAATTGATTTTGGCTCTTTTCTAAAATATAAAAGTACGTGCGTGCCGAAAATAAAAATTAAGTCTGTCAATGTAGAATTACATTCTTGCATGGCTTCAAATTTTGACATATATTTGACAGGTTTCTTATTGGTATAAGTAAAAAGTAGCTTGATTTAAAGTAAATAGAGTACAAATTATCAATTCATATATCAGTTAAAGTAAGTGTATTAAGAAGCGAATCTCATAGCTCTTAAAAGCATTGAACATTGAGTACTTGATATTAAAGTTAGTAAATATTTTCAGCTGCAATTTCTAAATAAAATCTCACTTTACTTTCCACAAAGTTATACATAGTATAGGTAAAAAAAACTAATTTAATATTCTTATTTAAAAAATAAACAAAAATAAGGCATTTTAACAAGTTTTGTGCTGAGTGAATTAATTTTTCTGGGCTATTACAAAATTAATGTATCACTTGTTTCCATTCAAATTTAACAAAATTTTCGATTTATTTTTTCAAATATGCAATGTAGATAAAATACATTCTGTTGGATTCCAAATCGGTGGATTAATTTTTTTCAATGTAAATTAGTCAATTATGTCAGTTGGAAATTGATAATTGTAGTAATATGGTTTATAAGTAATTGTAAAATCATGCATTGAAAAATCTTTTTAAGCAAAAAAGTATGCAATTGAAGAATCTTTTTTTCTTAATTTTAAATGCTTCTAAATATAAATTTGAAATGATTAAATGCTTAAGAAAATTTCTTATGAAATTTCCACAAATTTATACTTGTGCATATAATGGTTTGCTGCAGTAGCGCACACAAAAAATTTTCAAGGAGGGGTCCAGGGTCGAAAGTCCACCATTTTGGTATCATGATCCAATACGCCGCCCACTATATTCTTTTGATTTTGTCGATTTTCAGGAACAAAAACAATACAAAATTAATTATTGAATAAATAATTTGCATTAATTAATAAAATTAATTGTTAATAACAAATACATAATTATATTTTATGTAATATTTAATATAGGATTATAACTAATCGAAAAAAAATCAAGGGTTATGGGGGGGTGTCCGGACCCCTAGGACCCCCTCTCGTGTGTCACTGGTCTGCTGCCATATCTACATAAAGAATTAAGCTTTTTAGATGTAGATGACCTTTCTACCACAGACATGAAGGGATTAAATATGAATAGAAAATTTTACTACTTCATTAAAATGATCTAACTCTTATGAAATCAAGATCTATTTGTCATTGTTTATTAACAAGATTTTTTTCTTCAACTTTTGATTATTGTTTAGATTTTTTTTATTTGTAAAAGTTAGTAAAAATTGATGAATTATATATAGGGCCGAGTCAAATTAACGACGCCACAGCAGACTATTTTTGCTTAGCTCATTTTAAAGATAAATTATTTTATTTGTGCCACTAAATATTCTTTTATTGTATTGTATCTAGTTGGTTAGATTACTTATTTTAATGTAATAAACATGATTTTCACATTTTTAAAAAGTAATACAAATATGTTTTGCCCTGTATCCGGGTAAGAAGATAACTTTAATACAACCTCTGACAATAAATCTCGGTGAATGAAGTCGGAATGGCCTATCTGGCAACACTGGAGAAACAAAACATACATGTGGCAGGTGTTGACCATTTACCCCCACCATTGTTCAGTTGAGACTCGTTTGTGTTCAGTGTAAGACTTGTTTTACAAAGTGCGTGTTTAGTACGTTGGTTCATCACTGAGAACAGGAAAATAAACGAACAAAAAATCAATTTAAAGTTTTGTTTTAAGCTTGGCAAAGCGCCAAAATAATTTTATGCGATACTGGTACGCATTTATGAAGATCAAGCACTGTCCAAGAAGTGTGTGTACGAGTGGTTCGCCCGTCTTCGAGAAGATTGGGAAAGTGTTTCTGACAACCCCCGTAGCGGAAGACTGGTGATCTCCGACAGTGACGAACACATTGAGAAAGCGAGGTGATTAATCATTAAAGATCGTCAATCAACTGTGCGCATGATAGCTGATGAACTTTATATTAACCGTGAATCCGTGCGACAAATCGTTACACAGAATTTAGGATTGAGAAAAACGTGTTATCGATATTACTAATATCCGGCGAAACGTGACGAGGCTTTTGAACTCCATCCCAAAAGAAAACTTTTTGTAAAGTTTCCAAGACTTGTACAGCAAATCTTAGGGGTGCATAGTTATGGAAGGTGACTATTTCAAATAACAGCAAGGTAACATTCATTAATATTTCATCTACGTTAATTTTACCGAACTATTCACTGAACTTTATTGCCAAAGGTTGTATAAAAAATGTATTGTCGAGAAGTTGTTGAATAAGATGTGATTAAAGGTTAGTGAGTTAAATTTTTTAATTAACTGTAAATTAATAATATAATTCAATTCCTTTTTTTGTAAGCCACCCGGTCAGGGATGCCCTACTTCTACATTATCCTCGCGACCTAGATCTGTTGGAAGGAACGAAGAAGCAGCCATATCGTTTATCTTAATATCACTTTATTAAGATCTTAACTTAAGCAATATACAATAATAGTACTAATATTTAATTCAAGTGAATCTGAAGTGAAAGAACTCACTATTCGTATTACCAAATAATCGCGTAACCGACCACTATATCTAACTCTACCGACTATTTCTAATCTCAGTAACTACACAGCTCTTAATAATTCAATTTAACAGTCTTATCGCTATATCTTGGGTAAACAGCAATGCGCTTGATTCTAACTGACGTGGCTTTTATTCTTGTGGAATGGTATTCACCTTTAGCTTGATCACACAGGAACGGATAGATTAAATCTTGAACTCGGGGTTTCCTCTCACTTTAACCTGGGAGTTTGTACGCATAGACCTCGTATATTCACTTCTCATAGTCACCCCGCGTACGTTAAACTTCTACTATTTGTATAATTCCTAACTTGAATATCACGCTTCTCTTCTCGAGTTGGTTGGAAAGAATTGCCATTCTGACCCCAAAGAAACCCTAGAGGATAATTAGTCGAAATCGCGATGAGCCCGTCACAGTTTTTATTAGAAAATTCATATATAAGTTTTCCTTCTTCAAAGTTTAAACAATCCTCGTGCAACTATGTATGAAATGTACAATACATGGAGGATTAGCACAAATCTCATGATATGCAGGATGCTACACTCTGTTTTTGGCTAGTCCGTAATAAAAACATCCTGCTTGTTTCTTGCTGCAACCAAATCATGTTCACTAAACATTAATCTCGATTTCATATTCTCTGAATCCATTAACTATAATACCAAAAAAAACACCTTAGAAATAAACAGTATTTAATAACTCACCAATCTCTTTATCAGTAATGACTGACTTGCCTTGGATGAGTGACTACGTAGTCGTCTCAAGCTTGACTAACCCTTTCTAAAGCAACCCCATTCAAAAAAGAAACCAAAACATGCAGAAATGTAAATTTTTTTTAAAAAACTCACAAATAAACATTAGAAAGAAGTTAAATGAAAGCACTTGAAGCAAGATGATGACATCATCTATTTGTTTCAGTCAATTGGCCCCGATCAGCAATGTTAAAAGTTTTTTTTATCTTTCTGGTAGGATTAACAGGAACAAAATAAATATAGGCAGTAACTGTAAAAAATGTATTGCTTAGGGTAGTTATATGCAATAAACAATAAGCAACTCTCTTATTTGATAAGTGAGAATTACGCTGAAGGTTTTAAAAATTACAACATGTCAGATAAAATATGCGAACAGCGTTTAACAAATAACGAAATGTCAACAAAGACTTAAATATATAACGCACTATGAGATAATATGAGTTTAAATCAAATCAAATCATCAAACGAAAATTGTGCGCACGCATATCATATGATTATGTTACATGTAAAAGATCCCTTGAGTATCAATTTGACTCTTGTATTCTCGGCAAAATTAAATCATGACAATATTTAGCAACTGATAAGAGCTTGAATTAAAAAATTAGTTCTACAAACTGGATCTTTATTTAGATATGTCTTTCCTAATTTTTTAGGAAAATATTTCATATATACACCAGCTGTTTATTGATTGAGATGTAAATGATTGGGATGTCTCTTTTTAGGAGCAATCGAGGGTCGAAGAAACTCTTACTAAATGCTATTTATGGAAAATCTATTTTCTCTAATAAGATTTCTCATGTACTCTCCTAAAATTTTCTCACGCACCACAGCTTCAGAATTAATGCTTTATGTTATTACATTACTAATATTTCTTTCTAAGGCTATATATAGCGTATGATATTAATATCGATTTTTTCGTTCAGATGTAATATATAATTATAAATACCATGTAGTATTTCTTAAATATTACAAAAACAAAGCAATCTCTAAAACATTTCTTCCTATATAACTCGTTACGTTACACTTTTTGTTTTTAAGTATATACTGCCACACGCGCACAAATGCTTTATTTTTCCCCAAAGGGGCTGCATTTTAGCCACTTGCGTAGCTAGTTCTGAATGGACCCGTATCAAAACACTTTCGATGTCCTTCTTTAAAAATGAAAGCCTTGTTAGTGGTACCGTAGTTACACGTGTTGGGGCCCCTGTAGCTTGGAGGCCCCGTACCATTGATACGGCGGTAGCTACGCCCCTGGTTTTAGACAGACACTACAATTCCCCAATTGTGACCCTACGATTTTCGCATCCAGAAAATCTATCAACTCCAGCCGGAGTCGAACCAGCTACCTTAGGCTCTACCTCTAAGCCACCGGAGCCGACTTACACGCAAATGAAATGTAAATGAATTCATTTGATGTAATTTTCGTTAGAAAAACTGAATTGTGTGAATTTACAAATTGCACGAGTTTGACTTATCTCTTATGATACATGTTGTGTAAGATAGCGCGATACAGAGTTGAAAAAGCGTGGCATACAGTGTTTCAGTGGAAAAATATGACAAATTTCATGAAAGTAAGAATATACGAAACAATAAAATACAGAAATCTCTTTCCACACTCACACAAATAATAAAACAAGTCAAAATAACCCCAGAAGCAATGGAAGAAGAAACAAAATTTGGTGACACATCGAAGATGCAGTTTCTTAAGCTGGAAACGCGAGAAAATACTTTAAAATATACAATAATTTAAGCTTTCCTCCTTTCTTTTACGCTTTTGATTGAATGGCTCAACAAATTCACGGGTAGATGTGCAAAACGAAAAATAAAGGGAAGCATGCTTCTTTGGGAGACAATCATCCATGAAATCGTGGCATAGTTTGGAATGAATTCTGAAAGCATGAATGAAAAAAATAGGAAAAATAATGTAAAAAGAAAAAAAATTGAAAATTGGGATTTCGAAATAAGTAAGACAATGTTTTAAAAGGAAATATAGAATATTTTTATTCGGTTATAAATAATAAATTTAGTTCTGATATAAATGTTTTTCTAGTTTGTTTATTACCGTCACTTTTTAAAGTAACTCGCAAGCTATTGGCAACGAATCTCTTAATTTTGGATATAACAACACTAAAGCTAATACCCTACTTTTCAAACTTCTACAACACTCTAAGTTGAGGATTTTGAATATTTATATATTTAACATACATCAGCTATATATTGGGGCCGTGGGTAGCCTAGTGGTTAAAGCATCGGACTTCATACCGGAAATCCTGGGTTCGATGCCCGATGCCACCAAACATCCTCCGAGTACACACGGAGTACGTGCTCGTTAAATCAGTGGGTCCGAAAGTCTTGCGGGCGATCGCAGCAGAAACAACGAGTGCAGGGGGCTGGAGAATATTTCTCTCCCCTCCAATTCCATGCCTAAATTGAGGAGGTGGAGATAGGTGGTGTCACCATCTATCGTAAAGAAGTCTAACCTGTCTCAGTCACTGTCAACTTTCATTTCTTCCCTTGGGGAAGGACACGACAACATCAGCTATCTTCAACATGGTCGGTCTTTATTGGCGCAGGGATCGAACCTGCGACCCGATAGAAACAATAAAGCTCAGGGAAGAAATGGCCATAAGTATACCCAGTATTTATTTTATAATTGTATAATTTTTGAAAGAGCAGGTGCGTAACTACCGTATTGGACGTATCAATGATACGGGGCCCCATAGCTGCAGGGGCCCCAACATGTGAATCTACAGTCCCAGTAACAGGGTTCTCATATCTAAAAAAGGACCCTAAGTAATTTTGATATGGGGCCCACACAGAACTAGCTACGCCAGTGTGAAAGAGACAATTTATTTTATATGTATATTAGGCGTTTAATCATTATAAAAAGAAACACTGAAATAAGTGTGAGAAAATCATTGTTATAAGAGGAAAAACTTATAAAAATATCATTTTTGCATTAAATAGATTTCTATATTAAAAATAAAAATACACATATTTTAAAAAATAGATTTAAAAAGTAGACATTTTTCATATGCTTCTTTAATGCACAAGCGGATATAGCATCTGCTTCTTTTATGTTTAAAAGTAGAAAACGAAATTTAAATCTATTACGGTGCATCTTCAATTAAAAAATAGAAATAATAAATAAGGGCGCTCTCGCAATCTCCTTTGGGAATTGATTTCTTTAAAACCCGCGCTTAGCGGATCTCTACTAAAAAAACACGCAAGCCATTATCCCCCCCCTCCTCTCTCTATATATGTAGATCGGTAACAATATGCGTATTTGAGTGAACAGTTCGGCCTCAATCAAAAATCTAAGAAAATAAACGCATCTTTCTCAAGCGTTTTAAAATCTTTTACTTGTTCATACAGACAATTTTCTCTATACTTTCTATTCCACAACATGTTAGCTTCATTTTAGCGCATTCACTGATTTAAACCTAAAGGAAGAAGGGATTCGTGGATATATAAATTCAATTCTTCAATTTAATAATAGGAAATATTCAAATAAAAATAACCATTCAAAACACATTGTTTATACAAGAAGAGGATTTAAATGTCCCATTAGACACAGAGATGATCCAAAGTGGCATTTACTTTTCCAAACATGTCATCTCTCAAGTACTGAAATCTTTTTTGGGTGGCCGGCGGAGTCTAGGGACCAGTCATTATATATATATACTTTACCATTAGCGATCACGCCAGATTGCAAACAGAATTGTAAAATGGAAATTGAAAGAAGAAAAGATCATTAGGACTCAGCTGAGGATTGCGTGATTCGGACGTAACGCACAACTGAGTCTTAAATTAGCCTTTTCACCCCGCGCAGAACATTCTTAGGGAAGCTCTCAAGCAGAAAGTCTGTAAGAGACCTGCCCCTCTTATAGTCGAATGCGTGAGATGTATTGAAAGCATTGTAAATCAGGGAACGATTTTGCATATGAATGCTTCTTTATAGACAAGTAGTCGTGTTTCTGGAAGCGACATGACTGATTGAAAGATGGAGTACGTAATTTTCCTGTTAAAATATCGTCTTTTTTTTTAAAGAAAAATGAAGAAATTGGTTATTTAATATCTTTTTCTGTTCAATAGTTTTCATTTTACGTGTTTTGTTTGCATAATGTCTTATCATTCAAGAAACTTATGTCTACAGATTTATAAGCGACTATTCGTCGCACGGGTAAATGGAAAATATAGCAATAGTGTAAGAAGGATGAAAAAATTAATAAGATCAAAATTTTATAGATATTTTGAATCACACGTTGTAAGTAAATTGCCAATTAAAATCTAAGGAAAGAACAATTAAGTAAATAAAATAGCGAAATAAAATAAATAAATATATCTGAATCACCTTCTATTTCCTAGGTTCATCTCTCTCTCAATCTCTGAATATCATCTAAAACAAATATCTAAATTTGATTTTTTGAGCCGCTGTAGAAGATGATTTCCTCAAAACCCGTTTTTAGCGGATCTCTACTCAACACAAGAAACATGCCTGCTAAATTTCAATTCAGTATGCGAAACAGTTCATAAACTAAACTCAGTGGCACAACAGCCCAAGGAGGGTCAAGGCCTACTGTGCTTGTCTCAGTTTTCGTGACCTTGAGCGCTAAGGTGCATGAGCAGATGTTCCGGTCAGGTGGTCAGTCTGCCACGAAACACCCAGTGTTTAGTTCTCAAGCAAGCTTGGTACTCATTTATCACCCAATTGAAGGGATGAAAGGCTGAGGGCTTGAGCCCCGGAGCTGTGACGTAGAAGCGCAATACGCAAATACTCGAGCACTGGGCTATCTAATAGTACACAAACGAGAAATTTTGTCTCTAGCTCCCTACAGCTCTCTTTGGGAGTCGATTTTTGCAAAACCCGCTCTTTAAAGATCTCTATTCAACGAAAGGAACACACCCGCCTAATTTCAAGTGTGTAAGTCTAATAGTTCTGGAGATCTTCTGATGAGTGAGTGAATGATAGTCGTTATTTTTTTTATTACATATTGATTACTAATGCGATCAGAGGAATGGTTAGAATTAATATAATGTCGACATTTAACTTTAATATATTTTCCTTTTTAAGAATTATACATCAATATAAAATATAAGGAAGATATTAGTTTTTAAGCTAAAAGTAACATAAAACGCATTTTCTTCATAATGATTTCTGTCAATAAATACAATACATAGAAAAGAAGAAGGATTCCTTTACTTATATATAGAGTTATTAAAAAAACATACACAATTCATAATTTCTTTATTCATTATAAAACAAGATTCAAAGTCTGTGTCACAGCCTAATTTCGAAAACTATTCTTGTTGCCAATTTAAGTAATGTAAAATAAGTAAAAAAAAGGCAAAGCAAAATTAACTTGTGGCATGAACTAGATCGTTCAAAATACTATAGATAAAAAAGGCGGATTTTTTTCTACCATTAAAAAAAACCGAATTCTTTTTTAGTAAATAATCCTTATAATCATAATACAAAATTCATTAGACAACACAAAATTTAAATTTTGCGATTGAAAGCACGAGCTGCGCCTAACTTTGTAAAGTCGATACAAAACTAAAGTTGGTTGTTATAAAATGTTCAATTCAATACTCTGCTTCTGAAAAAAATTGCTTTCAGAGCTCAGCAGACAATGCGTGTGTTTCAATTGTCTCCCTGGATACGGGTGGTTATAGAATACATATGCTAAAAACAATTCCATAATTTCTCATCCCTACAAAAAGCTCAAAATGTTAATGTTTCCGACAACCAATTATTTTTTCTATAGAAAATGTTGGAGAAAAATCAATATCATTATCACGGTTTTCAAACGAACTGTAATTTGATGAATATGGACGACTATATATAATTTGGGAAAAACTTTTGCAATCAAATTACTGTTTCCGGGAAATTACAAAGTCCCGAAGCTAAAATAAAGCTTTTTCCCAAGCCAAGGAGTAATGACCGATGACATATGTAACGAATTAATGCATTTGGATTTCGAAATGTGGCGATAATGTTGCTTGATTTTTTTAACGAATTTATTGTTCTTTAATTTGCTATTATAAGTTGCTTTACAAAAAAAAATGTACTTTTTTAGTAACATCGAACTTCCAAACAAACCTTACAAAGTACTTCAAATAAAGGTTGATATCAGAGAAAAAAATTTCAAATATACCTTTTACATATTTGGTGCTATGTTATTCATTACCTATTGATCACCTGTCAATCAATCATCGCATTATTTGCTCTCATTTATAAAATCATAAGATTTGCCAAAGAGAACTGGTGTATTATTTTAATAAAAATTTCATAAATCAAGGGGGAAACTCCTAATGTATAAAAATACATACGAGATCAAATTGTTTAATTATTTTTCTTATATTGGAATTTATAAAATGAACAGATTATATTGTATTTACCCTTCAAGACCCAGTCTGCACGTTTGTGCTGTAATATTCCACGTTCCAAAGCAGTAGAAAAATTTTTTTATTTGTATCATTGGGGTTAGTATAGTGTTAATAACCAAAAGAATGTAATATTTAAAGATAAAAATATTTTGAATCGCAAAGGGATAAGAATATCTAACCCGCACGATCGTGCAAGCTGGGTCTTAAGGTATCGACTACTTACGACAACTTTTCCTTAAAAAAATAGAAATATAGGGATTTTTTTGTGTTTTTTAGATTTATTTAGGATTTTTATTAAAAAAAGTCTTAAAATTGAAAACAGAAAAAATTTTATTGTTATTAAAATGGGGAAGAAACTGGTGAAAATGTACAAGAAATTACATAAACGGAGCCCGCTCTGTGCAAAAAATTTATGAACAAATTCTCAATTTTTCAATTTTGATGTGTTACTTTGTTATTCATGTTTGAAATAACCTTCAGAATAAGAGATATTTTAATTTTTACAAAAACTAGAGCACTTTATCTTAGTGACTATATGAAATGGCTTAAAAAAACAGTGATTATATTCAATAAAGGACAGTGATTGAGATAAATCTGAAGGTCAAAATATTTCTACTGATATACAGAACATACACAAAAAATTTCAGCAAATTATCTTCAAAACTTTTTGAGCAATCGCTGTCCCCGTTTGAGTTTTTCGAAAGAAAAAAAACAAATTTCGATTAAAACACATTTTAAAGCTTGACATCTTGTGTAAAGTTATGGCATCTGCTTTTTACTAAAACACTTGTAGTTTTTGTTCTAGTGAATGGAAAATAAAAGACGTGGTATTATTATTAAGCTATAAGATGGCCTATAAAATAAAATCATTAAAAATTTTGCCAATTTTTGAAAAAAATCGTGATTTTAGGGCAGTCGAATACCTTAAGGAGTTATAGTAGTAAACATTTCTGTCCATTTCGGGTTGGTTCTTAAGTCCACTAATCATATGCCTCATAATTGAGAATCATTATCTGGTGAGATTGGTTGGTGTCCTATTCTTTACAACCACACCTTTCCAACGTAAGAACTTCCATCCTGATAGAGATTCACCTTGCATTATTCTCTACACTAGTGGTCCCCCCGGATGCGAACCGGTACCGGTCGGCTCGCTCAAGGAACATTAAAATATTTCCATTTTATTTACTGTGGTGTATTTCTCTCGGGGTTTGTGCTACTTTCCATAGAAATCAGCTTAAATTCCATGTTAAATCCTTTTATGCTCATTTCTGGTGTCCCTGTATTTTATTTTGAAGGTCATATTTAAATACCATTAAATTAAAACTGTTAAATCAAAACGGTCTAAAATATAAGCAATCAACGTCCCACCCTCAGCGCGCAGCTGTAAAATTATTAAATGTTGACCGATCCGCGGTGATAAAAAAGGTTGGGGAAACACTGCTGTACACGATGAGTCTTTAGAGAAATCAGAATTCGAGCAAGAGATTCGAAGAGTTTTTTGTTTACATTTTAGCTTTCCAATGGTGCACACAGATTACTTTCATGGGAAGGGTTCAGATTTTTAAGAAACTATAAAAATGCAAGGAATAAAAATTTCATATGTTATCTGCCACGTTTATTATTTTGACTTTGCGACGTTCTTTCCAAGAGATATTCCAAGGATTGCATACGATAGTATAAGACATTTATCTCAAAAAAATATAAGAAAATAAGAAGGAAAAGAAAAGAAATGGTAGAAAGAAAAAAGGGTACAATAAAATTGAGCTAATATCATGATAATTCAAGAAACAAAATTCTCATTTTTTTTTTCTTTTTTTATTGTAATTAATTATTGTATTGTAATAATTCGATGTAATATGCTGCATAACTATACCTTCTTTGATGGAAAAAATTGTATAAAAATATATATGTGCATGTATATCATATGAGCTAAAAAAAATTTTTAAATATCATTATTTAAAATTTTCAGTAAAAAAATTCTTTTTGATGTAAACAGCAGTGGTGAAGCGTACACTCCCTCACCAAGGGGACGAACTTCGGGAGCCCCAAACCTGGCTGACGCTAGTACGTATTTAGCCAATTTATAAAATATTAGTCAAAACCTGACTTTGCAGGGCGGCTCGATATTCTCAGCAACGCCACTGGAAAACAGTTCAATAATTTCGTTTAGAAATTAAATAATATTTTTCGCTAATTTTAATTTAGAGTTTTTTTTAAAAAATTATCTCTTGGGATTGAATTTAAGAGAATTTTATAATTTAAATGCGAAATTGAAAAAAAATATTAAGTGTAATTCAAATGATACATGGGGATAAACAATTAATAATTTAATGCATAAGTATTCTATTTAATATTGCCGTATCTCCTTTTTTTTTAACGATTCTTACATTTTTTAAAAGCTTTAAAAAAATAAAAATATACAAAATAACACCGAGTGTCTTAAATCAGTAACTAGAAAATATATTAGTTTATCAAGTAGTCAATAGATGGCGATACTTTCCATATGAGGAGAAACTTTCTCTAAGGTTTTTTTTTTTTTTGCCCCTCATTCTTTTTTTTCCCTTCTCTCTAACTAAATAAATTATGTTTTGCTACGAAAAAATTATTTTTTTACCACAGAAAAAAAACAATGATGATTCTTAAATACATTCATTGTGAGGAAAGAAAATTTTAATTTTTTCTGAATCGATTTTATAAATTTTCAATTTATTGTATTCTAAGAGATCCCGATAATACATCCAGCGTTACTTAATTAAAAATTCTCTCAAATTAAGGAAAGAAACATCATTAAGATTACAGAAACATTTTGTGTTTCGAAGTGTCTTAATTAAATATCAAAAACAAGTAATATATATATAAAAAAAAAATTGAAGTCAATTTCTACTCAGATCAACAAAGAAAAAATTTATTTTAGCTACTTTTTATTAAATAGTTACAATAATATAAATATGTAAAATAAATGACAGAATCACAACATTAAGTGGTAATTAATTTTTATTAATTATCATTAAAGTATCGTATTGTCATCCAAAACAATCGTGTGTATAAAATTTCAGGTCAACTGAATGCTTTAAAACGTGAGGGAAAAAAACCTTTTCACGTTTTGACACACAAGTTGCCAAAAATGATGCCAACGTAGCTGTATTTGTAATTCTTTAAATAATTAGTTTTAATCAATTAATTTGTATTAATTATAATTAAAAAAATTACTGCATTGCCACATCCAAAATAATCATGTATATAAAATTTCAGCTAAATTGAGCTCTTTAAAATATATTTTATTAACGATTGAAAATTCCACCATGATAAATAAATAAATAAATATAGAGAGAGTGTGAGCTAATAGTAGGAATTGAATGAGTCCCCTTAATCAAAAAGTAAGAATCATGTGAGTGAAAAAACCACGAATAAAATACTAATTTAAATATATAAGCTAATCATTTGGGGGAAGGTGTATTTTTCTTGTGAAGACATAATTTAGACCGTATTACCTGAGATTTGTCGGGAATGTTTTTCTTGGAATAAACTTTTAAAGTTTTTAAGCCAAGTGTGAAGTGGTGTACACAAGGAGGGGAAGGGAGTCAAACACCCCTACAAATAGAGTTTTCAATTTTTAACATAAAGATAATGCCTCTACGCTTTCATCTATTTGTCCTTTTGAATATCCCCCCGATAAAAGAAATCCGTATACGTCATTATTAAGCATATATATGAGAAAGGTTGAGCAGGAGGGACTAAATAATAGAAAATTAATATTTCTTAAAATTTCTATGTATATATTTATGCCATTGCTTTATCCGTATGCATACTAAAAAGAGAGATTTTTAATTTATTTCTTTTTTGAATAGTTTTATATTAGGTTATACACTTGAACGGGGGGACCTTTTTTCTAAATCCTCACTATCATTTAACTAATGAGGATACTTTCATGCAGTTACGTAACGTACACCCTCGCAGGGGGGGGCAGGGTTTTAGGGAACCCAATGCCTCAGGGCCGTTTTTAACCTCCACGGCACCCTAGGCACTTCAAATTGTTGCGCCCCCTTCCACTATTTCCAGAGCACTTTCTCCCCCCCTCCTTCAGTTCTTACCTTACCAGTTTTGGTTCGGGAGGGATTTTCCCTTAACTTTTTTACCCTTTCTTTGTCTTCTTAAAGAAGAATCCTTCCATTATCCATCACCTATGGACCCGCCGTGACCCAGACTGGCAGCCGTAAGGAAAGAGAATGACATAGTTTGGTCACTCTTGTTCATTTCTTACATTTTGGCATCATGGACCCTCCCTCCCCCTTTCCATTTGTGACTAAGTACAGTAAATTAATAAAATCGTATGGAATTACACTATAGAGTATACATTATTGTATGAACTTATTAATTATCAAGTTTTTATCTTGTTTATTATATATATATATATATATATATATATATATATATATATATATCATACATCTTGTTAATTGTTTTACTATCTTTTACTTTTAGATATCTTAACAGTTGAGTTACAGTCATTGTACTAGGTTTTCTTCGAGTTTTCATCCTTGCAAAATCATTAATGATATAATTATAGTCAATTTCCATTGTTGTATCATTTTCAGTGCATAGCAACATTATTAAGCTTTTCATTTTACATAGTAGTTCTCATGTCCGTCTTAATTCTCTTATGGAAAGAAAAGCTTCTCTCTGCTGTGCAGTTTGTCACAGGAAGAGTCAAGTAAATACTCATTTCGACTTCTAAATTTGGGAAGGTACTTTCCAATTTGTTTTCCCTCACATAGGTATAGATTTCTCTTGCTGTTGTTATTTTTTCCATCTTCATATACATTTTAAAATGTTGACACTATTGCCCAAATTGTTCTTCGACGATGTCTTTGGGGTAGCTTTGAGCCAAGTATTTCGCCTGTTTTGTGACTTCTTGCTCCTTTTCATGAAAATTTCTGAATATCTCGAATCTTGTGTTAAGAACTGCGTAGCAATCCATTCTTTTGTTTAACTGCGCTACGAGATTGTCAATAATTGGTAAGAAAACTCCAGCTCGATATCTCTCTCTTGGAGACATTCTCTCAAAATCTGGGTCTCTGTTCTCATCTGAAATTTTTTTTTATTTTTCTGATTTTTTTTTCATGTTTGGGTTCAGGCACGTTAGATAGTTGCAATGCTCTTGCATCGTAATAATCAAAGAGTTGGATCTTTTTTCAGACAAAAACAAATATAACGTCTGTAACACCTTAGCAGCGCAAAGGAGATCAAACTGTTCCATTTGCAGTATCTCACTGGTTTTGTCCACCCTTTGTAAGATTTCGTTCCCAATCACCATTAATAAAGTAGTTTGATACTTTCTAGTGTGTTTTGAGGAATCCTTCAGATGTAACTCGCGTGTCAGGTGTCTGAGTATTGTCTTCAATTAAATCTTCAAGGGCGTTCTTGATTTCGTTACGACTTGTAACTTGAGCTCTGAGAACATCTGCCCTTGTAGGCCATCTAAGTTTCCCTCAACGATTTCAACATAAGAAATATATGTTCAGTTTTCAACTTTTGTTCATTGCTTTTCCTCTCTCTCTCTCTCTTTGCACATAATCTCTTAATACATTCCATCTATGAGTAGATGACGAAAAAAACTGTAAAATCCTTGTACAAAAGAAAATAAACATTAGCTTCAGTGCTGGCTTTTTCAGCAGTAAAACAACCAGCTAAGTATGAAAAATGGGTTGCCCATGGTACGAACTCAGCAAAGACTTTTTTTCCCCCCGTACTTTCCTCTGAATACTCATACTAATTTAAACTGTACAAAATATATAAGGATACAAGTACTCAGTTACTCTTCTATAAACTTGAAAATTTTCTGCCTTTAAATTAATGTTTACATAGAAATTTTTGATAATTACAAAACAACGTGATTTTACTGTAAATATTTTCAAAAAAAATTTTTTTTTTTATTTCTTATTGTTATTTATTAAAATCCTCTTCAGTATGATTGTTAGAGGAATATCTAAAATTTTAATTTTACAATTTCTTTGTCATTTGGTTAAATTGTTTGGCAATGTTTGTAGGAGTACACGTAAAGAATTTTTCAAATTCAATGAAAATTAATGCAATAATACTTATGTAGGAATATTTTTTTATCTTTGTATGTTTGAAAGTTACATCATATTCATACCTTACAAAAGATTGTATAATTTTTTTAAGAATTGTTATTCAACTCTTTTTTTTAAAAAAAATAATATTGTACAGATATAATGCTAGACATGAATTTTTTTTTTCGTAAAAGTTAATCTACATTACCTACTGTTCCATAACGTACATAAGGTACATTAGCAATTTTTTGTAATTTTTTTCACTTTTTGTTTAATGTATCGGCTTATATTTAAGATTTTAAGATTGTACAATGTTTGAAGAATTGCTGTACATCAGTTAATTTCTTTTTTCAATACGCTACAGCTATGAAAAAGTAAGGTATTGTGCAAAAAAAAAAAAAAAAAAAAAAAATTCTGATAAATGAAAAAAAAATTCTTATTACCACGATAATTTAATAATAAAACTAGTAAACTGAAGCTTAAGTTTAAGCTGGGAGTAAGCATAATTTTTTATGGGGGGGATTAAATTTTTTTAAAGGAAAAAAAAAGAGATAAAAAGTGCTGAGGCGTAATCTTTAAGCTAAAGATTAAAAATCTGCTGGTCTATGAGAAGGGAGGGGGGAATTGAACCCTCCGTCCTTGTGTATAGATATCCTGCTTAGAATCTAAAGGAATTCTTGGTACCAAAAACAGTGTTGTAGATTGTGATAAAGCAGGGCTTCTCAAACTTTCAATATTTGCGATCCAATTTTCAGTCATAATTTTCATCGTCCCCCACTTCTTACAATAACAATGTATTAAATACAACTATAATGTACTTTAATGGTAAAACTACAATACAATACGACTTTCATTATAAACCGTACTAATTATCAAGATAAATATTGTTTTGTGTATAATTTTGTATATGACAAGTCCAGGGGAGTCACTAGTATTTACTAAACTGGTTTTTAATTAAATATGGATAAAATATCAAATACTCTTTGTGCAATACTTATATATTTATAAATAGTGTATATTATATTAATGTGCGTGTATTTCTTTTTTTACTACATAATAATGTACTTTACTTGGTAATTAATTTAAAGTGCAAATTATTTTATGAAATTGATAATTATTTTAAATTTTTTACGTTCGATTTTTCGCGATATGCTCGCGCCCCTCTCCCCCCCAAAAGTTGGGTTATTTCACTCCCCTAGGGGGTGCACCCCCCAGTTTGAGAAAGGCCACAATAAAGATTTTATTTTGAGTTTTTAGAACAATTTAATGAAAGTATAGATGAAATAAAATATGATTTGTGTGTGTGGGGGGAGAAGAAAAGCAATTTAAGTAATAATTTGGCCAATAGCGAAACGAACATTTGATAATTTAGATATAAAAATGAAACAGAATATATATATATACTTGGCATTTTAATAAATACTAGGCTGTTGTATGTTCTCTCTCTGTAACATTAATCTTTCTCTTTTTTTTCACCTTCCAATTTTTTGCGCCCCAAAAATCTTTTTGTGCCTTAGGCATGTGCCTAAGCGGAAAAGCGGGCCTGCAAAGCCTGACTACCATCAAGTACCTACACTTTGTAAAATCCAACTTGGGGGCCTAAAACCTGACTTTGCAGGAGGCCCAAATCTTCTCCGTTACCCCCCTATTTTCTTACAGCAAATTTTTTAATCTATATAATTAGGAGTATGTCGTTCTGATCCAGGGTAAATTATTAATACAGTCTAGGATAATGCTATTATTTATGTTTAAAAGTGCATCCATTTATTTAAATTTTGAATGGGCATACATTTCTCGTTGACTACAGGCGTAGCTAGTTCTGAGGGGGCCCTGTATCAAAATTCCTACGAGGTCCTTTCTTAGATATGAGATTCCTGTTTGTGGTCCTGTAGTTACACATGTTGGGGCCGCTGTAGCTTGGGGCCCAAGTATCATTGATACGGTGGTAGCTACGCCCCCGTCGTTGACCCTAACATCGAAAAAAATCTTTCAATTAATCAGCAACTACGTTTCCGCAGTATTATTAAATAGATAAGGTGAAACTTAGCAGCAGGTTAAAATTACAGTTAGGGATTGCAATATCGGACCAAAAGTTCAATACCGGTATTCGGTATTTTTTAGATCTTAATACCTGGATACCGGTTTTAATACCGGTAGTAGAAGTTTTAGAAAAAGAAAGAAAACTCAGGGTTTTCGTTGTTTTATTTGCCAGTTTATTAGAGAATCACAAGAATAATTTGTAACTTGTAAATTTTAAGAGTATATAAAGAATCACAATGAATTAAAGGAACATTTTATTCATTTAAATCAAAAGAAAGTGTAAGTATCCGAGTATTTATACCTCTAAATCCCTTATATCTTTTTATATATGGTTTTGAATATATCTGATTTCTGTATTGTACTTTGGTTTGTTGAAATTTTTTTAGTAATCACTAATTCTAATTTTGGTTAAAGAGACAATTCCTTTTCACTCTCGGCATTAGTGTCGTCATCATCATCTTCGATAACTGTACCGAATTCTTCTGAATATAAATAGGTTTGTGGGTAAACAATTTTAAGAAACTTTACTGTAAACTTGATCAAATTTGAATTGGTCAGTCTCTTTTCTTCTTTGTCATTCTTCTGTGAAATAAATTATTTTTATTCATTATTATGGGTTATTATTTATGAGTATAAATAAATTGAATTTGAAAAATATTTTCTACCTTAAAGTTTGATATTCAAATGCATTGTGAGCAACAAACTCATAAATTTCAAAAAATATCGAAATATTTCACGCTTTCTTCACAACTACAACCTTTTTTTCTCTGATTCGAATATTATACTATAAATCCTGTGTGTGTGCAGTATCGCTCTGAGCTATAATAGGCCTGATTTTGCCCGCCATCTTGGATGATTCACATATTTTATCACTTCGATTGTATCATGCAACTTCATATCCTCAGTCTAATTAATTTCGCCCGTTCGAATGTCAAAATTAAAAGGTATACTATGCAAAACTAAAAGGTATAATGTTTGCGAACTCTGGACATATAGTGGAGACAATTTCAAAAATTTCTAGTATATACCGAAAAACGGGTATTTCAATTTGTGAATACCGGTATTACAAAATTGTAGAAACAAACAAAAAACATACAAACATACAAAATTAGGGAACATACAAAATGTATGTTCCCTAATTACAGTAATACCTCGACTTACGCGAATCGTTAGTTACCACGATTCTCAAATCTCTTCGATTCGTCCTCCCCTCCCCCCTTAATATTGAAACTTAGGCGGAATCAGTACCTGAGCATGATGAAATTGATAATGTGATTGAAAAAGTTGCTATAATCTTGCCAGCCAAATAAATTTCAAATTGGTAGTGATGACGCTCAAAAACTGCTGGATTCCCACAATCAGGGGCTGACAATAGATAAGCTCATAGAAATGGGTGAGCAAGAGCTAATCTTTATTCCCATTTCAATCAGAAGATCGAATATCGGTTGGGAATTTGACAGAAGGCCCCAGTTGAATTGAAACAGGGTTAAAAATTTTAGAAAATACGTACTCGAACGAAGAGCGTATTTTTTTCAACAAACCAAGGAATAAAATTTCTTGTATGCGACTAGGAAATTTTGCGAGAGAAAAAAAATCTTTCAGACGACACACACAGACTATTTTGTATTTATGTTATCTAAGATTTAATTAAACATTTTTTTTCTAAATTACTGTTTTCTTTCGTCTAAACCCCAACTAAAAGTAATTTATATGTATGTAGGGTTGGATAAGTGCAATGTCACAACCCCTCCCCCTGTTACTTAGGGTGGAGCAGTTCACACTGACGTCACACCCTGCCAGGAATGTCCGACTAAAGGACACACGGGAAATGACGCAGACGGACATTAGGGACGCTAAGCTCTAGACGTAGGAGAAAGACGTTCTACTTTGCTGTTTAATATATTTCAGATATTTCATCCTTCATCTTGTTAAATAAAGCATTTATCATCCTTAGGTTGTAGTCATTTTCCCATATGTATTTATATGCGAAATTATACCCCGAATTATGCAAATTCAACTTATACGTTATCACTCAATCCTACCTATCGTATGAGAGTTCAAGGTATTACTGTGTACTCGACATTTATTTACTCTTTCGGTGCAAATCGAAACTTTTCCATCCGCGCCATTCGAATAAATATGATATTTATAATACTTTCAGTTGGTGCATTGCCAGTCAATAAAAGATATAACCGCTACAACGGTAATGAAATATACATCTTTTCTTATTCTCATAATAACTAATAACAGGACTTGGTAAAATAATTTAAATTTTAAAAAAAATGAAGGAACATATTACGAACATAAGTCTAAAAATACTATTTTTTAATGTAAAATAAATTTAGTCGATCAAATTATAACATATCGAATTACTGATGTGTTAATACTGAGTATCAATTCCAGTGATGGCTGTATATTTTTCGTTATTGATCTTCAAAAAAATTCTGCGTATCGTATGTGAGACGTAATAAAACAAACACAATTTAAGAAGGTAATTTACCTTACAAAAGTGGATAACTGAAAATTCTGTGGATTTTTTTTTTTTTTTTTTTTGATTTTTTTGTTTTTATAGATCTGCAGTTAAAATTTGATAATAATTTTTTAAAAAGTAATGTTAATGATAAAGAAGAAGAAGAAGTAAAAGTACATTTTGAATAAGCAATCACCATAAATATTTTTAGAAATATTTATTGTTTAATGTCTTTTTTAAGAATTATACTGTAGTTCTCTATTTCATTGTTCAGTTTCAATAAGTCTTGAAGAACGTTGAATTTAAATTCATGAAAAGCTTCAAGCGTAAAGCCGTATTTAATAGATTTATGTATATAATCAAAAATAAATTAAATCGCACTCAGCTTATTTTACTTTACATTCCAAAGAGATTAAAGAATCTTCCTTTATTAACTCATTAAGAAAAAGTGGAAGCGGTGAAACAATTTTTCTGAAAAGTACTATTATAAATTCAACAAAGTGGACAAAATATTGCAGTATCTCCTGAATTGTCAAAAGAAAAATTCAAACCACAATTTTGACGCTACCAGATTTTGCAATTTTCAATAATCGGAGTGTACATTAAAGGAATTGTGAAATATATATCATAAAGGAATATTCTTAGCATTTGGTCTCCTGTGATTGCACCCTCGCCCTCAACAATTTAAGAATATTTTTTAAAGCAAAATCTTTCACAAATCAAACGGTATAAAAAAAATTGCTTATGCAGAATTGGAATGTAACTATAAAGGAATGAATAAACCTGTTTTATGTATCGGCATAAATGCATGTATTCTCTGGTAGATTTTATAAATGTAATTTCTAATTGGTTGATAAAATTATACGAGATACAGGTTAACAAAAGTTATTATTTTCTCTAACAATATTTCTTACATTTAATAAATGATATAATCTGAAAAATACATTTAACTCTGAAGAACAAAAGAAAAAAAAAGAAAAGAGAGATTTGCACCATTTTAATATTTGCTTTGCGTGAGAAAGAACCTCGACTCGATGAAAATTGCATTCCAAAAAACAAACTTTAAGTGGCATTTATAAAACAATTTCTTATTTCAAGTAATGCGTCGAACAACACAAGTATACAGTTTTTAAAACATACATAGGTTGTTGTTTTTTTTAAAAAAAAAGTCCACGTGAAAGCAATTAAAAGAGGTTGAGATTTTAGATAACACAGGAGAAATATTTGTAGCAAACAATCTAAATTGACAAAGAAAGACTACAGCAATATATTCTCAGATGCTTTTTACTAAAGATAAAAAAAACATATATGTTTCTGTTTACTTTTGTAATTCAAACAGTAAAACGTTTGGTTAAAGTTAGTAAATAAATTTTTTATTATTTATTTAACTTTTCATAATAGTTCTTATACATTTAAAAAAATTATGTTGGAATACTTTTGTATCCTATGCTATCTAACCGTATGTAAATAAAGAAATGTATTAGATCAATTATCTTTCCTGAAAATTTTATTTGGTTATAATGTACGTTTAACACATGTTCTAATGAGATTCGGTCCTAAGTAAATTTTACATAAGTGTGATTATTCGGAGTATACTTATTTGGTCATTTTTACGTATTGAGAAAAGAAAATACGACATTTTTGCATTGTACAATTACTTTCAATATTTACATTTTATATATTAGTTTTTAGCAACAGGATTTAGTCAAATAAAATTTTATCAACAGCAAAATGAAGCTATTTTTTGTTTCCTCATTGATCTCAATTTCTAACTTAACTCTTTTAAAAGTATTTTGAAAAAAAGAAAAGGGCTTTATTTATTTGGAATTAGTCTGAATGAGAGTTTTTTTCTCCCTTCTTTTTGAAATATGAGATCATTTCCATCTTTTCAAAACGTGAAAATCATTAGCTCGATGGATGTAGATTTTTTTAAAGTTAAATGACACTAGAACACTATAATATAGAAATATATTTTATTGAAGCAATATATATTAGCAACAGAGTACATGCTATTGAATTATGAAAACTTTTCTAAAAGTTCTGAACAATTCAAAATTTAACTCATATTAACTTGGAGATTTATGATAGGAAAATTAAATTTTATAATCCATGTGAAACTAAAGTCTATTTTGACATTATATATTCATTTTATGCTGCATGCGTAACGCTCTAAAGTTGATTATTTTCGAAATTTATTTGATGAAATCCTAAATAAAATCAATTTCATGATTGGTCATTCAAACCAAAACTCTAGAGATAATTCTGTAAGCTTCAGAAAAAAGGGCATCTTTGGAATTCCGGTTACTGAAGGATGCTTTTCTCCATTTTCCGCAATACAGCTCCAAAAACAGTGAAAGGACAGACAATGACAGTCCCAACGCAAAAATAAAACAAGCGCTTGTTATATCCCAAATCGTCAACATCTTCAGTGCTCTTTTTTCAGCCCGTTTACTTAACAACCATCGATGACTGCTTCTCAAGTAAAAATCGAATAATCCTGCTTCTATCGCTCGTGTGATCATTGTATTCAGCCTGCGTTTACAACAAAAGTCCTTTCGCATTGCTACTGCAATACTGTCCAAGAACAAGGCTTCGTCCGAAATGACCAGGGGTCTAGAATCTGGAATTCCATTCTTTCTTTGTAAGAAGAGAGCAGAATTGATTATCGCAACGTTTTTATTTGTAGTTATTGCTAAACCTTTTGTATGTACATCTGTGAACCACTCTTTCTCCTCTATTACCTTTCCGATAAACCTGAGATATTCCTCATTAGAGTTCTGAAGATAAGGTAGGAGTAAACCTTGTCTAGATGTATAGCATTCTACTTTACCTTTCTGAAGAGCATTTGAAAGTTCTCGGAAGGTCTGGATAGTTCTTTGCTCTAAAGGCATAGTCAGGAAAGACAAAAGAAGTGATGAATAAAATGAAGAAATCAATGTCGTGAAAAGTAACCAAGTCAGGACTAGGATTTTGTCTTTTACGGATTTCTGTTCGAAGTTTAATGGCTGTTTTAAGATGCTTCCAAACAAATGCAATAACAGACGCAAATAGGAGTGGTGAACTTTCAGTAACAAAAAAATTGCGGGTACAGTGATCAGGAGGATAAAGATGCAAGCCCAGACTGATAGAGTAAATGGATATGCGACTGCATTTGCAACAGGTACTGGACTGGGTTTAACCACTCCAAAAGTAATAGCTGTTCTGTAATAACTTGTACTGAAATCTATGGCAGCCTGCCTGTCTTCATTTTGTGTTATCCATCCCCAAGCAAGATCTGCCTTATTATTTACTAAAGCCCCAATCATTCCTGTCCAACTCCCGTTTAGTAAAGTTCCCCATTCTCGATCAGGGGGTATGTAATATTCATACTGAAATTTGAGGGCTTTCAGAATAGTGTTCATGAAGAGGCCGTCAGCTCCTGACAGCATAACTCGTCCATCTTTACCTGCAGTTATATTCATTATAAGTCTCAGAGGAACTACAGCAACCCGAATCAGAGACATTGTTCTTTGGCTGTAAGTTGCATTCATTTTTCTTTTATTCAAAATATTCTATTGTATTTGCTTGAAATGCTTGCATTTTATTGTAGATTGCAAATTTAAACTTTAGATGCGTCTTCGAGGATAAACATAGAAAAAAATTGAAATATTTGGCTACTACATGAAGTTTGGCTTCATTTTTGTTATTTAGAAGTAAGTTATTTATTGTAGAAGATTCAAAGACGCATTTCACAGCATGTTCATTTTTGTTTTGCAGTGCTAAAGGTAGTTAAAAATGTCTGTCATTTAAACTTTGTTTATGAAACCTTGATACATCTATCCTTGTAGAACTTTAAAAATCGCATCCTATGGAAAAAAAATGATTGATATTATTAAGAAGGAAAGCAAAAGCAATGTGTGTGTGAAAATGACAAAGATAATAAAGATCAGGCACTAAAATACATATGGGAATAGATTTGACTTAATTTTCAATTTTTAAAGCCACAAAATGAAGTTTAAGCAATTTCATTTAAAAGAAATACTAATATTGCAAAAATTATTTATTTTTATCAGCACATATATTTAGTATCTTGATTTTGTATAATCCCCTACATGTGTTAATTTAAAAGACCAAAGTAAAAAGATAAGTCGGAAATAGTTTTAAAATAAATAGACTGTATTTTTCAAATACAGTCGAACCTCCATTTTACGAACCTCTATTTTGTGAATTTTTCTATATAACGAACGTTTTTCTGGAACCAAGAACATTTCACGATTTTCTTCGTAAAATAACCTCCCAATAATGAAGTGCATTTTCTACTAAAACGAACTTTTCTCTTGTGACTCAATTTTTTTCTCCTTATTTTTAAAGTATTTCTAGACATTTCAAGTTATTTTCTCTTTTAACACGTTTTAGTAGTTTAGTTATAAAAAAATGTATGTTTAAAATTACTTGTATGCTTTAAATTAAAAAAATCCTTAAAATTCATAAGTTTTAATATAAAATTATTTTCTTCGCGTTGAAAATATAGTGTATTCCTCGACATTCTTTGTCTTGTTTTCCCAGTAGTTTTTCTTTTTTTTTATGGGAAAGATATATATAAAACAAATAGATTAGGTTGGGAAAAAGAAATCCATTATTTCTGCATAAAATTCTAAACTTTATTTAACATGTTCAAATTGTCCGATTTGGGTCAAATATGTACCGTTTTGTTGTACAATTTGTTGCCATTTTAAAGGTAACTTCATATTGCCTCACTCATAGAAGTCTTGATCCTTATTGGCGAAAAACTCTAGTAATCGATTTTCCCAATCTTCTCTTGATCCCAATTTCTTATCACTGAGGAAGTTTTGCAATGCGAGAAAAAGGTGGTAATCGTTTGGTGCCAGTTTCGGACTATATGGTGGATGCATTAAAGCTTTCCAACCAAGCTCCCAGAGTTTCTGGAGAGTCACTACAAACGTGCGTGGCGTGGCGTTGTCCTGATGGAACACAACACCTCTTCTGTTGGCCCTTTCTTGTCAGTTGCTAGCTTCAAATGGTCCAGTTGTTAACAATAGATGCACGAATTTAGTGTTTTGTCCTACGAAAGTAACTCACAATAAATGATTCCTTTCCAGTCCCACCAATACACAGTAGAACCTTCCTGGATGTTAGTCATGGTTTGGACACTGTTCGAGCTGCTTCGCCGCGCTTTGATCACGATTGTTTTCACACAATATTGTCGTAAGTGACCCATTTCTCATCCCCAGTCACCATCTGTTTAAGAAATCGGTCGATTACATTCCGTTTGGCCAAAGCTTCGCAGATGGAAATTCGATCCATCATGTTTTTTTGGTGTTAATTGTTGGGGCACCCAAACATCGAGCTTTTTTAAATCCAACTTTGGTCAAATGACTTAAAACTGTTTTATGATTGATCTTTAGCTTCTGGGTGATGCTACGACTACTAACATATTGGTCAATTTCGATTATTTCTGTGATATAATCGACATTTTCGATGACGGCCCTGCTTATGCGAGGGGCAATTTTAACATACAAAATGCCTAAATGGAATCAACGAAACCAAAATTGCACGTAATTAGCTGTTACAGTATCGGCACCACAAACGGCATTCACAATTTCAGCTGCGTGGCTTGCATTTTCGTTTAAACAAAGAAAAACTATAAACTGTACTGAATTTTCTCTTTGCTGACTTCCATTTTTAACACCCTGTAACTCACAACTGAATGGACCAAACAAAAAACATCAAAACAATTTTTTTAGTGTGAAATGTTACCTTAACAACGAGGATAAATTTGAAATTGTCTAATCGATACTTCACGAGATATCGACTTTACAGCCATCTATCGAAAAAAAATATATTTTTAGGATTTCTTTTTCCCCAACCTAATATTAATTTACAAAAAGATGTGAATAATTACTTTTTGAAAGGTGAGCCTCTATATAGCGAATTTTTCATATAACGATTTTTTTTCGGGACTTAGCGACTTCGTTATAAATAGAGGTCCGACTGTATATAAAGAGTGTTTTTTTTCCAGGTATAGAAGTTTAAGTTGGCATTACTTTCCAAGATGGCGACCGATTTAACAGCTGTCAAGTAATTTATTCTCAGTTTGGTTTGGCAATTCATCAAAACGATTATCAAGCAAGGCGTAGATTCGTCGAATGGGCACAAAACGAGATTGCCGTTGTTCCCGATTTTCATAAGGGAATTTGGTTTAGCGATGAAGCGCACTTCTGGTTGAATGGCTACGTCAACAAACAAAACTGCCGCATTTGGAGTGAAGCTAATCCACAAGTGTATGTCGAAACACCGTTACATCCAGAAAAACTGACTGTTTGGTGCGCTTTATGGGCTGGTGGAATCATTGGTCCGTACTTCTCCAAAAACGATGAAGGCCACAGCGTTACAGTCAATGGTGTTCGGTATAGAGCCATGATTACTAACTTTTTCATTCCTGAATTGAACAATCATGATGTCCAGGAACTGTGGTTCCAACAAGACGGCGCAACATGTCACACAGCTCGTGCCACAATCGATTTATTGAAAGACACGTTTGGTGACCGCCTAATTTCACGTTTTGGACCTGTGAATGGGCCTCCAAGATCTTCTGATTTAACACCACTAGACTATTTTCTGTGGGGCTATGTAAAGTCGTTGGTCTATGCGGATAAGCCACAAACGCTTGACCATTTGGAAGACAACATTCGCCGTGTTATTGCCGATATACGGCCACAAATGTTGGAAAAAGTCATCGAAAATTGGACGTCCAGATTGGACTACATCCGAGCCAGCCGTGGCAGTCCTATGCCAGAAATCATATTTAAAATGTAATGCCACAAGATTATCTTTCAAATAAAAAAATTCATGTCAATCGAATAATACATCGTTGTTTTATTGCAATTTAAAGTTCTATACCTATAAAAAAAACACCCTTTAGATGTTGAAACCCCATTACAATTACTGTATTGAACATATATTAAAAATACAAACATTCTGGAAAGAATTTAATCGTATTAATAGACATTATTTTTAATCCATAGAATAAGGGTGCTGTTAGGCATTCTGCCACTTAGAGCAGATTACTCTTTTTCAATGAATTTAAATCATCGTTTCCTTTATATTTGAAAAGTGATAAGTTAAAGAAGTAACAACCAACTGAGAAAATTTTCTTTTCTATTTGTAAGGTATGATAGAGATACTTAACCACTGTTATTTGCATCTATCTCTCAATTAAAGTATAAGAAATTCTTAAATTTAAGAAAAATTAATTAAAGAATTTAAAAAAATCTTTTTAAAAATTGCCTAAATTCTTTTAATGTAGGCAGAAATTGAGTAAAATCGATTGACTTTTATGTAGTTTTTCATTCAGAAAATACTAATGAGGTTTTTATATTGAATATGATGAGAAAAAATAAAATGTATCTCTATAGAATTTATGCAATTATACCAATGATTTTAGAGAAAAAAATTAAATTGGAATTATAAGTTTTTGATATTTAAAAACACTACCACGCGTTGAGTTGCTTATTGTACTATATGTCACGATATTTTTTTATATTTTAAAAATCAGTTTGAATACTTCGATTCACTTAAATTTCTCTTAGTATGTTTTTAAAAAGTTATGACTTTTTTCGAGCAAAATAATTATTCATATTTCATTGTTTTTTCTTCATTTCCAATAGTAACACTAATTAAAAAAATTCTTCAAATAAAAAAATTACAAATACGCTTAATAAATCTAGCTAAGACATTGGTTTTACTGATTATATGTATTACAGTGATTATCTACATCTTTATATTACCATGTAAAGTAAAATATTATTTACACTCTGGATTAAGATGTTTCACAATATTATGTATTTGAATTTACTGATTTTTTAAAAAAATTATACAGATTGACGGGAATGAATTTAATTTTTTATTTTATTTAAAATTTTATATTATCAAAGTATTAAATTACTCATATAAACATAATATTACTGTCGAGTGGTAGTAATTAATGTCTTAGTCCTGTAAAGTCGTGGCCAATGGAAGGGATTTCTTAGCATTAAATGCAATTTCTATGATGGTTGATGATGCATATTTAATGTTATTGATGAGACAGCCCTTTATGGCAGGAAATCTATTTATTTCACATCTTGAGTCACAGTTGAGTTAAACGCAAAACTACACAACACAGAACAAAGAAAACTAAGATACTACACGCTGCAGCCGGCTACATGATTACGGACAAAGAGCAAAAGAGGTGGAATTTTCCAGAGATTTCGCTATTTATACTAAGCGGGAAATCTCATGATCTAGGTGGGTAGATGGATGTAATTCCAAAGGTTCCCGTAGCTAGCTAAAATAATTAAACAGTTGTCCTGAATGACTGGACCATAGATAAATCAAAAGCTATTAAAAATTAAATTACTGGGAATTATTACATATATATACCTATATCTATAACATATAAAAGTGCATTTTTGTTTTCAAAATTAACTCACAAAGAACACATTTTACTTATCAGTCTAAAAATTAAACAAAAATGAAGCATATAAGTAGAGATATATGAAAACTACTTACGCAGTTGAGACGTTGAAGAAAACTGGAAGATCTTCCGTGAAGGATTGCTCAACAATAACAATTCATAAGAAATCTTAATATTTTATTCAGCTATAATAAAATAGTAATTCATTAAGACTGTTGAATATGAAGAGTAGAATTCGCAACTCAGAATATCTGTAGATCCTCGAAATATAATGCTCACAAAACTCATGAAAAAGTAGTTCAGAAACCGTTCCTTTTAAAGGATTGAAGAACGGCTTTTTTTCTTTGAACTTTGATTTGTTTATTGAATGGACAAAATTTTTAATATACGAATTCGAATTTAAGTATTGGTTCTATTTTTGAGCTTCAATTATACATATTGAGAAGTGCATATAAATAAAAATTACAAAGCAATTTATTCGAAAAAATTCTACAGTCATTTCAGTTTTTAAATAAAGCTAATAAAAACAAAAGGAAATTAAAAATTCACACATAAAAAAAAAAGTTTCTGTTGACTTTTAACAGTAAAAGAGCAGCTGTTTATAAGAAACTTTTAATGAGAGTTCTTTCTCTATGTTTACTAAAAAAGTTCTGAAACATGAATTAAGCCTAATTATACAGAACTTTTCATTTTTCAAATTTCTGTAATATCTATCTTTAATCTGATTATTACCATTATTTGTAATTTTATGTTCTGCATAAATATTATTTTCGCCTAAGCAAAAACATCAATTCCAAACATCAAAATACCGTTTCTATGAAATACATTACAGTAAATTTACAAAAATCTACTCGTTTGTTTTATTTTGGCCTTCATTAATCCGTGTAGACGAGTGTCGTAAATTTAGGAATGTACTCTAATTTTATGAGAATTAAACAGTTAGAGCAGTTTTTAGATGTTACCGACTTTTTTTAACTCATTTTGTAGGATTTTCTTTCTTCTACTTTATGGTAAAATACAAATAATTTGCTAGCGTGCGAAGAATTATTTCCACTCTTTTTGTTATTTTTTAAAAAAAAACTACAGTATGTTTAATATAAATTTTTAGTAATGACATCGAAAAAAGAACTTCAAGTTTTTTCTTTCTTCTTTTTATATATAAATGTACTTAATTTAGTATTGAGGACGTCATTTTCGAGATACAAAGCCCAGAGATTTAAGTAAAGTAAGATTTATTTCTATTTAATTCAGTTGAAGTTACAAATATTTAGTAAAGATTAAGGGACTGTTAAAAATTTATAAGAACCCATCAAAATTTCCCCCAACACTAAATTTTTTTAAAAAATGAACTAATTATGAGATATATGTTAAAGATATATGCGAGATATTAAAGATATGTTATGCAATAACATATCTTTGCTGTTATAAAATGAAAAGGACCCGGTGGTCGAGTGGCAGCGTATCGCGCTTCCACGCCACTGGTCTGGGTCCTATTCCCGGGCTAAGCAAGGTCGACTCTCAGCCTTTCATCCCTATTGCAGTGGGTCGATAAATGAGTACCAAGCTTGCTTGAGGACTCAAACACTGGGGGTCTCGCTTCAGACTAACCACCTGATCGGGCCATCTGCTTGTGCACCTCAGCGCCTAACTGTCACATATATTGGGGCCGCGGTAGCTGAGTGGTATAGGTATCGGATCGTGGCTTGCCTTGTCGCGAGTTCGAGCCCAGTACTACTAAAGACCCGCCGTGTAGGGCAGCGATGCACGTTAAATCGGTCGAGAGCTGAAACGTCCTCCCGTTGGTGTGGTGTGGTAGTTAGGAGAGAAGGTGCTAGCTCAGGTGTCGTCCACGTTACTTGAGCATGGTTCAAAATTACGTGGCCCGTCCCCAAAAGCCCTTGTGTAGCTGAACAGGGTGCGACGTTAATATTCAATCAATCAGTCACATATATTGGGAAGGGCCCAGTGACCCTGGCCCTCATGGGCCATTGCGCCACTAAGTTCGAGTTTGAGTATAAAATGAAAATGTATTAATCTGTTTTAAGAGGACTTGGTACCCCAAAAATGATCCACACTATCGTTTTTTATTTAATCTTATTCTTTGCATTATTTTCTTTCGATTGATATATCACTTGTGCACGTCGGAAAGTTAGAAGTTGGAAAAAACTTCATTGAAAAATATAAATTAACAGATTAAGCAATTCAACCACGCTTACTTTTTAGAAAAAAAAGCGTCTGATAGAAAAAAAATCTATTTTAAAAATAATAACTAAAAAAATAATGTGTAATATATATAAAACAGGATATTACCAAGGCATTATAATAATGTAATTTTTTTCTCATTGTGAAATTTGTGCATGTAAAATTTTTGAATTAAAGCATTTTATATTAATAATTTCATTATTCCAGTTCTTTTTCCTCATACGTTTTTCATATAAATATAATACTTCAATATTATATGAAGAAAAAAACTGAAATGTCTGTCATGACAGAAAAAAAAATTAACGTTTTTCTTGAACTTTTTTTGTGCAATTAATACTCTCCAAAAATTGATCATTTATACAAATGAATGGGTTGAAAAACTACGAAAAGGCAACTATTTTAAAGAAAAATATATAACTAATGTCTTAAAGTGGCATTTTAAGTTTATTTAAGCTTATTATAATTATTTTTTCAGGATTATAAACTTTAAAGTGGTTTTCTCAGTATGTGTTTTTTCGATAAATTAGTGCATTCAAAATTCTACTCCTTCCACAATTATTTACCAATCATTTCCATTTTTTTCCTATGTGTTGTATATAAAGTATGTAGCAAAATTAGGGATCCACTTTTACTATAAACTGAATACTTTTGTTTTAAAAAAATAAAATGTAGGAGATATTGGAATTTTCGTTGAATTTTAGCATATGCATATCAACATTTTTTTTCTTTCTCTAAAACTAATTAAGTTATTTAAAATTAGATCCCTTAAGTTATTTAGAGCATCCTTAAGAGTATTAAGAAAAAATTTCAGGTCAAAAAATTAATAATTTATAATAGGAGTAAAATTTTTAAATTTTCCAAATTTCCTTCAAAATGTTTAAATTTTTAAAATTGTGTGAATAATATATGAAACATTTCATCTCGTATCATTTTTTTAATAGAAATATTATAAAAAATGTTAAAATATAATTTTTAAATATATAAATAAAGAAAATTGTTCAACGGGTACCAATTCCTCTTAAATTCATATAAAAATTGAACTTGTTTGAATATTTATCAATATTTGAATTTAAACTTGTGATTAAACATCTATTGACTTTAAAGTTATCTTGAGTCAAAAAAGTTCATACCTGGAAGATTTTGTAATTCTCTGGAATATTAAGGAGATTAAATAATATATTTTTGTACTGTTGTTTAACATATTTTTCTTCTTACAGACTATCATCTGAACAAAATGATGATGTCAAGAAGTATAGATTTCCATTTAACTAAAGTGCTACAATATTTTTTATAAAAAAAGGCAATGGGCTTGATAAGACTTCGTAAGGGAAAAAATATTTCTATTTGCCTGTGTAGATTTTGAGTTTAGTTGCGATTCAGTAGACTTTGATGCAAGCTATTATTGAATTTAAGGAATTGTTACAAAATTTATGGGACCCGTGGAAGAAAATTTTTTAAATAAATGCTTAATTATTTACGACAATTCGCTATTCTACATGAACCATCTACCTCTGCATAGCAATCAAAGGGTAGTACATATTGTTAAATGTGAAATATTACACAAGGGCTTTAAAATTGATCTTATTTTCATTGCTCTACATTGGGATCTCAAACCAAGCGAGCCATAGTGAATAACTAGATTATATTTTTTCAATTAAATACTTCACGTAAGATAAAACATTGAAACATTTTTGAAGATTCTCGAATATTCAAGTTTGTCACACAAAGCTCTTTTAACTTACATAGGCCCCTTTTTCATACTTTACTTTTTTAGTTTTAATCCATGTAGAGTACTTATCCTATGAGCCTATCATGTAAAACTGAGAAAGGTACAGTAGGCCCTTGGTCCTTATGGACTGTTGCGCCACTGACTTCAGTTCATGTAGAGCAGTGAGTGTTTGAAATAGTATAATAAAGAAATTTATGCAAACTAAATTATCCTCTTGTACTTTATTCGAAAACTTAATATACAGAATATATAATAACACACATATATAGCACAAAATATATAATTACACATAAGTTGGAAACCTTATACACATTTTACAATTTAACCGGTATAACTTAATTAAATGCAAAAAAGACAGATGATATCTTTATAAATAATGCACACACAACTTTTCGCTAACATTACAGATGATTACTTTATTAGTTAACTTTTATAAATTAAAAGGGTTGGATAAAAAGTAGAGGCTATACATCCGTATTTCGATGGAAGCACACTAAATGGTCCTGGATGAAAAACAGTTATGTGAAGGTGTGGTGAGTGATGACATATGATTTTTTTAACTCACTTTTATTATGAGGTGGCCTAAAGTGAGAAGTGAAAAAGAAATCCACCTAACAATATGCTAAAAAAAGCCTCAGAATAGTTTGTGCACTTAATCTTTGGATTCCCCTAAAACTGCGCTTCACATCCTTGGATATCGCAAGGTAACTACATGATGGATACTCCGTACAATGTCCCTGGGGTTAAGTTGGCACAATTATCCAATTGCACAAGACATTTTGAGTCAATACCAAAAGGAAGGTGACAGTAGAAATGGACGAATTTTTACACACACAAGGGATGTGAAATATGAACTCGCTCTTACAAGTCACATTTAAAGCGGCAATCCAATGAATGGAGACACTCTGGTTCAACACATTTACAGAATGTGTGAAGCGCTATTTCATCTGAAGGTGATGTTCATAGTTATAGAAGACCTTCACGGAGTGAAATAGAATCATACCTCGTGGACAGAATTTTGCCGACAATTGTGAATTCCTGGTGCATCATCTGGATCCTATACTCCAAAGAAAGCGATATCACTTGTTGCTTTCAAACCCAATACTCATCCATGACCATGCATGGTATCGCAGTGCAAAGGCTGCCACGCATCTCCAGGGACGTCTTGGACCCCTACACAAATATATACTCCACCTATGATTCTTAAAAGCAGATAGTACATAGCATACGTCTTCAAATACTCGTACTAACAGTAACTCGAAACAAACAAATGTGCAGGACTTACAATCGCCCAAATCGGCTCGATCGACTCAGCTCTTTGACTTTATGAGTCATGATGGTGTATGGTAGTAGACCTAGACTTATGCATGGACGACGGTCGTCACATAATAATGCAGTTTTGCCACTATTACCAGCTAACATATAGTCCAAAATTCACTGTTTTTCAGAGAATACAACCGAAAATAACATTTGACCGTTATCATGATCTTATTGAAGCCCAGTTGAGATCGAGATGAGCCCCCCCCCCTAAGGTCGAGGTCCTGGGCCCGGGTCCAGTTCGCCCATAACTTAAGACGTCCCTGACTCAAAAGAAAACGATATCTCCTGTTGCTTTCAAATCCATTAGTCATCCATGACCATGCACGGCATCACAGTGCATAGGCTGCCATTCATTTCATGTGGCGGTGGAATGTACTGAAATATTCGCTATGATTTCCAATGTAAGTCCGAGGGAGCTATGAGCATTTTTTAGAATGAAAGAACCACTACGAAAGATCCTTTTTAATGGGTTACAGGGTGATCACTGTAAGGCAAACCAGTGGACATGCTGATGGTGTGCTACAGTTTTCTGTGCTTGCTACAATTTCTGGCAGAAGGTGGGGTGGTAAGTGTTTGTATCTATGATAATAAAGGCATTTCAGATGTATAGATATGTGGTCATTACTTTGTATCCAACCCATGTATACACACACATTGAACTTTTCACAAATTAACATTACTGATTATTACTTTATTAGTTTGCTTTAAAATTATAATTTTATTTTCAGACTTAATTCTAACTATTTCGTTTTCTTTTGTTAAAAGATTCAGTTATTAAAAAATTATAGGATTAGTGATGTGCAACCACATAAAAGTTTTGCAATAAGTTCAAAGCTAAAAAAGCGGATTTTTCACATAAGTCGTCTTAGAATTTCCAAAGGAACACTTGGTGGAGGAATTCCTAATTTTAAACCACGTGCAAATTAGTATTTAACACTTCCTAACTGAAGTAAAAGGAAAATATGGAGAAAAAAAATTACAATAACTTTTTCTCTCTCCAGAAATGATGTAAACTCAGCAAATGCTGCTCAAAGCTTTGTATACATGTTATTCGCTTAGTGATAATTTATACAAAACTACGAAAGAATCCAGAAAATAAACTAATATGTATGTATTAAAATATGCAAATAGATATAACTGAAAATGAACAGACATAAGTGGTCCTAGAAATACTCTCCAAACTTCCCAAGTGAACCATGTGTTAAAACCACTATTAAAGTGCTTTAAAATGTATCCTTATATTTGACTGTTAAAAATAATTATCTATTCGTTACTATGAGTTATTATAATGCAGAGTGCTGTACAAGAAAATTGCAGGACTGTCTCCATGTAGGTAGACTCTTGTATCGTGAAATATTCCCTTGCACGGGTAGTCGAGTGGTCATAGTGGTCGAACTCGTGGTTTCCCTCTCTTGGCATTGCTTCTATCGAGTCGTATATATAAGTCCTGGTGATACTAAAGACCCATAGTATAGAGAAGCTGATGCATGATAAATTCGTCGAGGCTCAAAATTCTCACGCTGGCTGGATGTGGTAGTTTGAAGTGAGGTACTAGCTCTGCCATATCTTAATCAGGGACGTCTTAAGTAATGGGCCGACCAGGCCCAGGCTAAGAACATCACCTTCGGTGGGGGCTTCATTTCGTTCTCGACTCAGTCTTAATAAGACCATGATCCGGATACTTTTAATGGTCAAATATTATTCCTGTACATCTAAAAAAAAAGCAGAATTTCAAACTGCATGTCTACTTGCAAAATTTGATTATTATGTGATGACCGTTGTTCATTTCTAGGCCTAGGCCTAACACCATAAACAATCATTCAACTCATTTAGTCCAGATGCGGCCATCAGTTGAGCCAGTTTGTGCCTAGGTTTATGAGTCACATTTATTTGTTTCAAATAACCGTTTGTACCAGTATTTGGCAATGCATGCTATATACTGCCTATTTTTAAAAATCACAGGTAAGGCCTACTTTTGGATAGGGACCCAGGGCCTCAAAAATTCTTAAGACATCCCTAATCCTCGTCACTTGGCCGCTGTTCAAAATTATGTCATGATCTCATGTTGTTTAAAATGCGACGTTTTCAAACAAACAATCAACTCTTGCATGGGACATAATATCACAACAGTTATCCGTCTGTGGAAAAGATGGACCGCGGACAAGTCGAATCCTGGCAATGAGCTACGCAAAATGACTAAGACCTAGATTCTCATAGTTGGGACGGACCCTATAGCATCCTTTCAAGCATTTGTACAATATTGGAGTTCATCTATAAGTGTGTCATATATGTGCCCCACAGTTCGTTAACACCTCCTGTGCCATTTTCTACACACAAGGATTTCTCTAGGCAGGATTTCCTAACTGGTGATAAACCAATATTTTCGTCTATAATGGGCTCACCAACACAGTCAACAGAGTGGCAATGCTCAACTGGTCACCTTTTTAGATGGGTTCCACTATCTAGACCAGTGCTCCGCAGCCTTCTTATCATTGCGGACCGGCCAACGTTTGATAATTTTACCGGGGCCCACTGAGGGCAGGACACGTTGATTGTTTATATTTCAGATTGTTTTGATTTAACAATTTTCATTTAATTACATTCAAATATGCCTTCAGAATAATATATAGTTACACCAAAAATGAATAAAAGTGATTTAACGTGGATTATAAAGTGATTTCCGTGGAAAGTTGCGCAAATACGAGAGAAATGCACCACTTTAAATAAAATGGCAATAGTTTAATGTTCTTTAGGCGGCCCGTCAACATTTGATCCATGGACCGGTACCAGTTCGCGGATCACTGATCTGGACTACAAAGATGGACGCGTACTCGTCAGACTCTACAGAAGTGAATATCTTCTATCAGTATCTTCGTGTTATATAGGACGGTTGGCGACTCACTCGAATCACTCATAGGGCAGAGGGAACGGAGTAAGATTTGGTATCAAATAGAGGCCATCTGGGGTTTCCTAAGAATGATATTCATAATCTGTAGGATTCTACAGTCTGCATGATGACGTGTACAGACACTCGTCATTGTACATGGAGGCTGCACAAAATATTGATTTTTTGCATTATTTTTCTTTTGTTGGTATTTTGTAAATTTGATCGCATATTTAAACCACTATAAGTTATGCCTAGATAAATCTCACTTATTTACGATGTTTCTGTCATAGTGTTGCAATGTTCTCAAGCAATAACGTAGTTGAGTTTTTCTGTAAGATTATTTTTAAAGCAATATATACAAAACGATTCACATTAAAAAACTGTTTTAATATATATATATAAATATATATATTTAAAACTTATACTTCATATTACTTAAAATTTATAAATAAAGACATTGTATACTATATAAAATCTGATTAGCAAATTTTTTAAACGTTCGACTACAAATTTCAATTACCGTAAAATGCGGCGTATAACGCACACTTTTAACTCAAGAAAAAATATCGAAATTTACGGGTGCGCATTATATATATATATATATATATATACGTCGGGTATAAAAAATTTATAGTTTTAAAAATAATAAAAAAAGAGGAACATGAAAAAAAAATTTGATTTTTACCGACGTCGAAACACTGTTTAATTAAAAGGAATGCCATTCCTTATGAAAACAAAGAGTTGTAGTTCTAGAATTGTACTATTTTTTTAAAGCTTGGAATAATACCTCAAATAAATGACTTCAAAACACAAGAGTGTTGCTCATGCACATTTCAGGTTTCTTTATAAAAAAGGGGTGCACGTTATACTGCGAAATACCTAAACATTCCAGCTTGAAAGTATAGGTGCGCGTTAAACGTCGGATTTTACCGTAATTGTTAATATCTATAAATTACAGAGTTTGGACTTTAAATACAAATGACGAAAAGTGAAAATTGCATTTTAATGGAATGTATTTTATTTTCAGAGAATAACAAAGAAAGCAAAATAATGAAACATAATTAAAACATAAATTAGAAAAACAATTATAAATGTGTCAAGCATCGGTAATGCATTTTGATTCCTTCGATCCTTCTTGGTTACGAGTAGAAGAAAGGGGGAAAAAAAGTCCTTTTTGAACAATGATAGCTAAAAACAAAATTAAAAATGTTGGGTACCTTCATTTTTTTTTTAAATTTGTGATGGCTTAAACTCATAAGGGTCACATGATAAATGCAACCACATGTTCTTCAACTGAATTCAACACTTATATTAGACTTGAACTTGTGTTATTCTACTAGTAAAATTTAGGTAGAATTTCAAATTCGATAATTGGATAAGGATTTTCAAGTAAGGATTTTTTTTCTTCAAAAAAAAAACTTTCAAAGCTAGAAAAAATTTAATATTATGCGTGCCTTTTTAAATTAAGTGCATTTTATTTACTTATGATCGTAGTCACTAACAAATATGTACTTTTTAAAAGGAAGTTTAAGTAAAATGTAAAAAGTTTGGAACAGCGAAGCGCATGAACTGATTGGAAACTCGTGAGGGCAGTTATCATGTGACTATGATGTCAGGTGAATTTTTCCCATTTGAGCAAGAATTCGCGGATAAAATTTCGCTTACACTTTTGTTATTGCTGTCAAGAATACAAGCTGTGTAAATAACTTTCTACTTGGTTCTTCGACTTTTTTTTCTGAAGTATACCAATTCTATAACAAGTATAAAAGTTGACAATACTAAACCTAATCCAAGAATAAATAAGACCCCTGATATATCGGAGACAGTTAACGACTTAGTTTGATTTTCTTCATCATCATTTGCCATCGCACTTCGTAAACTGTATTTTTGTATGTAATGGGTGAATAGTCCTGCTTCCGTAGCTCGAGTGATCATGGTATCCAATCTTTTTTTATAGCAAAAATCCTCCCGCATTGCCACTGCAATGTTGCTAGATAAAAGAGACTCATCTGAAATTATAAGAAATCTAGTGCCTGGTAAGTCATTCTTTCGTTGCAAAAAGAATTTCGAATAAATGTAAGCAATATTTTCTTTGGCCGTTAGTGGTTTAGTGTATACGAATTCATCCGTGTACCATTTATTCTTTACAACGGTTTTCCCCAGACTACTAAGATATTCTTGGTCGGATTGTAGAATGTATTTTAAAACTGCACTGTGGCTATTTGCATAACTTATTATCTCACCCTGTTGGACAGCTTTTGAAAGTTCTTGAAAAGTTCTAACGTGTCTTTTTTCCAGAGGTTTAGTCATAAAAGAAAGGAGTACCGATGAGTAAAAGAACGAAATCAATGTAGTAAAAAGCAGCCATGACGCTATCAAAATTCTAACTTCTGTCGTTTCAGTAATCGATGACAAAGGCTGTTTTAAAATGCTTCCGAATACATTTAAGAATGCCGGACTATGTGAACAATAAACTTTCAATATTATAAACACTAAAGGCATGAGTAGCAAAACGCTCAAGATAGCAAACCAAACACCCATATCAAATGGATATATAATGGTGTAAGCAGGTGGATATGGATTAGGCTTGACCACACCAAAAGTGGTTACGTCCACATAATAACTTGTGCTGAACTTTATTACCGTACTTCTTTCTTCATTCACTGTAAGCCACGTCCAGGCTAGATCTGCTTGTCCATTCAGTAATGTTCCAACCATTCCGGTCCAGTTTCCGTTTAATACACGTCCCCATTCACCATCAGGCTGGATATAAAGTTCGTACTGAAATCTAAGAGCTTTCAGAATGGTGTCCATAAAAATACCCTCTGTTCCAACAGGCACAAGACGTCCTGTTTCATCTGTGGTGACGTCAAGCATTGGTGGAATGGGAACCACAGCAATTCTCATCAAGGGAGAAAGGGTACTCATATCACAATTTGGATCCATTCTAATTTTATTTGAATTACTTCAATATACTTCGTGAAATATTTTCAACTGATAAGAGAGCTGAGAGATCTCTGTAAGCAATCTTGAACATGGTAGAAATATAATGATCGGAACTGCTTCCAGAACATATACTGTAAATGATGATAGCGTTGAACTTCGAACGAAAAAACTGGTTCAGAAATTAAAAAGGTTATGATTATATTTATTAAGCTTATGCGAATTATATAAATACTTATGATACAAATCACACTAAATCCACAATCACCAAAGGTGCTATTAATAAGCAGACAGTTTTAAGGAAATTGGCTTTCTGGGCTTCGACAAGATGATTGTTTATTTTACCTTGTATAATCAAAACAAACTACGCTTAACAAAAACGGTAAGCAGAACAGTTTTAACAGTTTATAACTGGTTTGTGTTGCGGGAAGATGATTCGATGTATTTTCATTTCCTTTACCACGATGTACTATAGAATCTTTTTTTCTTCCAAACTTGAGATATGTATTTGTATAGTCCCCTCAGAAACTGAACCTGTTAGAAGAAATGACATTCAGATAAATGAACAAAATATAAATACTAGTAAAATATTTTCAAAATCCCGCAGATAATAAATGCGTGAATATACATGTACTTCACCAAATAGTTTAATTTTTAAGGTATCCGACTACGTTCGAAACCGTGGTTTTAAAAAGGCGCATAAGTGGATAATTTTCATGATATTTAGTGTCACTTAGATTGGAATACATATATAAAATTGTTTTAAGGACATTATGACAAAAAAAATTATTTAATTACAATATTTTGGCAAAAAATTAACTTAAAACAACCTTTTTTCAAAACGTTCTCCTTTAAAAAATGCTTCTATAATAATAATATTTTGCTTATATAAAGTAGAGTTACAAGCATTTGAAATAACTATCGGCGTTTTTTTTTTCTTAAAATTTCTCCCCTCTGTTGTCGTAAAATATGGATATATAAACCCACTTCTAAGTTT